>JADBJO010000084.1:480506-495506 GCA_016801955.1 Conus betulinus | reverse complement strand
TTGCCAGTTGCTTCCATTCTGCAGACTGATCAATATCCGCCACACTGGTCTGTTAATAAATCTAAGGTTTACGCGGATTTTTTTGTTTGTTTTTTTTTGTATTGAAATAAAAAACGGCTAGGGGAGTGAGGGAAGCGATCTGACAGCTGGCCGAACCAGGCGCAGATCAGGGAAGAGGGAAGGGAGGACGGGAGGAGGGGAGGAAGAGGGGGATCCACATAAACTGGAATAACCAGTGTTCTCCCCCTCTCTCACGCTTGCTCATCAGTTCTAATCGAAAGAAAAAAATGTGGACGCTCCCTATAAAAATTGTCACAGAACCACGTTTAGTAGCAAAATTGTAGATAATGTGCAGATAATACTAAGCTTCTCGCGCATGTGGACGAAAGTATGTGTCATAGTGGAAGGGGAAATGCGAGAATGCGTGTACGAATAGGAAAGTATTTGTGTGCATTGAGTGTGGGGGGAGAGGGTGCGATGCAGCGCCATATTATAATGAGAATGGAAGGGTTGATGGGAGATGCGAGTGTATATTGGGATTGGAGGGGTGGGGGTGGGGGGTGGCGGTAATGTTAAAAGGGCGGCCATATGACCTCAGCGTATATTTGAGAGCTGGACCTACTTTGGCGTCCGTTGGTGCTGCGTCTGTGTTGCATCTTTTCCTCTTGTCTACTCTTTCATTATTTTTCTTCTATATTACTATTTGACATCTGATTGTGTTCATAACACCCTCCCCCGTTTGATTCTTTTGCATGGTATTTGCAAGAGATTAGGTTTTTGTTTTTAATTGAGCACAGTAGAATAAAGTAGAAATGTAGAATACTGTAGTGTGTTACCGAAGAACATAGCATACACAGTAGATTGTCGTAAAGTGTAACATACTGTAGTATAATGCAGTGGAGAGTAATACACTGTAGCAGAATGCAATATAGCATAATATATCATAGCAGAATGCGCTGGAATGTGACATACTGTAACATAATTCAGTAGAGAATAAGATACTGTAAGACAATGCAGTGGAGTGTAACATGCCGTAGTATAATGCAGTGGAGTGTAACATGCCGTAGTATAATGCAGTGGAGTGTAACACTCCAGTATAATACAGTGCAGAGTGATGTTATGCATTATAATGCAGTGGAGCATAACATCCACAGTAGAATTCAATGGAGTGTAACATAATGTAATATAATGCAGTCAAGTAAGACATACTGCAGGATAATGCAATGAAGAGTAATATTGTCAAGTGGCGCGTATCATACCGTACTAAAATGCCGTGGACTGTAACAATTTTTTATGAAAATGTAGTTAAGAATAGTATAATGAAGTATATACCGCAGCAAAATGCAGTGGAATGTGGCATGCTACAGCAGAATGCAGGAGAATGTCAAACACTTCTGTATGTCATGTAATGCGGAGCGATATTTCGTATGCTACGCGATTACATGAGACAGTACAGATTAACAAAAAGATTATTGATTCGTGCGTTACACTATAGGTTAGTCGTGTGACACAAGGGAGCGTATTGACTGAACGTGGCCCAGGGTTTGAGTGAAATTTTTAACACTGTTCACGCGATTTGAATATAAACAGGCGTTGACCTGTATCGGTGCGCACTCTGAGAATGGAACAGATGATTTAGATGAAGAAGAGGCGGACTTGTGCCCACTGATAAAGGCAGAGGCCTAACGCATACAGAAGTATGTGAATTGTAGTTGAATGACCGGTACTCAAGCCGTAAGTATCTAATTTTATATTGTGAGAATCTAGATGATTCTCCCATTTGTTTTCAACGGTTTATTATCGGAACCGAAACTATGTTTGAAAAATTGAAGAGTTCAAAAATGTTAAAGTGTAACATGACTGCTAACTGGCTGGCAGTGTTTTGAACTCGTGTTTATCCGGTTTGTTATAGCTGGGCCGACTCCCCGTGCGGTAGAGGAAAGAAGAGACTGGAGATCGGGCACTAAGGTGGATGGCCGGGGGCTGCGCGCGTTCCCCCGGCCAAGCTCCGATCCGCGGGAAGATCCAGGTTGGGCAAGAGTTTGTCGCCGACCAGTAGTTGTGATGTGTAATGGGCAGTATGGGATCCCCGCACAGAGGAAGCCAGTTCCGGACACCACAGAGAGTGTGTGCGGACACTTGCAGTGAGTAAAAACTGCAAAATCAGTATCGTGCGCAGAAGAAGAGTGCTTGCTTGATTGTTGCACCAGCTGAAAGATTACAGATTATGAAAATATATAAGCTTTGATTGATGCCAGAGTAAAAAAAAAACCCATGGGATTTTAAAAGATTAAGGAGGGGATGAATCAAATTGACCTTTGTTTGCGCCTTATGTGTATGGAGTGGATGCAGTTGTGTGCGGAGGAAAGACGTCATGTTCGTGTGTCCAATGCCTATCTTCACCCCCTCAATCCCCTCCTCCTCTGCCTCCCTCCCTCTGCCCACTTGGTTGTCTCTTGTAGCAAAATGACGACGCTAAGATGTATACCCATGACGGCAAGTGAGACAGAGAATTTGATATGACAAAAGAATGAGTCGTCAACCACGCTTCTCTTCCCTTTCCTTATATGATAGTGCGGCGACCGATCGTGGATGGGGAGAGGGCTCCCTCGTCCTCCCCCACTGCTTCAAAGGAGCCACCAACTCCCTCTCCCTTCCCTTATGCACACTCACCCTAGTTGCAGGAACAAAAGGCCGTAGGTCATCGCGCGATATATTGTCTTTGCTATGCAATGACATGTATTGGCCTGATGTCCATGCCCGCACATGTCTCACAGGTGTGGACATTGTAGTTCGTTCATTAGCATAAATGCCGGCAAACTTCAACATTTGAGAGAGAGTCGCCCCTGATTTTAATTATGTTATCTCACACTGCAGGTGGGAAATGACTGTCCCATTCCAGATCAACCCCCACCCCATAGATTACTAGACCCCCTTCATTTCTATAATGATATTATTGGCTATCCTATTCTGTTGACAGCCTGTCAATCAGACGGGCATCAAAGACAGGATGTGTGGCTTAGCCCACAAAAAGGGGAGATCAAGGCTTCCTCACTTCACTGCTTTACTGAAGGCTGTAAGACTGATCACAGACAGTGAGGCAATGAAGCACACTCAACAGGGGAACGTTTATCTCTTTTACTCTGAGATCCCATGTCAAGTTCACAGATCAACCAGAAGAACTGTAAGTTGAAACTAAATTTCTAAGTTTTGTGACTATGCATTGCTTGTGTTTATACTATATGTTTTGACTGTTTAACTTTATGCCAATGTTACGTAAAACCTGGTAAGATGATGAATGAGTATTCTGTTTTCACTGTTAAACTTTTTGCCACTACTTAGTAAAAGCAAAAGTTGACTGATGAATGTGATCTTGTAACGTATAATCTCGTACCAATGCTTGGTACTATCTTGATACTTTGAGTCTATAACGGGTGAAATCTGTAAAAGTGATTTATGATTACCGCCGATTGCCTCAATGATTTGTAGTAGGTGACTCTAATCAATATGTGTAGTTGGTCTAGGTGTATTTCAGAACCTACATACAGCTGAATTTTTGAGTTGTTTCCCTTCAACGTTAAGCATTCTCTTGCTGTCTCCAAACACTTGTTAAAATCCACTCACAAGCTGAGTGAAGGATTTAAGTGGTTACTGAAAATCATGACAGATATGTTTATGGTAAACTAACCTTTGCCAGCTGAGATCGCACAAACCACTCACAAGCTGAGTGAAGGATTAAAGTGGTTACTGAAAATCATGACAGATATGTTTATGGTAAACTAACCTTTGCCAGCTGAGATCGCACAAACCACTCACAAGCTGAGTGAAGGATTAAAGTGGTTACTGAAAATCATGACAGATATGTTTATGGTAAACTAACCTTTGCCAGCTGAGATCGCACACATCTACTGAGAGCTAAAGTGCCAGTGTGAGGACTCATCAAGCCAGACTCCCACATATTTTCCTACAAACCAGATTCTGTAATGTACCCAGACCCTGGGTTCGTAGTCTTCCTAGGCCTCCTACAACTGGCACACCACAAAATCAAGATTTCACGTCACCACTTAGCCAAGCAGACCCTAAACGGATCAGCCTGCCTAAAGAGAGGTGGGCCAGCCATCAGCAACCAGAGAGATCCAAACACTTCTCCAGTTAACATGCTAAGTAACCATGTGGACTCCAACTCAACTAGTTAAGAACGTCCCCTCTCTTTATGATGAGATAACGCAGGAAAAAGTCAGCCCTAAAAAGACTGTTTCGATCGAAGCTCTCTTGGATATCTTCATCAGTCCCAAGAAAAATACAAATTTTCTGTCGATGACTAGTACCGGAAAGTTGCTCCTTCCATCACTAGTAAGAGAGAGGGTGAAGGTTGAATTTCAATATGCAAATTACTCTTCAACTGTAATAGAGAAAATGATCTGAGTCCTTCCCCTAGAGGACCACACCTGCCACCACTACTCAAGACACATCGAAGTGGGGGCTTGTCCGGGAATGCTAAGAACAAAACTACTCAAAATGGTATTCACTTTAGCCATTTTATTTTTTGATAAAGAACAGAATCAAGACTCTTCTTCTTGTTCTGTGGTCGATTTTTTTGGTTGCGTCAGATTCTCAATCCTGCTGCCATGATGAAACCCATAGTCTTCTCGAGGTCTTGATTCATGGCCCCAAAGCTGCATCTGCAGTCCTGCACCCTCTGGCCAGGTTTGACATGCCGTAGAACATCATGGGCTGGACAGTGCAAGAGAATATGTTCAGAGGTCTGATCCAGTGCTGCATGGACATTCATCTGTGTGTGCAATCTTAATTCAGCCGAGGTGGCACAGCAGTTGGCAGTGGCCAGTTCTCAGTCTGAAGAGGATTGTTTGCTGGTATCTCTGGGGCTGATGGATTGGATCAGCACCACTGTCTGCACCCAGGCCTCTCTTCCACTGGTTTTGGAATTGGCTGTGGATGATAGTTTTGGCCTCTCTATAGGTCATCGGGTGGTTGTATTGTTCCATATTGCTGGCTGCCTCGGACAGACCATCAGCCTTCTCATTCCCAGTGATCACACAGTGGGATGAAATCCACTGAAGTACAATCGTGGATCGTACTGAAAGATCATGGAGGACTTTTTTATGTTTTTCAGCTGCTGTTCGCTTCTGTTGCTCTGAAGTCCCTGTTGCAGGGAACTGCGGTCATTGAAGAAAACAATCTTGGGTTATTTGACATCCTGAACCCTTGTGCAGCATGAAACAATTCTGCTGACTTTGCTCTGTAGTTGAAGGAAATCCTGCTCCTCCATTCCTCACTTCCCTTTGAGAATCCATCCGTGAACACGTGCGTCCACTCACTTACGTTGTACTGGTCATTAATTAGTAGATTAAACGAGGCGTACTTGTAAGTTGAGGTTAAATTGGAATTTTTTAGAGTCTAGTGATGGGAATGAACAATTACGTGAGATGTGATGCGCGCGCATCTAGCCAGTATTTAGCCACGAATGACCTCTAAAATAAATTCAAGACATAATTCCAATTTTCCAATTTAACCTCAACTTACAGATAAGTCTCGTTTTAATCTACTTATTGTTAATCGTCTAGCGATTGGTCTCATTCACAATGACGTGTGAGACTTCAAGTTAGATGTCATGAGTACTGAACTGAATCATAAAAGCAATAAGGGGGGGGGGGGGGGGGGGGGGGGGGGGGGGGGGGGGGGGGGGGGGGGGGGGGGGGGGGGGGGGGGGGGGGGGGGGGGGGGGGGGGGGGGGGGGGTCGAGGGATTTTGGGGGGGGGGGGGGGTACGTTTAATTGGGACGTGGGGGGGGGGGGGGGGGGGGGGGGGGGGGGGGGGGGGGGGGGGGGGGGGGGGGGGGGGGGGGGGGGGGGGGGGGGGGGGGGTGGGGACTGTAAAAGTTTCTGGTAATCCAAACACAATTTATAATTTGGCATGCAATACTGAACTTTCAGTATCTCTGTAAACAATGACCATGAACCAGCAAGTCAAAGTTGCTGGTGCAAACACTGGACATGGTCAGCACTCCTACTTCTATTTTGCAAACTGTCAGAACTGATTGGTCCGAAAGATTTCTGAAGCACAGTTACTTTGGAGTTGAACTTTGTTGTAAATCTCTTTCATTATGCAGTCAGTTGGCACATCTGTGCTGAATGTTTGAAGGGTTAGCTGGAGGCTTCACATAAGCACTACATCTACATCCACCACATTTCCGCTTTCCAATTTAACCTCAACTTACAGTAAGTCTCGTTTAATTACTTATTGTTTAATCGTCCTGTATTGGTCATTCACAATGACGTGAGACTTCAAAGTGTAGAGGTCATGAGTACTGAACAATCATAAAGCAATTTAAACAAGTCGATGGATTTTGCTTACCTACGTTTAATTACACAAGAGTGTAAAGTTTCTGGTAATCCAAACACAATTTTATAATTTGGCATGCAATCACTCTCAGTCAGTCTCTGGTCAAACTGTACCATGAAACATCAGTCAGTCACTGGGTCAAAAACTGGACCCTGCAGCACTCCTACTTCTTATTTGCAAACTGTCTAGAACTGATTGTCCGAAAGATTTCTGAAGCACAGGTTTGGAGTTGAACTTGGTAAAAAAAATCTCTTCATTATGCAGTCAGTAGGCACATCTGTGCTGAATGTTGCTGAAGTGTAGCTGCTCTGGTGCTGTGATTTGAAAGACCGCTGATATCCACCACCACAGCTAACCTCAAAACAGTTTTAATCCACCTGGATATAGTTTTCTTGAGACTTCACTGTGGAGTTTGACAAATGAAATGAAGAATTCTTCTTCCCATTTCCTCAGAGTCTTTGTCACTCTTAAGTACTGTCTAAGGTGGGTAACAATACACAAGTTTTTATTTACAAAGACTCTAGTTCTAACGGTTGCACTTGTAACCCTGGTTTAGTTTGCTTCAAACAGCACTTAACACTAGGACATATTTGTCATCTTAAAATCTTACATCATCACATTTTAATATGTGGATTGTTTGACCTCCTCTGACCAGACAACAGGGCTAACAACGTAACCAGTCTAAAGGTCAACTGCTTAATTGTCATCTTTCCTATGTCCAGCAAACCAGCTAAGTATTGTAGCCTCCAGAAGCATAATATGTCTGCCAGAAAATTCATTACATAATCGGACGCCTACTGAAGTTGGTGTTTTTTGGGCTAATGTAAGTGACTAGCCTAAAGCATAATAATAATAATAATAAGAAGTACTTAATGTAAGATAGCGCCTATTCTGAATACTTATATAGCGCCTATTCTCGGCTAGAGCCCAAGCTCTAAGCGCTTTACAATCAACACTCATTTACACAACGGGCTGCCTACCTGGGTAGTGCCGACTGAAGAGCTGCCAGCTGGCGCTTCATTCAGTCGTTTCCCGTGTCATCCAGTCAATATCGTTCAATATCGTTCACTCAGTTTCCTTACTTCCTCCATTCTTTCCATTTCTCACGCAGGTGCATGCTATGTGTAATGTGTCATCCATACCAACGGCCAAACTGGCCTTCTCTTCCGAAAGTTGGTGATAGGATTTACGTGTGCGCAAGATATTATGCGTGCGTTCACACACGGAACCTCGGTTTATGGTCTCATTCGAAGGACTGTATGGGAAATGGAGTCAGAACCAATGTTAACTCTGAGGGAAAAATCCCCTGTACCGAAACGCCCCAGTGGAGATTCGAACCCGCAACCCCAGAATCACCAAGATTACGAGTCAGGCGCTCTACCAACTGAGCTATTCCGGCTCCCAAGATCCGTACGCTTTCTGGGTAGAGTTTATCCAAGAGCTCATAACCAAATCAGCAGGTCCCACTGCTTAGACCAGAGCTAGTTAAAGAACATCTGTGGTCCTGCAAAGTAGCAGGCGAAGCCTCTTCTGCTGAATCAGGCGATGGACTGCACTGGGTGGCTGGGGAGATGCAACAGGTTCTTTCTGCAGGTCGAATGCACTAGCTCCGCTGTCAACAGTCGTATAAGTACTGGATACCACGGCTGAGCTGAACAGTCTGGGACCATCAGCACCCCCGAACTCTGATCTCTCTGCACTTTCTGGAGGGATCGGGTGACAACGCTAAAAAGAGGAAAAGCATAAAAAATTAATGTCCCTCCAAGTTACACTGAAAGCATCAATAGCGTCTGCATCTGGATCTGGCCTGAAAGAGATAAATCTTTTCATTTGCGCATTCAGTCTTGAAGCAAACAAATCTATGTCAGGTGCTGCATTCAGCTAAGAGCAGCTTGCAGAAGATCATTGTTCAGCTTCCATTTAGTGTCCAGATTTACCTTCCTGGATTCTGCATCAGCCGCCACATTTTCTATTCCTGGTATGTGGGCTGCACTGACAAAGATATCATTTTCAATGCACCAAGACCAGATCTGAAACGTTACATCGTTACAGGAGTCAGAGTGAGATGTACCCACGTGGCTTAAGCATGCAATGGCTGTGGTATTGTCCAGCATGAGCCTGACATGTTTCCCTCAAAGCTGCATCTGAAAAGATTTCAAGGCAAAAAATGCAGCCTTTAATTCCAAGTAATTCATATGAAATTTCCTTTCTGCTGGTGATCACACTTCTCCTGAAGAGACTCCTGCACACAGGTAGCCCCAGCCATGAAGACTTGCATCAGAATGGATCATAATGTCTGGGATCTCTGCAACATACATCATTGAAAGCATTAGAAATATTGTCAATCCACCACGTCAGCTCCCTTTTTCCAGCTTTAGATCTGATATCTCCATCACCTGGTCAAAATGTCCTGTGCTTTTCTTTAGAGCTCTACACTTATCTTTTTTTTCCAACTGCCTGTAATGCAGGGGCCTAAAGTTAACAGAGGGAAAGCTGGCCACCATTAACCCTATGACTTTTGCCAAATCTCTTATAGATATCTAAGCTGCCTTCAACAGTTTCTTGCAGCTTAGAAGCATTTTCTCTTTCCTTTCTGATATCAAAGTGACTATCTTTGAGACTGAGTCAATGATCACTCCTAAATACTGAATCACAGTAGTTGGTTGAAAAACTGACTTTGTGGGATGTACAATGAATCCTAGCTTATGCATGTGTCCAGTGTGTCCATAACATTTTCCTGGCACTGTCTCTTTGAAATGCCCATAAGCAAGGAAACATCCAAGAAAGCTGTTGAGATTTGTCCTTTCAATCTCTCAAGGTAGCAAAAAACTGGCTTCATTATTTTCGTGAACAAACATGATGCCAATGCCAAACCATTTGGAAGCGCGTTGTATTCGAAAAATGTTCCTTTCCATTCAAATCTCAACAGCTTTCTGTGTTCCTTGCAAATTGGTGCAATGTAGTTAGCATCTTTCAAGTCCAATGATGCCATCTAGCAGTTTTTGCTAACCAAAGCCAGGCTGTAGCCAAAGTGTCCATCTTAAAGTGGTGATATGTAGACTTCATTTAGACGTTTTAGGTTTAGGATCATTCTCTGTGATCCATCTTTTTTCTGCCAAGTGAAGATTGGTGACAAAACTTCTCCATGAGTGTGCTTACACTCTGTCTGTTATAACTTTTTTTCCTAAGAAATTTGTCAATTTCTTAATTCATGACAGCTGTTTCTGCAGCATTCATTCTGAATGAATATGAGGGTGGACATGACAAAGTACCGAAATCTTCCAGATTACAGTCAGTCTCGATTTCAGCACCAGTCAGCGATTTTAGGATGCTGGAATCTGATGTCAGCTTAAACAATTTTCTGTAAATTTAGCCAATCTTCCTGCCTCAAGCTCTTCTGCTTCCAGTGTCATCAACTGAACAATGCTATCTAACTGTGCATCAAAATTACTTACCTCAGTTACTGAGACTGAGCGAAGCTGTTCCTGTGGTTGATGCGCCCTTTGGGAAAACTGCTGTAGCGCTGCCCCTGTGTCTGTGGTTTTGGGTACTGATGATAGCCCCCACGTCTGGCTGGGAAATGCTTGTTTGAGACGGCCTCTAAAACACTCTTTCCTGTTGCCCCCACTTCTGACATACTGGAAGTGACCAAATTTTGGGGGTGTTTTCCCTTTTTTCCCAGCAGGCAAGGCCTTGTAGCCTATCTTCTCCATTTCGTTTACATTTTTGAGGGTGGATGCAAGATTGTCGCCAAACAAATGTTCCGTAACGTCAAGCGTTTCGTCGCACAAGCGCGAATTGACCGGTAGGCACATCGCTCGACGCCGGAACAACATAGATAGCTCGTGTTGGCGTGCCCTAGCAACGCAATTGCACCTGTGCAGTTCCGTAGTAGGTTAGTTCTGCATTTTGTCGTGAAGCCTCATTCTGGTCTGCCACGCGGGCAATCGTGGTCGCAGCTTTGATAATGGCGCGCTGTGCGTGTGCGATCTTCGGATCCGATTTGCATTGATTTGAAAGCTTGAACCGTACCCCCTTGTTTACCAACGGCACAACTAATTTTGCGCAATTTTCCGGTCGATTGTTAGCCTCAAATTTCTCCTTCTGGACTTTTTCGCTCAACTTTCGGCTAAAACGCCCATTGACTATATTGTTGCCAAACCATCACTGACCTTTGAACCTAGCATTTCTTTTCCACTGTGCTCTTGTTCAATTTCATCGAACATTTTCTTTCTTAGATGTAGCTAGAGGTAGAACTACACACATTCCCTCAGTCAGAACCTTTTCACACTGCTGTAGATCTAGCTCACCTTGATCCCCTTGTAAAACAAGAACATCGCGTTCGTCATATTCAACGTTAGAATCGTTTCCGTTCATGTCTCCAGCATCGATTTTACGTTTTAAGTAAATTCTTAAAAGAGTTTCAAATTCATCGAACCTCTTTTCCCATTTCGCATCCAAACTTTGAGCTACATCTTGAAGCTTGTCCTCTAATTTTTCCTCCAGTTTGGAATCTCTCAAGTCCTTGCCTTCAACGGCAGGCCTTTCATCTTGATCATGTGAGGCCGTGGTGCCCGACTCGGTACCGATACCGGGCTGAAAGTTGGCAATTACTATTTTGTTGATCTGATCAACAACACGAAATCTGGCTGATAAAAAGTCACTAAAAGGATCCAGCTTTGCCGCCTTTAACCATTCAAGTTTTTAAAAAAAATATAAAGATGGACTGACCTCGTGTAAGGGTGATTTTTCTTTTAGAAGAAGCACGTGTCTTGTCTCTGGCATGATTCAAGCATCGCTGGCTAAATGTGCGTGCATCACATCTCACGTCATTGTGAATGACCAATCGCTAGACGATTAATAATTTCCTTGTTAAATTCCTCAATATCTTGTTCAGTAAAGGATTGTATCCAAAAGACCGGCTACAGCACAGATAAGACATAGTCATGAAAAGGAGATAGACACCAAGCAAACAATTTTAGAGGTGTTCTATTTCTTAGCACAAGTAGTAAATGCTGCTCCCCAATATTAAATGCAAAGTTATACAAATGGTTGAAAAAAAAAGAAATTATTTCAGAGTCAAGCAGGATTTCGTAGGAAGTACTCTACTGTGGATCAAAATTTAAATCTTCATTCAGTTGTTCAGAAATGTATAAGCATGAAGAGGCCAGAAAGTATATGTTGCTTCTGTTGACTTTCAAAAGCCTTTTTTTTTTTCTGTGCGCGCCACAGCAAGCTTCTTGAATAGTTGAGGAATCAATTTTTAGAGGAAACGTTTTTGTTTTTTTTTTAGTTCGTTAAGGGCTATGCATTCTTCCCTTTTATCTTGTGTCAGAGCTCACTTTGATTATTCTGAGTTTTTTTTTTTTTTTAATGTCCAATAGGTGCCCGATAAGGCTGTGTGTTAAGATCTACGTCATTCTTAATTTTCGTGGATCAGTTAGCAGAGCACATGTCTTAAAAGAGTAAGATGTGGAATCTACTTGTAGTTTTAATTTCAGCAACATTCGTAAGCTTGCAAACTCAATAAAAGTGTTAAAATCATGCTGTGACAATATGACATTTCATGTGCATAAAGATGAAATAAGAAAATAATGGTATTCAGAAAAGGTGTTTTCTCTGGAAAAACATGAGCAGTGGTTCTATGATCGAGCACGACTAGAAGTTGTAGACATCGCTGCTATCTAGGTCACAATTTTACTACGAAATTGAGTCAGAAAAGAAAGGTACAGACCATCTGGCAACCAAAGTGGAAAAACAGTTTTATTCATGAATTGAGCTTCAACAAACACAAGAAAATGGCTACCAAAACATATTTTACGATATTTGATGCAAGAATAAAATTAATGTTACTGTGTTCATCTAAAATATGGGGATATATACAGACTCGAGAGCTTTGAAAAAGTCCATTTAATGGCTCGTAAAAGATTTTAGGTGTTTTCGGTCGAACATCAAAAATTGTATACAGAAACTTTGCTAGATCTCATAGTTTATTGCTTCCTATGTTAACCTTGCTAAACTTGATACAATTGTTGATATGGAACAATGCAGAATTCCCAAACAAGCCTGCAAGAATGCTTCTCTCTTTAGATACAGAGGGAAAGGATTGCTGAGTAAGATAAGACATATTTTATGTGAAGTAGGATTCTCTTATGGCATGGACAATCTACGACTGGCTTTACTAGTCGGTTGGTAACGTTGGTAAATTCATTGAAATATTCAAACAAAGCCTACTTGTATGTTCATTCGAAAATGGTCGGGTACTATTAGAGATACGGACAGGTATGAATTTTACAAGTTTTTCAAAACTATCTTCGAAAAAGAGCAATACATTTCGTTTATTGACAGACTGTTTCAGGGTAGCCATTTAAGAACTTCAATTTGGGACACTTCCTCTCAATGATGATTTATATAGCTGTAGATACTATCCATCTTACCGAAACTATTTGGTATGTGCTTCGAACGTTGGTGACGAAAACCACTTCATATTTGAATGTTATTTATATACTGAACTCAAAAGTTCTTACAACAAATCCTAGCGATGCCTTTGTAATGATTAGTCCGAGCAGAGAGAAGGACAATATACTAATTAAGTATATTTTCCATGCTATGAATCTGCTAAAACGCTTTCTCGACGCTGAATACGTAAATGATAGCATATGAGCAGACGTATACAGTCATTAGACACATTTGGAATATATTTTGTTACTAATGAAGATATTGATCTCTGTTTGCTTTTTTTTTATTCAAACTAAGTGTTAAGTATTTTGTGACAATCTGCATCAGACGCATACTTACACATGCTTACGAGCTCAATTGTGTCATCTGATTTCGGGTACATGCGAAAATGAGTATGAAAGTAAAGATACTTTTGTTGATATCATTGTATTCGGATTTATTTATACATATTTCATCCCCTTTTCCTTTAGAAATGCTCTTGCAAACGTGTGCATGGCTGATGCTAGATGCTTCTTGCCAGTAATGCAGGTATTGTGCATTTTTAGTTTTGGTCTGAGAAACTGACTTACCTGTGTTTAACAAAGTCAGTATTGCATATGAAAGATAAACGATGATAATTGTGCTGTACACAGCAGAAAGTGTATAACGTTTATGCAGAGAAGTTACTGTCTGCTTTCACTCGTTCTAAATATCTTTGATATACCATTTGGTAAGACCTTTGGGTGATATCACTAATTTTCCGAGCAAATATTTTGTATTTGAATTTATTGTGTTTCTGATCATCCCCGCTCCCCACTCGTCCATTCTGCTTCTCCATCTCTCCACCATCTCCCTTTTTTTTTTGTTTGTATTGTGGCCCATGGCTGACGTACAATAAATAATCTCTCTCTCTCTCTCTCTCTCTCTCTCTCTCTCTCTCTCTCTCTCTCTCTCTCTCTCTCTCTCTTCGTTTTGATCGTGAATGAAAAAGAAATATCTAGGAGAAGACAGAAATAGCATAGCAGAAAGAAGGAAAAGAAAACACGATATTCATAATCATATAATGACATGAGTACACACGTCTCTTTGAATCTGTAATAATGATAAATTCAGTCATATTCGGCAGTGAGCTGGCATGACACGCATGTCTAGTAGGGCAGGAAGGGCAGGGCCAGCGCTCAATACCTGTGTGTGTGTGTGTGTGTGTGTGTGTGTGTGTGTGTGTGTGTGTGTCTGTCTGTCTGTCTGTCGTGCGTGCGTGCGTGCGTGCGTATGTGTGTGTGTTTGTGTGTGTATGTTTGTGTGTGTGTGTGTGTGTGTGTGTGTGTGTGTGTGCGCGTGTTTTGTGTGTGCTTGCGTGCGCGCGCGCGTATGTTTGTGTTCATCTCTCTCTCTCTCTCTCTCTCTCTCTCTCTCTCTCTCTCTCTCTCTCTCTCTCTCTCTCTCTCTCGGGGGTCAGGCGGTAGTGGAAGAAGGGAGAGGAATTTACGTTCAAGCGTTTCAAAAAAGCCATAGGACAGGCTCGACCATCCAAACCAGTGGACGTTTTTGAATTATAATGTTGAGAATTTGTACAGCAAATTAAAAGATGTTTCTTTTGTTAATTATGTGAATATGTTTGATTTTGTTTGCCTCACCGAAGCATTTCTTGATCTTTCATTTGATTTTAGTAAGGTGTTTACGAATTACATAAAGTTTCATGCGCCAGCAAACAAGTTCTCTTTTCATGGCAGGTATTCCGGAGGAGTATTACTGTTAGTAAATAAGCAACTAGAAAAGAATGTAACTGAAATAAAGTTAGAGTGTGTGATAATGCTATTGCCATTAAAGTTGACAACAATGTATTTGGAACAGACAAAGATGTTTTTTAATTGTCTGCTATGTGGTTCCGGAAGGAGGCCCTTTGTACAGTGATAAAATGGTTAAAGATGGTATTATAATTTTAGAAGAAAAACATTGTTACAACATTTTGAAAAAGATTAAGTTTATTTTATGATTATGGGGGATCTTAATGCCAGAACAGGCCAGAAACAAGCTGATTACGAAAGTATGGTTAACTATGAGTAGGAGGGGGAGTGTGTAGAAATGGATGAAGAAAATTCTACACGTTTTTCCAAAGATGACATTGTTAATAATTTTGGTAAATCATTATTAGATTTCTGTTTCTTGTTTGATCTGATTATTCTGAATGGTTTCTGT
>JADBJO010000084.1:460506-463006 GCA_016801955.1 Conus betulinus | reverse complement strand
GAGTGCCACGGAGGAAATGAGAGGGAGGAGGGGAATAGGGGATAGTGGAAATGGGTGTGCGGAGGATCCATCATTTGTGTTCCTGTGTTTTCCGATCATACGATAGATATGGATTTTCAGAATCATCATTTATATCAGCAGCAGCAGTAGCAGCAGCAATTGCAGTAGTAGTTTCTGCGTTTCTGGTAGTGTGAAGCGCCTAGTGTGCTGGCGAAGTGTCTGTGTGCTTGTCACCTCTCACTTTCAGCCTTCACCACTGGCTAGCACCACTGTGAACAGCACTTCGAAAAGGGAGCCGAGTGCGTAAGTCTCTCCTGCCAGTACATAGCCTCTCCACTGCAAGCCCGATGTTGTGCCTCCACATGGCAACGCATGTCCACCGGTGCCTTGCGGCCCCAGGCCAAACTACAGGGGACTTGGAGGAGGCTTGGCCCTTAAACATGCAAGCCCACTGGCGTGGACATGCCCTGGCGTTCATGAACCAGACCCCCAGCTATAGGAAATAGCAGGGCAGAGGGAGCTCTTCAGCCTTGGGCAGCCATCCCTCTAGGAAACGGATACTTCGAACAACAAAGTTGCACCTTCTGAGACTGTACAACACGTGGCAGCTTTTGCACTGTGAGGCAATGAGCTCCAGAAGGTGAGAGGGTGGAGAAGAGACAGCACAACTCTTCATCACCTTAAAAAGTCCCCCTGTGCTGATCAGGCAAGCAGGTGCGCCAATAAACCCAAACGCAACCCTAACCAGCTTCTTCTTCCAAGTCATGTGGCGATGGCGAAGTAGTGACGGGGACAGGCAAAGGATGTTGCCAGAAGTCCCTAGCTACAACTCTGTATGTAGGCGGCTGTAGGCTGATGGTCGTTCACCAGGGCAGATGCGGTACATATATATATATATATATATATATATATATATATATATATATATATATATATAATTATAAACAAAGCTTGCTTTTATGTCTCAGATTGTAGAAACAGGGGGGAAGATAAGCCTTCGTATCTGCAGTGGTAGATGATTCTGCCTAACTGACAGTATGTGCTTGAGTGGGTGAATGGGGAATAATAAATGCTTCTCAAAATGAACCTTCAGCAAGCTTATAGTCTCCGAAGCGGGAGGCCATCTCCAATGGGGAGGAAGCTCACTAACATATAACTCCTAGTCAGATACCGATATTTCGAAACCTGATTGTTTCTGCTCAGTGACCACGGAAGGTGGTAAATTTGACTCCTCTGCCTTTCGGTTTTAAGAAGAATGCTATACCAGAAAAAGGCTGGTTGACAATACCGTAGTATGTTTGTTGAGTTTTTAAAAAAAAACCAACCAAAGGTGCCACCTAAGAAGCAAAAGAAAATTATGAAAGAACAAAACAAGCTACATTTTCTTGTGAAAAGTAGAAAATATAAAAAGATAACCTCTTAAGACACAAGTGCTGAGGGCCAGTTCTTGGAATGAATCTGCAAGGGACTAAATTACAATAAAACAATAAATTCCAAGGATAACTACCGAGCACCATTCCAGGAACTTACAGAGCAGCTTGGTGTTGCAATGATTGCAAGAAACATTGAATTATAAAACAAAGCTTGCTCTTATGTCTCAGATTGTAGAAACAGGGGGAAGATAAGCCTTCATATCTGCAGTGGTAGATGATTCTGCCTAACTGACAGTATGTGCTTGAGTGGGTGAATGGGGAATAATAAATGCTTCTCAAAATGAACCTTCAGCAAGCTTATAGTCTCAGAAGCGGGAGACCATCTCTAATGGGGAGGAAACTCACTAACATATAACTCCTGGTCAGATACCGATATTTCGAAACCTGATTGTTTCTGCTCAGTGACCGCGGAAAGTGGTAATTTGACTCCTCTGCCTTTTCGGTTTTAAGAAGAATGCTATACCAGAAAAAGGCTGGTGTGCAGAAAATATAAATAAATATATAAATAGATATAAATATATCCTTGGAATTTATTGTTTTATTGTAATTTAGTCCCTTGCAGATTCATTCCAAGAACTGGCCCTCAGCACTTGTGTCTTAAGAGGTTATCTTTTTTCTACTTTTCACAAGAAAAATGTAGCTTGTTTTGCTCTTTCATATTTTCTTTTGCTTCTTAGGTGGCACCTTTGGTTGGTTTTTTTGAAAACTCAACAAACATACTACGGTATTGCACACCAGCCTTTTTCTGGTATAGCATTCTTCTTAAAACCGAAAAGGCAGAGGAGTCAAATTACCACTTTCCGTGGTCACTGAGGAAAACAATCAGGTTTCGAAATATCGGTATCTGACCAGGAGTTATATGTTAGTGAGCTTCCTCCCCAATTAGAGATGGTCTCCCGCTTCCGAGACTATAAGCTTGCTGAAGGTTCATTTTGAGAAGCATTTATTTATACACACACACACACACACACACACACACATGCACGTACTTATATTCATACATACATATATGCATACACACATTACTATTATTACCCTGACTGCTACAGTTACTAAGAAGACACTCA
>JADBJO010000084.1:448006-455506 GCA_016801955.1 Conus betulinus | reverse complement strand
TATATATATATATATATATACAGAGCAGAGCTAGGTGTTGCAATGACTGCAAGAAATATTCAATTATAAACAAAGCTTGCTCTTATGTCTTAGATTTCTTCAATCTAAGACATAAGAGCAAGCTTTGTTTATAATTAAATATATATACATACATATAAATAAGTATATATATATATATATATATGTGTGTGTGTGTGTGTGTGTGTGTGTGTGTGTGTGTGTGTGTGTGTGTGTGTGTGTGTATACACACACACACAGACGGACAGAGACAGAGAGAATATGAAAAGGAGAACTCTTTAAGTTTTGAATGAATAAACGATGGTGTATTGGATAAATCATGTTGTAAAGATCTTGAATAAACATAAAACGGACAAGCATTTTTGCAGAAATACGTGCAATTTGAATCGGTTGAACTGATCAGGTATGTTTCTGCAGTAAGCTAATCCAGACATTTGCAGTTACGAATCAAGTCACATCTGCGTGTAGGGAAAGTCTTACCCAAGCGATGAGAGTCGACACTACACAGCAAATAGTTCTGTTCGCAACAGGCAACTCAACGGTTCCCGCTTGCTGTTAGTGAAGGTTTTAAGATAGTAATGGTTACATCATTGCGTGTCCTTTTCTGTCCAGTGTCTCATCCTTTTCTCCTCCCCTTTCCCCTACCCCAGCTTATGAAATCGTCGTAAAATCGTGATAATGACCGAGGGTGCGCTTACCTGTATTTGTTTTTTTCTCTCCTTGATCGCCTGCATCGGTTTCAAAGTGGGGCTGACTGCAGGCGGAAAGTAAAACAATAACAAAGACAAAATTACTTCGGCGGCAAACAAACAAATAATAACAAGAAAAGCATTACAAAATATGTTCTGCAATTTTCTTATACTTTTCGGTAGGTGGTGCAGTCACTCTGTCTTTGGTCTTGTTTATTATTTCTCTTTCTCTCTGCATGAAAACGAACAACAGGTCGAGGCTCCTTACGCTAGTATTTGTTGGGATTGTTTGGCGGCTCAGAATTTCAATATTTACTTTCCTGTAGAATTTGTACGAATATGTTTGGAACCGATGTATGTTTACGTTACAGTCCAGGACTCGCCAGCCCGTTCACCCCATCCACTCCTCCGGGCCAGGTGACGAGGTCACGCGCTGCACATTTCACTATGATGATGATGACGGATTACCGCAGCTGTCGCTACGACCACAACGCCTCCGTCTTCGGCGGTGGTGCCGGGCCCGCCGGCGCCTCACTCAATGGCGTGGGCGGAGGCCCTTACAACAACACCGACTTCGGTGACCCCCGGAGTCTGATGGACATCTCCTATTCTCACCCAGCCCCTCAGGATCTTTTCGGGCCCCACCCAGGGGCTCACTACCCGCGGGGTCTTCCTAGGCAGTATGGGGACATGTACGGGTACTCCGGCAACCCAGACCCTATTTAGTACCCAACACTATTTCCCTGATCAGCATCACCCCCCAGCCTCTTTAGACTATCGTTCCCGCTCTGTAGCGGCGGCCTCGTCTTCGTCGTCCTCCTCCTCTTCCAACTCGTCATCCTCTACCTCGACCGTCAGCGACAAAGACAGTCATTTCCTGTCTCCAGGCAAAGAGGACCAGAGCGGCTGTGAAGAAGCATGACGAGGATACTAACAACAACATGAACAGCAGCAGTAACAACAACACAAAACCTCACCTCCCCAGCCATAGCAGCAGTAGCGGCAACAGCAGCAGCAGCAACCAAAGAGTCGCCTCTTCCCTGATGTCCCCCGACAAGACCTTACAAGACGGCAGAAGTTCTTCCCCTTCCTGCAAACCTTGCTCACCTCCTCCTCCACGCATGCACCCAGCCTACGGACCGGGAGACGCCGGCGGACATGCAGGGTCGGATGATCACAGCGACGACGCCTACGACAAAGACACGGGCTCCCTCGCCTCGGAGGACGAGTCGGAGGAGCACATACCCCACGTGCTAGCTCCTGGCTACCACGGGCCCAATCGCCGATGCCTCCTGTGGGCCTGCAAAGCCTGCAAACGCAAGACTGTAGCCGTGGACCGTCGGAAAGCCGCCACAATGAGGGAGCGACGACGCCTAAAGCGAGTCAACGAAGCCTTCGAGACGCTGAAGCGGCGGACGTGCCCCAACCCCAACCAACGGCTACCTAAGGTGGAGATCCTCCGGAACGCCATCGAGTACATCGAGAGCCTCGAGGAGCTGCTGCACGGGTCACGTGTGGCCGCCCGTGGGGATCACGAAGGACCCGTATGTGGGGCCACGGACGGCAAATTCTTCCAGTGGAGGCTCGGACTATATGGTGAGTGACTTCCAGTGATGGTGTGTTGATGCGTTATTTGGGGAAGGTTTGTTTGTTTTCGTTTTGATTGTTCGCCTGGTAGGTGGGGCTGGTTTTTTTTTTCAGTTTTATGGGGAGGTGAGGTTTTGTGTTGTTGTTACTGCTGCTGTTCTATTCTGTCTCTCTCTCTCTCTCTCTCTCTCTCTCTCTCTCTCTCTCTCTCTCTCTCTCTCTCTCTCTCTCTCTCTCTCTCTCTCTCTCTCTCTCTCTCTCTCTGAGTTGTTGCTGGTTTTACTGATATGTGAACTTTTTTTTTTCTTTCAGCCCATAGATGAAAAGAAAAAATCAAGAGCGAAGGAAAATTTGACTATGAATACACATGTGCATATTCAGGTATTTACATCACAAGAGCACTGCCATAAAGTAAGAACAAAACTGTCTTCACTCCATCCCCCACCCCTTCTCTCTCTCTTGCCTCCTGCCTCTTCATCACAGCCTCCTCCCACATCCTCCCACACCACCACACCAGCAAGCTGCAGAAGAATCGAATGTGGCCAACTGCACTGCAATCTAATCGACAGAATTGCTCGTGCATTTTGCCTGTGCTGACTTATCCGACATGAACATCTGTGCTGTCACCCCTCGTAAGTGCTGCTCCAAACTGACATGAACTGTGTGCTGACCACACTCGTCTTTTATACTCTGCTCCACAACTGTGCCATCTGTCGTCTCTCTCTCCCTCTCTCTCTCTCTCTCTCTCTCTCTCTCTCTCTCTCTCTCTCTCTCTCTCTCTCTCTCTCTCTCTCTCTCTCTCTCTCTCTCTCTCTCTCACACACACACACACACACACACACACACACACACATCTTTTATACTTTTTATTCAAGATCGCACACACACACACACACACACACACACACACACACACACACACACACACACACACACACACACACACAAAGACGTGTGTGCGTGTGTGTGTGTGTGTGTGTGTGTGTGTGTGTGTGTGTGGACATCTTTGTGTGTGTGTGTGTGCGCGTGTGTGTGTGTGCGTGTGTGTGTGTGTGTGTGTGTGTGTGTGTGTGTGTGTGTGTGTGTGTGTGTGTGTGTGTGTGTGTGTGTGTGTGTGTGTGTGTGTGTGTGCGATCTTGATAACAAAGTACACATGTGTGTGTGTGTGTGTGTGTGTGTGTGTGTGTGTGTGTGTGTGTGTGTGTGTGTGTGCCTGTGCGCACCTGTCTGTGTGTGTGGGGGGTGTTTGCTTGTGCGCGCGCACGAGCATGCGTACGTAGTGCTTGCAAACGTGCGTGCGCCCTTGCGGTCTGTGCGCGCGCGCGCGCGCGCGCGCGCGCGAGAGAGAGAGAGAGAGAGAGAGAGAGAGAGAGAGAGAGAGAGAGAGAGAGAGAGAGAGAGATTTGTAATAGGGATAAGTGTGTTTGTGTTTGTTTGCGTGCGTGCGTGTGTGTGTGTGTGTGTGTGTGTGGAGTTCGAAGGAGAGTTCGAGAGAGTTCAGTTCATGTTTTTATTGCTCAGCCGACAGTGGGAGGTCGACATATCAGGGCTGAGAGAGAGAGAGAGAGAGAGAGAGAGAGAGAGAGAGAGAGAGAGAGAGAGAGAGAGAGGATGGTGTTGATGTAGTTTACCTGCGTCAAAATCAACGCGTGCATGTGCGTCCCGAACCTAGCACCTTTCTTTTCGCAGACGCTAAACACAATCCCACGCGCGATTCTCACAAATAATAAAGGACAAGTCTGCCCATCTCTTTCCTTGTTTTCATCGCTATTCATAATGAATTATTGAAATGTTACCTCGGTAAACGAGCCAATGTTGTTATTCGCTTTGTTTTGTTTTGTTTTGTAATTGTTTGTTGTTGTTGCTGTTATTGTTGTTGTTTTGTGTGTAGGAGTAGTAGTAGCAGCAGCAGCAGCAGCAGCAGCAGAACTTTCATTTTACGTCTTTTCACAAAATCATGTGATATTAGACGAGTGTGTGTGTGTGTGTGTGTGTGTGTGTGTGTGTGTGTGTGTTGACCGTTTTTGAAGCAAGATTATGAAAAAAAAAAATCCACCTGGTTGAGTTTGACGACACTTAGTGAAACGATAGAATGTGGCCCAATGACAGATCCATCGGATTTCGATACGGATACGGATATAACCGTGCAGCTATCCAGCCTTTTTTCTTTTTCTCTTTTTTGGCCTGCATTAAAATGAACACGAGAATGCCGAGGTGTCACGAGGTCTCCATGTCAGAGCACATTACTATGTTTGTATGTGTGTGCAATGGCACAAAAGTTATGGTTTGACCATAAACTTTCTTCTTTGACCTTTAAGACAACATATTGCACGTGCAAATTGATGATCAAGCTGATTTTAAAGGAAAGAAGCTGAACTAAATTTTAAGACTGATTTACTTTCGTCTTCATGTTTTCATCGTCCCCTGTTTTGTTCATGAGCATATTATATGTGTCGGCCTGCGTGATTCGTCCACTTTGTTAACTTCTTTCCAACTTAGAGATGAAGAAGCGGAGCAGTTGTATTCCAAGATGGGGGTATTCTTTGACATTTTTGTGAAGAAGACATTTACGAGAATAAATGTACTGATTACTTTTTTTTAAAGCAGTCTTACTGAATGTAAATACCTGGAAGTTGTCGTATTTAGAGCGTTTCCAACAGCCCGGATCCAGCGAGTTTAGGATTGTACGACTTTGGTTGAGGTCTGCGTTTTCCCGAATACCGCTATACTGTTGATGTACGTTGTAACATGCCCTTTCCTTCCGCTTTTTAAATCTGAGAATGCAATGCTGGGGCTAATCAAGTACTAATTAGGGTGTGTGTTGGGGGTGGGGTTGGGGGTGGAAAATGGGGGTTTCTAAATCGACGTCAGGGTGAAGCAAGATAGCAGCAGATTTTGTAAAAGCAGGGAGGGGAGGGGTGGTGGTGGTGGTGCAGATCTTGTTAAAACAGGGAAAGGTGGGGGGGGGGGGGGGGGGGGTAATTGAAAAGGTGCCTTGGAAGTCCTGACCAATGAAATGTAAAGTAAAAGGTCACAGTTACCATGGCCTAAAAGGGGGGTAGTGAACTGTCGAGGGTATAACATGATGGAAAAGGGGGGTGGGGGTCATCCTGCTCCTTCAGCTGCCTTTAACCTTTCCTGCACTGAGCCATGCACCCGTTTACTGCTGGGTGGAGGCTGAGGGGTTTCAAGCTAAAATAAATCGGACCCCACTAGTGATTCGAATTCACGAATGTCAGCTCTGCAGGCAAACGCTAAAACCATGAGAGAGAGAGAGAGAGAGAGAGAGAGAGAGAGAGAGAGAGAGAGAGAGAGAGAGAGAGAGAGAGAGAGAGAGAGAGAGAGGGGAGAGAGGGGGGAGGGAGGGAGAGGAGAGGGAGAGGAGAGAGAGAGAGAGAGAGAGAGAGAGAGAGAGAGAGAGAGAGAGATGGGGGGTGGGGGTAGGGAACCCTTGGAGCCCCCTCCATCCGCCCCTGCAGAGGGTTTTTTTTTTCGCTGTTTTATTTCCTAGCCCATGTTTGTTGTGGGTGGCGCTTACTGGTATTTAGAATTATGTTAGATTTTGAAGAGGACCAGTTTCTTAACTCAGAATACTATTGTTGTTCCAGTAAAGTACAAATTTGTTTGTAAGCAGCAGTTTTGTATTTGCTAGTATAAGAGGACCATTTTCTTAACTCAGAATACTATTGTTGTCCTAGTAACGTACAAATTTCATTTTTAAGCAGCAGTTTTGTATTTGCTTGTATAAGCAGAGTACACATTTCCGAGAGACACACTTTCTTCTGTGGAGACGACAGGATTCTAAAAAAAAAAGTGACGAACAGACCTGTGACGAGATATTTCGGATTTCAATTTTCCATGAAGTAATGTAGTGTGGTCGCTTTACAAAATGCATAAATATCTATGTAACAGATAAGCTTATTAAGGAAGTATGTCATATTCATGTTTATTTTCTGTTTTAAATTTACATCAGCCCACATTAAACAGACATTCTCACAGGCTCGTTACAATTTAATGTTTATGCGCGCGAGCACACACACACATAACACATGTACGCGCGCCTGCACACACGCACAGAGAAAGAGAGAGAGGGGGGGTGAGGGTCGAGAAGAAAAAGAAGAAGAGAAGAAGAAGAAGAAAAGAAGAAGAAGAAGAAGAAACAAGGATTCAGAAGAAGAAAGTGAAGAAGAGGGAAAAAAGAAAGGCAGGAGGAGGAGGAAGAGAAAAAGAAGAAGAGATAGTCGGGTAAAGTCAAAGTACAAGTGCCAGTCCAACTGTTGACGTTGGCAATTCTGTACATTCTGAAGGTCACTGCAGAGAACGGAAGCCACCAAAACTCGGGGATTTCCCACGCGCGCCTGTAATTCCACCCAGTTCCGTGTCCGATTTCCGTTGCCCTTGCGGCGGACTGAGATTCCTTCCCATACTATTTCACTCCCTGGGCGAAATCAAGAAGGCGAGTGAAATATGAAAAATGGTTAGCTACCCCTTCACCTTATCGTTTACCCCACGCAATCGTCTACAAACTACTTTCCACGTCTCGGTCATACACCAGTAGAAAGGAGGCGAGGGCCGAAAGGGGGGAGGAGGGGAGGGCCAAAAGGAGGGAAAAGGAGGGATGGGGGGGGCGGGGGGTGGGGGGGGGGGGGGGGGGATGGGGTATAGGCCTTAAAATGAAAATCTAAAGGGTGGCGCGAACCAGGTAACCTCAAGATGAATCGTTTTGTTTTGTCCATCGAAGACAGCTTGTTATCAAGACTTTCTTTGTAGCAGGCCTACATGCAATGTGATGTAATGTGATGTAATCTAATATGGTGTGTGTGTGTGTGTGTGTGTGTGTGTGTGTGTGTGCGTGCGTGCGTGCGTGCGTGCGTGCGTGCGTGCGTGCGTGCGTGCGTGCGTGCAAACAACGTAACATCTCTGTCAGAATAGTACATAATATCTGGCATCCTATGAACAGGACATAAACCCTGCCCTGTCTAAAATATTCCCTGCACAAATCAAGGTCTCAAATGGCGCCGAACATGTTCTTGTTTATCCTACTAGCCATCAATAAGTACATTTTTGTTGTGAATGAAACGACTGTTCATTTATGTCTTTAGAAACTAATAAACAGATTTCTGGTTCGAGTTTTTTTTTTTGTTTGCATCTGTTTCAAAACTCAGAAACAGATTTGTTGTTCGAGTTTTTCACGTTTGCATATGTT
>JADBJO010000084.1:435506-445506 GCA_016801955.1 Conus betulinus | reverse complement strand
GGGGTTGAAGATGCCCTCATGCAGCTAGTGAAGGGTTTTCATATTTATAAAGTTTTTTAATGCTATATTTTTTTCATCCCCCCCCCCCCCCCCCCCCCCCCCCCCCCCCCCCCCCCCCATTGCAGCTTTGCCAAGTCATTATTATAATGACGGAAGAATTGTTATCCTGCACTTGTTTTCTCCCACTACTTAATTGTTCAGCATTCTATTGTTTGGTCAGTCAGTGGGAGATCGCATCTCTTAGGAGATCCTAGTAAAGGTGTTTCTGCACTAATCTGTACAATTCTTAGCCGCTGACAATGCTTGGGTTATTGAATAGCAGAGCTGACCACTCAGACTGTTCCATATCTTTTGATCTCCCTTGCACCCTTGAATGGATCCTCAAGCATGGGCCCAAAGATTGTCCCCTACAGTTTGCATGTTGTTCTTAGTTTTTCAGCAACTTTATTCTTCTCCTCACTTTCGTTTTGTTTCATTTACTACCCTTCGCTGGCTGCTTTGGGGGTGCTGTTGGATTCTTTTTGAACCCGTGGTGGTGGAAAACGCCACAGAATTATGGACTGTGGTGTGCCTCTATTTCACACCAAGAGCAAACACAATCAGCTGTGTGTCTTTGATGAGTCCGTTCCAGCGGACGAAAGGTGTAGGAGCAGACAGTACAAAACAGATCTGCCTTCAAAAGGGATTACGATGGTTCTCTCATGCAGCTAGTGAAGGGGTTTTCGTAATCCTATAACTTTTTATTTATGTTTATGTTGCAGCTTTCTTCACACACACACACACACACACACTTCATCTTTGCCAAGTCATTATAATGACGGAAAAATTGTTATCCTGCACTTGTTTCCCCCCCACCCCCACTACATAATTGTTCAGCATTATATATATATATATACATACATCTTTCCTTTTTTAAGGAACACGAGAACGAGGATTAAATGCGACAAACGAGAGCACGGGGAGGGGGATAATATGTGAAGGGGGATATATGTGAAGGGGGTAGGGAAGGGACCTGAGAAACATTTTTCATTTTATTTCTTAATGAAAGAAAATTAGGGACGGGGTGTCAAATAGGATTAGCAAGGAGAGAAAACGGATGGACGAGGCCCCATTGGGATCAAAGAAAAAAAAAAACACGTGCGCGCACAAACCCTTGAACTTCTCAATTATGAAGATCTCTCTCTCTCTCCTTCGCCTATATTTATCTTTTCTTTTTGCTCCCGTCTGGTTGAACTTTTCTTGCCCGAGGAAATAAGACGTGGCTGGGAAACATTGTAATTAATTAGAAGCGTTGTTTGATCACGCGTACCTTACCAATGATCTTCACCTGGAGACAGGTACACAATGGCGCTCTCTCTCTCTCTCTCTCTCTCTCTCTCTCTGTCTCACACACACACACACACACACACACACACACACACACACACAGCACCCCCATCTGCTCATGTTATTATTCGCATCTCCGGAACTCACTCCGACACCATCCCCTGCCTGTCAGATTGTCTTTCTTTCTGTTCTCTCTCTCTCTCTCTCTCTCTCTCTCTCTCTCTGGGTTCAAAGTGAAATTGTGAGCGTATAGTTATTTCTCTGAAGTGCCACTGTGCTAGCTATAGCATGTTGTGATACCTCTTTCTTTTCGTGTTTTCTGTGGTGGGTTTGTGTCTGTTTTCCTGGGTTTTTATGGATCGACGTGTATTCAAAAAGACTGCCTTATTCAATAAGACATTGAGGATTAATACGTGTCAAGGCGATGAGTAGGTTTGTTCCCTCTCTCTATTATATTACGGACTTTTACTTCAACGTTGCGGTGATGAGCTGAACCCCGGACCTGTTACTGGCAGCAAAGCAGCCGAGTTGAGGCAGACCAGACTGAAGAGCGCCAGCGGTGGTTCATCAGCATCCACCTCCTCTCTTCTCCCTCCCCCCCCCCCCCCCCCCCCCCCCACCGCCCCCTCCTGTTCAGCTACAGAACCCAGTCTTCGTGATGTGTTGCCTTCATACAGGACCTTAACTGTAAGTTCGATGAGATGAAAGCTGACAAGAGGGAGATGAAAGACACGTATGCTGGACTGCATGAGGATGCTTTATCTTTGAAAAATGAGGTCAGTGATCTCAGACATGAAAATGAAAATTTGAAAGCACAGAATGACAGTCGGGAGAAGTGTTGGAACTGGGACAAAAGGCGGACAATTTATGATATCGTTCGAAGAGAAACAATGTTATATTTCATGGCATACCAAGGAGAGATCGGGAAACCAGACAGGATTGTGAGGGCCTTGTGCATGATTTGTTAACTGACAAATTAGAACTGCCAAGAGACACATACAATTTGACAGGCTTCACATGTTAAACGGGAAACCGGACTCTCCGATTATTGGTTGTTGCACTTTCTTTAAGGACAAGGGTGTCAGGCACAGGTTGAGGGGTACCACGGTATTTGTCGGTGAAGATTTCTCCCGGCGAGTGTGAGAAATGCAGAGGAAACTTGTCCCTCACCTGAAAGATGCCAAAAAAATAGTAGTATAAATAAATAAAAAGTCTCAATGATTTTTGATCACCTAGTTACTGAAGGGAAAAAGTATTACTTGGATCAGGACAGTAATCTGATATTTTCAACCTAGGGATATGGCCGGCCTGTTTAAATAACATCAAAGCAATATAATTCGCCAAATATGTACATACATCTAAACGTGCAGGAGAAGGCAAAAAATATATCACCGTTTAAAAGAGAAGGTAAAGATGGCACACCTCGTGCAGCTCGGGTTAGGAGTGACACAGCTGTCAACGCTCCCCGTCAACTGTAAAATTTCACCACAGAAATAGTTCGTGCACTGTGCCATTGAACCGAACACATTCGGATGCTTCTCCTGGGGTTGATAGACGTGTACCTCATGACACACCGAATGTTGTTTACGCACATATAATGAAAGAATGGATGAAAATATGTTTCCTTCTGTGTTTGACAAATGTTTTTCTTCTGAATTGTTGATAAAATGTTTTTCTTCTGAATTGTGTGTGTATAGTGAAAGAGTAGATGAAAGCCATGTATCCTCTTCACTGAATACATGTTTACCTTGTTAAGGTCCCGTACAAAATGAAGGATTGGTGGAAAATGTTTGATCTCCTTTGACAAATGATCATTATTCTTCAGATGTTGGTATAGGCGATAAAAAAAATGAATGAAAGATTGAATAGAGATGCTTTACTTTTTTCATTAACTGAATCACTTACTCTAAACTTAGAACACCAAATAAAGCAGAGAGTGAAAAATGGTTTTGTTTCATCATCAAATGGGGGTTTTCCTCTGAAGTGTGTTTGTACATAATCGGAACGAAAGTGAGAATGTGTTACCTCCAACAATGAATGAAAGCGTCCCCTTCGAAGTTTGTGAACATGGTTTAATTTAAGAAACGACGAAAATGAGTTATATTTCCTGCGAAACAATAGTTCCTCTGCTTGTACTGATTTCCACATACTAAGCTTTATCCCATTGTCTTTATCAAATGAAGAAGTTAATATAGTGTTTGATAAAAGAAAAGAAACAGCAATTTTGAATGATCAAGATACTTTTACAGAAAGCGTCTGTGGTGTGAATTGGCATTGGAATGTAAATGGCTTGCTTTCTAAGCTGTCTGATAAAACGTTTATTTTGTATAAAAAACGTCTTTTGATTTTGTTTGTTAAGTAGAAACGTTTGTGGAAATTTGCATTCAAAGATATTCAGCAATTATAAAGTCTTCTGTAAACCAGCCGTTCAGTTTACGAAATACGAACGAAAATGGGGAGGAGTTGTATGTCTTATCAAAATGGAATTTTTACCCTTTGTACAAGCGTTACCAATTGATCTAAATAACACCATTATGTCAATATTTCTAAAGATATCTTTGGTCTTACAAAAAATGTACTTTAAGTATGCACATATGTACCTCCAGAAAATTCACCATACTATGCTTTTTATGGCATTGATAATGGCGTAAGTGATTTGCAAAACTCTCTCTCTGATGTCATGCTCAGTATGCCTGATATGTATTTACTTCTGGCTGGAGATCTAAATAGCAGAATTTCTAACATTTGTCAGGAATTCCAACCGAAAATTGTCCTTTCAGTTTGCATAACGAAACCTTTATTAACAGATGTTCCGAAGACAAGACATTGAACAGGTATGGTAAGCTCTTGTTAAACATGTGTACTGTGTTAGATCTGTGCGTTTTAAATGGTGTGTGCAACAGCGACCGTCAAGGTCGTTTCACATACATTTCAGAGACAGGGAACAGTGTGAATGAATATTTTGTAAATTCCTATGACATGTTTAATATATCGTGCAGTCTCTGTGTGAATGAATGAATTGAGTCAGACCATGTGCCTCTAAGTATTCCATTTAAACTCACTTTTTGAAGTAAGAAATGGAAAAAGTATAAAGAAAAAACATACAAGTTATAGATATGTTTAAATGGCAAGATGAATATGCTAATACCTTCTGTGATCTAATGAACAGTCAGCATGCATTGTTAATGTTGGAGAAGAAAGCAGTTATTCTGATCGATTATGACATTAACGCCGCTTTAAATGCATTTAATGCGTTTTAAATAATAAAAGATCAAGAGGAGTGCCTGAGGAAACAAATAAGAGTAAATGACACTCAGAAGAATGATGATTGGTTTGATCATGAATGTTATAAAACCAAGGGAGACGTGAAACGACTTCTAAGAAAATCTAGAAATACATTAGACGATAAAAGACAGACTTTTATTGCAAAGCTTGAAGGGAGTATAAGAATTTTTTACAGAGGAAGAAGAACAAGTATAATTCTTCTTTGCTATGCAATTCAGCTACCTCAGTTGAAGATCAACAAAAGTTTTGGAAACACATGCGTAGAATATCAGTTAAGAAAGTAGCACGCTTAACAATATCTCTATCAGCGATTGGGATAGGCATTTCTGAGATCTTCTCGAAAAAGATACTGAAGAAGACGCAGAAGAAATGGAAGAAGAAGAAAGAACTTTTCTTGAGTATAATAGCGATGCAGGGTTCCTCGACAGTACAATATATAGAACAGAAGTGATCTCTGCAATTAAAGAAAAAGAAGAACAGAAAAGCTGTAGGCCCTGATTGTATTGTTGGAGAATTATTTTAAAATGCCGGAAATGTCGTAATTTAGTTCTTCATCAGATTTTTCCATGTACTTTTTGACAAAAGGATATTCCCTGATTACTGGACTGAATCGATTATACTGCCATTTTTTAGAAAGATGAAGTCAATGACCCAAGTAATTACAGGGATATAAGCAGTAGATTTTATAGCTCTATAATTAATGTAGACTGCAAAAGTGGGTGGAACTTAATAATAGCACCGGTGAGTGGCAAGCGGGTTTCAAGAAAGGTTATTCAGATGTTTACACTTTTGGCTATTGTACAGAAACAGTTTTCATGGAATCACAAATTATTTGTAGCCCTTCATGGACTTTGAAAAGGCATTTGATTCCGTATCTACAAAATTACTTTGGCCAATACTTCAAAAGAATGGAATAAAGGGTAAAATATTCCGATGCATCAAGAGCATTGTATAATTGTGTAAAAGCAAGGGTTAGGTGTGGTGGTGAATTTACAGAATACATAGTTTGTACTAAAGGTGTAAAACAAGGAGATGCATGTAGTCCTGTTTTATTTTTCTTGTTTATCAACGAATTGGCAAAAAAAATCATAGAGAAGGGGAAGACGTGGTGCAACACTGTTGCCTGATACAGCTGAATTATTGGCTTGTTATTGGCAGATGATTGAGTGTGGATTGTAAAGTGCTTAGAGCTTAGAGCTTCTCTAACTGAGAATAGGCGCTATATAAGTATTCATTATTATTATCATTATTATTATATAGCTTTGTTGTCCGAAATACCAGTTGGCTTTCAGACCCAGTTGAACAATTTATGTAATGCAGTTTCTAGACTCCAGCTTAAGATAAATATGAAAAAGAGCAATGTCGTGGTACTTAGAAAAGGAGAGCACCTTGCAGCACGAGAGAGATGGCCTTTTCACGGCGAGCAAATGGCTGCCGTTAACTGTTATAGATATCTTGGTACTTATTTTTCTACCGACTTAGTTTTGTGGCTGCGTGTACAGATCTCGCGAGCAGAGCGAGAAAATGCTTTGTTAGTAATTCTGCAACGATTGTTCGTACTTATTAATTCGCTGAGAGTATTATTAAAACTCTTTTGATACTCGGGTGCAACCAGTTGCTCTCTATGGTGGTGAACTGTGGGGATTGGATACTGCCGCCGTTCATGTATGCGCTAAAGAAGTTTTTAGGAGTCCACATAAAAATACCTAATGATCTTATTTATGGAGATAGTGGACGTCACCCTTATTACATAAATTCAAGTGCACAGTGTATTTGATATTGGCTAAAGATATCATGGATGAAGAATTGTAACAGATAACCTTTGAAAGCTTATAAATGTTACTTTGGTTGGATTCACGAGGGTAAAACCACATAGGCGTCAAATGTTCGTAAGACCCTATATCAAAATGGTTTTGAATTTGTGTGGCTAAACCAGGGTGTGAAAAATGTGAAATATTTTTTTGCATGTGATTCGTCAAAGACGTATTGATAACAGATTGCAAAACTGGCATGAACACGTTCAGGAAAGTGATAGATGTACATGGCACAGATCATCCAATAATTGCGAAACATATCTTTCACGTGATATTGACAGACATATAAAAAATTACATGACGAAGTTCAGATTTGGTATTTCGGAAATAGCGGTGCATTGTAAGTCGTACGATGTAGTTGACCGCAGTCTGACATGCCCGCTATGTGGAAAGGCAAATGATAAAATACAGAAATACACTTTCTGTTCGTCTGTTCTGCCTTTAGTGACCTACGGCAGGAATATATTCCTTTTAAATATTGTGCATATCCATGTCAGTTTTTTGTGACTTTATTAATGACGAATGAAAATAAAATTATTGTGAGGAATTTGTGCATGTATTTTATATAAAGCCTCTAAGAGGCAAGCTGTTATGGTTAACTAACAAATTTGTTGACACGCCGATATTACATGGATATGGATATCCTAGTATGGAGTTAATATCTGGGTCAGTAGATTAGACTTCATGCACATGTATAGTAGATTGTAATTCATGCATTTGAGTATCATTTTATTGTTGTTTTTTTGTTTGTTTGTTTTTTTTTTTCCATACAATATAGCAATATTTTGTGTTGATGGTGTTGTCACACGTATCATGCTGAGTTTTGAATGTAATCCCTCTTCAGAAGGGGTGTGTCCTATCTGAATAAATTTCATTTCATTTAACAATGTGACAAATATGTTTGTGTAGCGTATTTTCTTAAATGTCATTATGTATCTATGGGGACACTAGGTGACATGCTACATGACTCTGTTTGATGTTTGTAAATACTGTCGCTGTTGTCCAGTGAAATACTTTCTTTATGTGTGCCTATTAAAAAAAAAAAAAAAAATTTCATTTCATCTCTCTCATCTCTCTCTCTCTCTCTCTCTCTCTCTCTCTCTCACACACACACACACACACACACACACACACACACACACACACACACACACTCTCTCTCTCTCTCTCTCTCTCTCTCTCACACACACACACACACACACACACACACACACACACACACACACAGGCACGCACGCACGCACATGCACGCACGCACACTCACAGACACACACTCACACACACACACTCACACACATGCATGCATGCGCGCGCACACACACACACACACACGCGCGCGCGCGTTAGTCTAATAACCACATCTCACCGTCTTCCCTTTTCTCTTGTTCTGTCCTCAGCATTCTCCTTCCTAACGCTAAAGAGTCCCATCTTTCTCATGCACACCCCACGACCCACCTTACCCCACGCCCTCCTTCCACGCCTAACTCTCGCACATACCGAATTTCAAACCAAGCATCCACTCCCCTGCCTCTTAACTCTTCACAGCCGTCGAGGCCGAAAAGCTAAATGGTGTTAGACAAAACAGTTAAGATAAAACGCCCTCGGATTTTTCAAGGCAACTTGAAAAAAAATTACGCCCTCATGCGAACACTAGCCGTGTGCTACGCCCACATAGCTGGCGGCTGCTGGGTACTGTGTACTGTACCCAGGAAGCGGAGGCACACTGTGGAGTCCTTTCCCTTCGTTCACTCGTAGAAGGGGCTGCGGAATGCCAGCTCACAACTCATTTTTTTTCCCACCCGACACAATCACCACCCTCATCTCGCTCTCGTCCTCTGCGCAAATTGTCTCAATGGCGGCAGGCAATTGGCGGCAATTGAGCGTGACTCCGGAGCCCTCCGGAGACCCCCCCCCCCCCCCCCCCCCCCTCCTCGCGGCATTTCTTCATTCTCGTAGTATATTTTTAAATTTGTATCTCCAGTTCTTTTGACAGACTGAAAAGGATAGAATGTAATCATCAATTGCATTTGTGGAGCTCTCTCTCTCTCTCTCTCTCTCTCTCTCTCTCTCTCTCTCTCTCTCTCTCTCTCTCTCTCTCTCTCTCTCTCTCTCTCTCTCTCTCAGTTTGTATGTCTGTCATAAGGGGCAATGGCCGAAACATGACTAAATCATCTTGAGTCTTGAGTCTGTGTGTGTGTGTCTGCGTATCTCTGTCTCTGTCTCTCTCTCTCTCTCTCTCTCTCTCTCTCTCTCTCTCTCTCTCTCTCTCTCTCTATATATATATATATATATATATATATATGTGTGTGTGTGTGTGTGTGTGTGTGTGTGTGTGAGAGAGAGAGAGAGAGAGAGAGAGAGAGAGAGAGAGAGAGAGAGAGAGAGAGAAAACAGATACAGAGACAGACAGATAGACAGAGAGAGAGAGAGAGAGAGAGAGAGAGAGAGAGAGAGAGAGAGAGAGAGAGAGAGAGAGAGAGATGGTCATTCGTTAATATTGAGGGTTTCCATCTATTTTGTACAGATCATTGTCTTAAAAGAAATTACACAATTCTCATCTTTATCATCGTGATTGATACAACAACAACAATATTAATGATGATAATAACAATAGTAATAATAATAATCTGTTGTCCCTTGTGGTCTGTAACCCACGATGAACTAGGGTTGGATTTTCCATCTACATCAATATCTCTGAGTGTTTGTGTCCAGTTCACGAAGACTGTCGTTCAGCCATCACGAAAACAGTGATACGGGAAAAGTCATTCATTATCGCCGTTTCCCGAGGAAAATTTTTTTTTTCATGAAAATGGTGATATTGAGTATTTGTCGGGGAAAAAAGATAGATATTGTCATAGTTCTCTTGAAAGATAAATACGTTTTCCTCAGAAAACAGTTATTAAGGGACTACGGCATAATAAATGTTTTCCGTTTTCATAGCATCGTTACTATGCTTGCTGTTTTCCTGCTTTCCCAGCGTTCATCCTTCATAATCAGTGATAATAGAGAAATCAACAGAAAAACAATAATTATTCTATATAAGAACAATAACGATATATACGATTTTCTTGGAAACAGATTTTATGACAGTTTACATAAAGAACAGTGATCGTTTTCCTGGAAAAGCCGGGAAAAGTTATAACAGGCGTGTGACTTCAATGCTTTCTCGACAGCCTGTTTTTCTGGAGAAAAACAGTTTCTGTCCATCTTGAGAGGTTTTTTGTTTTGTTTTGTTTTGTTTTAATCCCGGAAAAGATAATATTGATCCTTCAGGAGAACATGTTGATACCCGATTTGCCTGGGTGGGGGTGGGGGGTGGGGGTGGGGGGGGGGATAGAAAACTGTTCTTATGAGCTCGTGAACCTGGTATGCTCCCATAAAGACTAAGACAGAAAGATAGAGCGTCAACCCGATAGAATAAGATAGAAAGAAAAAAACTGATAACCAGAGAGAAGAAAATAGAAGAAAGATAGTCATATGAAGTAAGACAGAAAGACACAATGAGAACCATTGAGAACAAGACAGGAAAAAAGGAATGGCAAGAATAGAGAATAAAACTAAAAGAAAGAATGATG
>JADBJO010000084.1:425506-430506 GCA_016801955.1 Conus betulinus | reverse complement strand
GGGGGGAGGGGGGGGGGGGGGGGGGGGAGAGGGAGGGATGGGACGGGGGGGGGGGGGGGGGGCGGGGGGAGAAACATCCCGGCAAGGCTGAAACAGAAGGCGGCGGGCTGTAGACATGAGGAGTTTTACTCTTCCCTCCCGTGTGGTCTGGCGCTAATGAGTGTGTTGATTGGAGCGGGCTGTTAATGAGATGCAAGATGACACCGCTAATTAAATGACTTGGGCCTTCTGAACGGGAGGCGTTGTTTCCCCATCCACACCCACACCCACCCCCTGTCCCTCCCCACACCCACACCCACCCCCTGTCCCTCCCCTGTTTCTCCCCTCCTCCTGAAGAAAACAGAGACAGCAGCAAAGACTGCTGTTGATTTCTTAGGGTGTTATGTCCATCTGGATTGGAATGAAGCGATGTGAATCGACAGTGTGTGTGTGTGTGTGTGTGTGTGTGTGTGTGTGTGTGTGTGTGTGTGTGTGTGTGTGTGTGCACGCGCATGGTTAAGCAAGTGTCTAAATACATGTGTCCCACGGCCTCGTGGGTCTTTGTGTGCATTTAGGTGTACGTCAAAAATATGCCTTCACTGGGTTATACTTCTTTTTATTTAAAGGGCTGGTCAAATTACAATTCTTGTTTGCTTCATGGAAAATATATTAAAACTATCTAATATAGAAGCTGTGTAAAATGGGCCTTTGGTTTTTGCAAAAAACCAATGTTGTAGTTTAACTTTCTAAAAATGCATTGAGTGCGTACATGTACATTTCTTTAATGTACACGCTATGGAGACCATCACGGCCGAGATTATTCCCCTAAAAAAAGGCTTTTTCCCATTTATTTTCGACGCTCTTAATGCACAACAAATATAGAGATTATTCCGATTTGCGAAGAAAAAATATGTCTAAAGAACAGAATGGAGAATGTCCTAAATGTGACCTTAGTTTTCAAGGCAAGCCAATGCGAATACGTACGTTTTTGTTTTATGTACACATTATCAGTTAGATTTCTCATGTGTTGTCGTTGACTTGTTGTTTTAGGACATTGTTTTTTCATTGTATTGTTGTATTGTTGGACATTGTTTTGTACAGCGCCTTTGATATCTTAACTGTGATCCAGATGCTTGCAATATGCATGTGTCAGTTTATGAAACCTATCGGTTGTCTACCCATCAACATTTCAGTGTTATGCAGGAAAACGAGAATTCCGTACATGGAAATCAAGGAAATGTTCACTATACAAGGTATACCAGAAAAGAGAATAGTATGTAAGTAAGAATAATTATGGCCTGTCGCCCTTACAAGACAACATGTACCTTGTCGATATTGTAGGTGAACGGGTTTGTAGTGTTATAGAGGTGACTCAGACGCTTGGTTGGTGAAACTTCGTCCTGCTTTTTCATGTCCGTCCCTTTCATCAAGCTACCGGATTCGATGAATTCTATAAACTCCCTTGAGACTAGTGTCTGGAAACATCGTAAACCATTTCTTGATAAATAGTGTACACTAGTATGTAGGCTTCTGGATGAGTGTGTATCATACACGAGACGCACTCCAACGAAGAACAAAAAATGGGTTGTTTTGTTTTCTCGATTCTAATTCATGAAGGAAAATGTAAAATTCATACTTTACACACATGTATAATTGTATGATTATTAACATGATTCCGCAGATACAATGATAGAAATTCCTGTCGTTTCGACACACGAGTAGGGATGGGGGTAGGGGTGGGCATGTGATTTGGCAGAATGAGTTGTTACATTGGAGTGCACACGTGCTTACATACAGGTATGATTCTACATATCATTTCACATAGGCCTGCTTGAGGTCTTCAAAAGCACGCACCTTAGATTCCCTGTTCAAGGGCATAGAAATAGGAAACGGTGAACATGTTTCAGCAGACTTAATAAACACAGCAACAAAGAAATTTAGGAGAAAAACGACATGACGGACCTAACCGCTCTTTTCCTTGGTTAGTAAATGTAGCTAGATTGAGCAGTACTTCCCCCCTGAGTAGTACTTCCCCCCTTCCCCTTTTTAGACTATAGTATCACAACAGCTACACACACACACACCCATACACACACGCGCGCGCGCGCGCGCACACACACACATACACACACATCTCTCTCTCTCTCCTCTCTCTCTCTCTCTCTCTCTCTCTCTCTCTCTCTCTCTCTCTCTCTCTATATATATATATATATATATATATATATATATATATATATATATATATATATATATATATATATATATATATATATATATATATATATATATATATATATATATATACTATATATATATTCTACTTTTCACAAGAAAATGTAGCTTGTTTTGCTCTTTTATGATTTTCTTTTGCTTCATAGGTGGCACCTTTGTTGTTTTTTTTTTTGAAAACTCAACAAACATACTACGGTATTGCACACCAGCCTTTTTCAGGTATAGCATTCTTTTAAAAACTGAAAAGGCAGAGGAGTTAAGTTACCACTTTCCGCGGTCACTGAGGAGAAACAATCAGGTTTCGAAATACCGGTATCTGACCAAGAGTTATATGTTAGTGAGCTTCCTCCCCATTGGAGATTGTCTCCCGCTTCGGAGACTATAAGCTTGCTGAAGGTTCATTTTGAGAAGTATTTATTATTCCCCATTCACCCACTCAAGCACATACTGTCAGTTAGGCAGAATTATCTACCACTGCGGCTATGAAGGCTTATAACAACCCTATTTCTACAATCTAAGACATAAGAGCAAGCTTTGTTTTATAATTCAATATTTCTTGCAGTCATTGCAATACCATGCTGCTCTGTAAGTTGCTGGAATGGTGCTCGGTACTTATCCTTGGAATTTATTATTTTGTTGTAATTTAGTCCCTTGCGGATTCATTCCAAGAACTGGCCCTCAGCACCTGTGTCTTAAGAAGTTATCTTTTTATATTTTCTACTTTTCACAAGAAAATGTAGCTTGTTTTGCTCTTTTATGATTTTCTTTTGCTTCATAGGTGGCACCTTTGGTTGTTTTTTTTTTTGAAAACTCAACAAACATACTACGGTATTGTCAACCAGCCTTTTTCAGGTATAGCATTCTTTTAAAAACTGAAAAGGCAGAGGAGTCAAGTTACCACTTTCCGCGGTCACTGAGCAGAAACAATCAGATTTCGAAATACCGGTATCTGACCAGGAGTTATATGTTAGTGAGCTTCCTCCCCATTGGAGATCTGACCAGGAGTTATATGTTAGTGAGCTTCCTCCCCATTGGAGATTGTCTCCCGCTTCAGAGATATAAGCTTGCTGAAGGTTCATTTTGAGAAGTATTTATTATTCCCCATTCACCCACTCAAGCACATACTGTCAGGTAGGCAGAATTATCTACCACTGCGCTATGAAGGCTTATAACACCCCTATTTCTACAATCTAAGACATAAGAGCAAGCTTTGTTTATAATTCAACATGTAACATATATATATATATATATATATATATATATATATATATGTGTGTGTGTGTGTGTACATGTGAAAAAGAGAGACAGACAGAGAGTACACATTTACTCGCGCGCACTTCTACAATTACACATAAATTATGTGCAACAGAGAATCCCTTTGATGTACATGTATAAGGAACAAGTAAAGCAAGCCTCGGGATCCGTCTCCAAGATGTCGGCTACACGAACTGAGAAAGAAAAAAGGAAACAACTCATCAATACTAATCAGTGCAAGACGGACCATCTTGTTACCAGGAACCTTCTGTCAAAGGCGCTGTTTTGAATTCAAGAGAGGACTCAAGAGCGTAAAAGAGAGGATGGGGAGAACAAGGACAGAGAGGAAAAGAGGTACGGGGGTGTGGATATCTTGGCACTCAGCAGAGAGTTGATGTGCAGGATACGCGGTGCTTCAGCTTCAGGTAGAAACGGCGTGGGTTGGAAACAAGGGCAGGACAGGGTGCCTTGATCCTGTGCTCCGATTTTCTGCAAGGCAAAGGTCTGGGATAAAGTAGCATGGGTAGAGGAGCAATAAGCTGGACTTGCTGCCGTCATAGAGATGTTTATACCCAGGTCAGTTTCTTTCTTTTTTTTTTTACGAAAAAAAGACTCTACTGCCACCACCAACAGCTTTTTAGACTGTAGTAAACCTACAGAACCGATTGTAACAAATTCCATAAAAAGATGGAATGTGGCCCCGATGGACAATACCATTAAAATCTGTGCGAATCCAGATCAAACAGCTAATCCAGGATTCATTCAGCAAGAAGACAAGAACACATTTTCCATCGAGCATGAACACTGCGAAGTTACTGTTTACAAACTGATACTTATCTGTGAAGTGAAATATTTTTTATGCTATATTAAAACCTTGCAACGATATAACGTTAACATTCCGTATTTTCGGTATCCACGATTTAAAAAAATAAATGAATAAAAAGAACACCAATTAACAAAACCAAAAGTGTATGTGAAGTAATTCTTTCAGCCCATACATACAATTATTTGCCCTTGCGAATACGACTTTGTGTGGCAGAGGTTTGCGCTCTTGTGGGTGTGCTTCAGATTTGAATGTCTATATCTAGAGACCTGAGGCCTTCTCGGCGATTTTGGATCTTGCTTGCACATAGTAGTAAGTGTACAAATGGATAACGAGTGGTTGTACAGAAAGCAAGAAAATACTGGGGCTGTTTTATTTTCCTCTTCTCCCCCTCTTTAGTAGCTCCTACGTGGTGGTGGTCGGGGTACTGGTCTTTCGGGTGATTTTTTTCATAAACCAATGTCCCATGACTTACCTACGCTTATCGCCAGAAGGGGGGTTGTCCTTGATAGGTCACATTCTGTAGAAAAACCCATGTTGGTAGCTTAACGAGCACGCACAGACATAGGAAAAACAAAGGAAGCGCTGGATGTTGGTGACGTCTTCACCTCCACAAGGACAGTCCGAATTTTACATAGGATTGCACAAATTTTTTTGGTCTCATCTTCCGTGTCCTTTCCCATACATATCTTGACACACATGCCTTTAATTC
>JADBJO010000084.1:413006-415506 GCA_016801955.1 Conus betulinus | reverse complement strand
GACCATCAAGTGGTCTGCACTTGGTGCCCACTCTGGTCCAATCCACTTGGGCCTCTCTAGTCAACAGGCCATGTTCTGTTGTCTGCCTGGCCACGCCAGTCTCCACATCTGAAGAGCTGGGTATTGGTGTGGGGCCTGGGATACGATAATGGCCTGAAGATTACATTAGAATTCCGTCGTTTTCGTGGCTGTCCTGGCCCAGGAAGGTATCTGTCTCTCTCTCTCTCTCTCTCTCTGTCTGTCTTTGTCTCTGTCTCTCTGTCTGTATGTCTGTATGTCTGTCTCTTTCTTCTCTGTCTGTCTGTCTGTCTGTCTCTCTCTCTCTCTCTCTCTCTCTCTCTCTCTCTCTCTCTTTCCCTCTCTCTCTCTCTCTCTCTCTCTCTCCCGTCTCTCTCTCCCTAATCTCTCTCTCTCTCTCTCTCCGTTTGTTTGTCCTACCTGTCCGTGCCTCACTCTGTCTCCCTAATCGCTCTGTCTCTTTCTCCGTCTCTCTCTATCTCTCTGTTTCTGTCTTTCTCAGTCTGTCTGTCTCTATTTCTCTCTCTCTCTCTCTCTCTCTCTCTCTCTCTCTCTCTCTCTCTCTCTCTCTCTTCAAAGCTACGGAAGGTTGGAGTGTGATCTGCTGGCGTTGATCTCTGGCTTTAATGAGAGGGAGGGAGGGAGGGAGGGGAGGAGTGACGGAGAGAGAGAGAGAGAGAGAGAGAGAGAGAGAGAGAGAGACTGATCCTGATGCACAGACTAAAATACATTCATGTATTATTATGTATGAACAGATTCTACTTTCAGGCTGCTTTTTTCAATTCTCACTGTGAAATCCAAAACATAGAAGCATCTCCATGTACCAGTACCATTCTGTTGCTGTTGCTATTATGCAATATGTCATTGTACGGTGATTGTTTCTAGTTTTGTTTTGGTTTGTTTTGGTTTGGTTTTTTTTTCATCCTGTTTCTCTCGCTTGCTTTCTCTGTAGCCTGTCAATTCCTGAGAGACATGAGAAGCGAAATTTTGTCTCTCCAGCGATGATCATTGAAGTGGTCTCCCTGAACCGTAGCGCTGCCTACGACGGAGGGCTGCAATCAGCTTGTGAGCATAAACAGGCTATTTTCTACCCATTAGTCTCACAGAGCTCAAACGTTCTGCTTAATGAAGTATTGGTGGTCTACGGTTAGAGCACGGTCTTATTACTGATGAAAAATAAGATAGAGAGAGAGGAGGAAAAGGAGGAGGAGGAGGTGGGGAAGGGCTGGTCGGATGGTGGATGAAGCTGAGGGCTGAGGGTGAGGATTTTCATGTACCAAACATGAGGAGGACTGATGCTGTGATCTGCCCCAGAAACTCGTCAACAGTAAGAAGTGTAGACAAAAGGATACACGGATAAGTTGTTCCTAGTTCAATGTTTTGTCTATCTATCTGTCTGTCTATCTGCCTGTCTGTCTGTCTGTCTGTCTGTCTGTCTGTGTCTGTGTGTGTCTCTGTCTTTCAGTGTGTTTGTCTATCTGTCTGTCCGTCTCTGTCTCTGTCTCTGTCTGTCTGTCTGTCTCTCCTCTCTCTCTCTCTCTCTCTCTCTCTCTCTCTCTCTCTCTCTCTCTCTCTCTGCATATCTGTCTCTTTCTCTATTACAATATCTTGCTATCTCCCAATCTGTCTGCTCTCTCTCTCTCTCTCTCTCTCTCTCTCTCTCTCTCTCTCTCTCTCTCTCTCTCTCTGTGTGTCACATCAACATTTAACTTACTGAAGAATGTCTGTGAATGAAATAAAGCAATAACCAGTTTGACGTTCAAAAGGCAGGTACTCTCTACCTACTGTAATAATAATAATAATCTGAGTTCTATTTACAATTCACTTTCATCGTCATATGTGTTAAATGGCGATTTAAAATTGCACGGTTTTTTGTCTCTAGTCACTAAAGTTACCAAAAACAAAACAAACACTAACACAAAAAGCGTTACAGACAAGGTAATGGCAGAGACTATGAATTCGTCCGGGCTTATGTGAAGAGAAACAAGAATAGTGTCCATGTTTTCCACACTCCTGTACTCTCCCTCCCACCCCTTCCAGCCCAGCTTCTCCCCACCATCCTACCCCATCTTCATCCAGCTGCTCACTACTACACTACCCCCCCCCCCCCCCCTTTCCCCGCTGCAAAATGTTTTTTTAACATCAAATTAGCCTGCAGCAGAAAACCACAGCCGTAGATACGGAAACGAAAGAACCTCAAACAAAGAAATGGAACCCCCGGGGAGACGTTTGTAGTGGCTGAAGTGACTGGGGAAGGAACCTAATGCAGCTGTGGATTACCCTCGCCCCAAACAACAAACACTCCCTCTCCCTAAAATCTGAATAAAGTAAGAAAGTGGGGAGAGAAAGGGGATGCGAAAAACCGGCGGTTGAAAAGTGGGGAAACGGAACACCAAACATGATGTTGATGTCGGATCCTTGTTCTGTGTCAACTATCTTGATACTTGCAGAGATTTCACGTGTGGTGTCTTTGACTCAGAGT
>JADBJO010000084.1:403006-405506 GCA_016801955.1 Conus betulinus | reverse complement strand
CCACACGCGCGCGCACGCACACACACGCATACACACACACTCACACACACACACACACACACACACACACACACACACACACACACACACACACACACTTACACACATACACACACACAGACGTGCACGCGCCCGCATGCGCACACACATGCACGCACGCACACGTACACACACAAATACATGCGCGCACACAAACACACACACATACATAGACACAAGCGCGCACGCGCGCGGCGCACACACACACACACACACACACACACACACACACACACACACACACACACACACACACACACACACACACATACGCACGCACGCACGCACGAACGGCCGTACTTATGCTCGCACTGGCGTGTGCACGCACGCTCAGGCACGTCTCCGTGTGTGATCCGCATCCAGTTTATCTCTATCTTTGTCTGTCTGTTTGTCTGTCTGACAGTCTGCACGTTATCTCTCTATCTCTCTCTCTCTCTCTCTCTCTCTCTCTCTCGCTCTCTCTCTCTCTCTCGCTCTCTCTCTCTCTCTCTCTCTCTCTCTCTCTCTGACAGTCTGCACCTGTTCTGTCTGTCTGTCCGTCTGTTTGTCTGTCTGACAGTCTGCACTCTGTTTCTCTCTATGTGTGTAAACTCTCCCTCTCTCTCTCTCTCTCTCTCTCTCTCTTCCCCCCCCCCCCCTCTCTATCTCTTTGTCTCTTTGGTCTGTCTCTGTCTGTCTATCTGTCTGTCTCTCTCTCTCTCTCTCTCTCTTCTCTCTCTCTCTCTCTCTCTCTCTCTCTTTTCGTGTGCGCGCGCGCGCGTGTGTGTGTGTATGTGTGTGTACGATGTCATTGCTCTTCAGTCTCCAGGTTGTTGTAAACACGATGTACCATAGTTAAAAGGGTATTTCTTTCTTCCAGTGATAGATGACAGTGAGAAGAATGCAAAAAATTAAAGTAGTAACTTATGTTTCACCGTTATGATCAAGGCTAGGAAATCACCTTGTCAGCATATACATACGCGTTATATTCATCATGCATTAAACTTATTATTTCGGATAAAACACTTAAGGTCGTAAATCGCTGCCAAACGATAAGCGGATTGTCCTTGGCGTTTCATTTCACATCATGCTTTGTGGTCGAAAAAGAACTGTAACATAATTAACAGTAATGGGTATTTGGCAGACATTAAAGTGCACTCAAACATGATATTGACGGGGCTGTTACACGAATAGCTGACTGAGCTGGTCAAAGAAGTTCATATATAGGTCCATGAAGCAGGTGAAACGGACCAACAAAATGTTTGCTGACTGAGTTGTTGTGGCCCAGCTTCATCGACCTCATGTGGCACATTCACTGTAAGGTCCAGTTTAAAATGCCAGTCTAGGGGCTTAGTGTACGTCTTGACCTGCACCCTCTGCTCCAAGCTGTATATTGGGGAGACCTACCGCTCATTGGCCAACCGCTTTTCAGAGTACCTGAGGTCGATGAAGCTGGGCCACAAAACCCAGTCGGCCAACATTTTGTTGGTCCGTATCACAGCTTCAGTCATGCAAAGATATCAGCAGTATGGCAGAACCCCAGAGACCGTGTGTACAGAAAGCACATGGACAGCCTTGTCATCAGCCGCTTGGGCACCACACAGCCAGCTGGGATGAACATCAGAGTCACTGACGTCTAGCTGAGCCAGGGCCCTTCTGCCTTAATCTCTCTGTCCTGTCCCTCTTTAGCCCTGTTTCTTTTTTTTTCAGTGGGCTAAATAGTGAATATTTCCATTTATTCCCCTCCTTTTTGTATGTGTGTGTGTGTGTGGTGTGTGGGGGTGGTGGGTGTGTGGGGGTGAGGGTGTATTGTGTGTGGGGTGGTGTTGTGTGCTATTTTTTTGGGGGGGAGGGGGGGGGGGGGATGCGGGGGTGCGTGCGTGCGCGTGTGTGTGTGTTGGTGTCTGTGTGTGCACTGTAATGAGTGTCTGTGTGTGCTCAATACACCTGAACAGTGATCAGTGACTTTATTTTGGTCCAGTTTAATAATTAAATGAGATTTCTCACCCAGTTCTCACATGGGCTTTCCTGTCTACACTGTCCTCTTTCTCTTCACTTTGACAACGGGCCTATGGCTTGAAACGTCAGTTTCCTGTCCAACGGATTCAATTACCACCAAAAGGTTTTTATCAACTTTATTATTTTTTCATTTTACCACGGATCCTGCTGTCAACTTTTGTTTCTTCCTTGATGAGGACACCTATATTTAGAGAGATTAGAAATAAAACGAGTTACACTTCTTCAACAGATTATTCACGTCCATTGATGCAGAACTGTGATCTATCGTTTCATCAAATTGCCAAGGTTCGTCGTCACCTGCATCCACCTTGGCTTACTGAAAGAGCTGAGATAATCTACACACATGGAGATTTAAACAAGGCTGATAATCCTCTCATTCTGGCTTCTAGTGGTGTAGAGCTTATCAGTACAAAACTTTTTTTTCCATACACGCGTTTATACTGATGGTTCAGTAACGGATTCG
>JADBJO010000084.1:388006-398006 GCA_016801955.1 Conus betulinus | reverse complement strand
TTTTTCTAAGCAGGTATGTAGTCAATGGGCTTTATAAAATCTTGGGCTTTTTCCCCTTGTGCAGAGGGGAAAGGAAACGTTAGACTCGAATCAACAGAAAGATTTGAACGATTAGTTTTCTTTGCTCAAACGTTTTATGATTTTAGCTGTCTTTTTTATACTAATGTTTAAAATACATCTATTTTCTATGCACATCTGGGAATAGAAATTCTGCGGACAATGGAATATAGCTGGCTGAAAATTTGTAAGGTGTACATGTAACACTCCATTCTTTTTTATTTTCATGTTTTTTTTCCCCCTGCTATAAAAAAAAAAAAAAAAAAATAGGAAAGTTTATTTACACAACGCACACAAATAATGCGGGGGTACTTTCGCCCTATTCAAAAGAACGGTCACAGCTTCGAAATCCTACCGCAGTTTTATTCCGGAGAGGTTAGATCTGAAAGAGACTCATTTCCAACACTCATCGGCCACGCGCGCAGCGCAGTGAAGAGAAGTGGTGACACGTGGTAGTTTTTTTTACAGCGAGACAAGCGGACATTTAGCGTTGATCTGCTGGGGTTGGTCTGATACGTTATCGCCTCCCCTTGTCGTACCACCACCAGAGGCAAAGGCCTACTACACTGAGAGAAGAGACGTGACAAGCAGACGATTCTGAAAAAGAGCAGATCTGACTGGTTTGAGTTGACTGATTTAGAATGGTGGACTGCAAATTCTTGAATTCATGTTCTGATGTTCAGAGAGTCTCACTTTTAACAGCTTTGTTGTTTTGTTTGTTTCGGATGTGGAGATACTATTGCCACCAGCCGACGCATTAAGCGGGAAAGTACAGGTTCTGTAGATCATTCATTCATTTCTTTGCTCCGATTGTTTGGTAACCCATATTCACCACCCACACGCTGATCGTACGTGCGTTTCGCGCGTGCGTGAAAGCAGTTATATTAAACAGCCGTTCGTCCATTAGCGTGAAGGCGCACTAAAAGCAAAGCAACCCAACTGCTAAGAAAGCACGTTCTCGAATCTTCTGCACATTCCCCCCACGCTGTAGGGGTGGGGGATGACCAATACCCCCTCCGCCTTTTCTTTGCCTTCAGTGACACAAAGCCAACCGGAAGTGGAAATGGACTGGTTAAACTAGCCTACAAAACGGAGAGAAACTCGTGAACAAGGACTGTTCGACCCGAGGCCATCACACTGGCCAGCTGTCAGTGAAACAAAAAAGACAACAAGGGTAAATCAAACAGGGGAATGATCATCTCCATATTCTCTGAAGCTCCTGTGTCTAAGATTCATTGATCAGCCAGAACTAACCTTGGTTTCTACCTACCCTGGGCATGCTTGGTAGTGGACAACACCACAGCCCAGCACTTGATCATCAGGTCTACAGAGAAGTGGATCAGTCATCAGCAACTAAAGAGAGATCAACTATCCTGTCCAACATTATATAAGTTTTAATATTCCGAGTGGACTCGAACTCAACTCATCCAGAACTTTCCCTCTCCTAATGATGAAACAAGAAGCGGGAACCAAAACTCAGCAGGAACTGAATTTGTGAAATTGATTTGAATAGTTCACCCCTTGTATAGACGAGTAAAGTTGATGTGTGAAAGTACACTTCACTTGTGTCAGTTCTTTGTTGTTCATTCAGTGTTGAATGTTTGAACTCATCTCTAATTCTGTCTGTCGGAGCTACAAGTACTTTTAAGGATACAAGCCGAAGGAAAATAATTCTTGAGCCTTTCTTGAGTAGATTTAACAGTTCCGAGAATAAAGTTTTTTTTCGATGACTAGTACCGTAAAGTTGCTTTTTTTCCATAACTAGTAAGAGAGAGTGGAGGTGAAATTTTAACAAAACTCTATAGAGAAAACACACTAAGTCCTTCCCCTTGAGGGACACACCGACCCACTCCCAACTCTCGTCACAACTGATAACGAGACTGCAGACTAAAAGATCGGGCGATTAAGAAACAAAAACAAGATCGCCTAGATCGCGAACTTGACGAACTAGTTCATGATCTAACAGTTCGTTCAGTTAATGTGGCCTTTAACAGTTCAATAAACATCCTAGTCCTGGATTCTGTGTTGTGCTCGAATCCCAGCACCATCTGCAAGTAATCTCTCTCTCTCTCTCTCTCTCTCTCTCTCTCTCTCTCATCTCCTCTCTCTCTCTCTCTCTCTCTCTCTCTCTCTCTCTCCCTCCCCGTTTTGTCTCTGTCTTTTGTCTCTTCTCTCTTTCTCTCTCTACCACCCTACCCCCCTCCCTTCCCCCAGGGCGGGGGTGGAAAAAAGCATTGATAATTGCTTACCTCATTAACCTGGTAAAACAAACATTTCGTTTGATTTCCTCTCTCTCTCTCTCTCTCTCTCTCTCTCTCTCTCTCTCTCTCTCTCTCTCTGTGTGTGTGTGTGTGTGTGTGTGTGTGTGTGTATGTATATATATATATATATATATATATACACATCGCATATCATTGTGTTCCTCCCTCTCCCTCTGACTTTATATTTCTGCCTCTATCTACTACTCTCTCTCTCTCTCTCTCTCTCTCTCTCTCTCTCTCTCTCTCTCTTTCACACACACACACACACACACACACACACACACACACACACACACATTGTTCCCCTCCCTCTAATTCACCTATCATTATCATCACTCTCTGTCAGTCTGTCTGCCTCTCTTTCTTTCTCATATGCATAAATTAATCTCCCACGCTAGCGGCTTGGTAATGGCATGCAGTACTTTTCCTGTAATCGATGGCATACATTCAAGTCTGTATTACGGCCTAAAAAGCATCGAAAGAAAGAACAACCAAAAAACAAAGACACACACACACACACACACACACACACACACACACACACACACACACACACACACACAGAGCGAGCCAGGATGGTTGGGCTGGCAACGTACGGCTGCAAGGGGCAGGAGAAGACGTGTAAAGGCAGGGATGGTGGATGGGTGAAAATGAAGAAGACAAAAGAACATGAACAACAAAAACTTTTAAGATGAATCGCGCTTTTGAATGAGAGAAGTGGTGTCGATGATAAGTAATGAGGCAAAAGAAGAAAAGTTAGAGAAAGAAACACACACACACACACACACACACACACACACACACACACACACACACAAAGAGAATAAGTATTGTGGTAAGAAAGACGGGGAAAAATCTAACGAAAAAAAAAAAGAAGAGAACCGAAAATGTTAAGAGAGAAAAATGAACAATATAATGGAAAGACAGAAAAACACGAAAAAAAAATGCAAAGAATACAGGATAATAGGAACAGAAATATGAGGACCAAAAACGTTTATGAGGACGAGAAAAAGGAACTGATAGAAAAAGAAGAAGAAAAGATGAAAAAAACAAAAAAAAACCCGTCACACACAACGAAACCAATAAATAAATAAATAACAAACTGAAAATAGGCAAGAGACGAAGAGAAAAAATGTAAAACAAAACAAACAAAAAAGAAAACACCCAGACAAATAGAATGAAACAATGAGAAATAGAAAGGAGATACGAACAGGTAAGAAAGAGAGACAGAGAAGACACAAGGAGCCAAAGATGCGAAAAAGTGAACGTCCACGCGTGTCTAACTACATTTAGTTTAAAAGTATGTGGGAAAGGAAAAAGAACGCTACAGGAAAAGGCAGTGTCGCCATTTCCTCAAACTTCTTTCCGCGGAAACGAAAGATCTGGAACAATATTACGGCCATGGAATGAACTGGTACCTCAAGCTTTGAAAACATTGGGTACTTTCCTATCCAGTGTTGACATCGAATGTGTAACATCAAAGCAGTGTTAGCAGTTGAAGGCAGATTGTTCAAGAAAGCTGCCATGTCTACCCTCCTATTTACAATGTAATGCAGATTAGAGATACCTTCGGCTGCCGTGTTTATTCCGCTTGCTTCAATATAAGCAAAGATTATTTTTCTTAGCTGCCGAGTATATTTCTTACTTTTAATGTAAAGCATGCAACACATAATTGAACTTAGTTTAAAATGATTAACTTGAATAGATACCAATATTAAGCATATTTTTGTTTAATGTTTATTTACATTTTCATAATACTTTTTACTCGCAACGACTGAATAGTCATTCATTCTTGCTTATTCATTTGTTTAAGGTGGTTGGTTGTTCGACGTACACCAACATACACATGGGTTTTGTTTAATGTACGTACCACGAATTCAAACTGATGCTGTGCAACTTGTGATTGTGGGGTAATAAATCTTCCGTTCACAATCAAACGAACCAAGAAACAAGGACCCCCCCCCCCCCCCCCCCCCCCCCCCCCCCCCCCCCCCGCAATATTTTTTTCAGCGTATACAATACAATACAGACAAACAAACAAACAAAAACATCAACAACAACAAAATAGATCTAGTTGCAAAGTGAGACGACTGCAAGGGAAATCTAAACAAATCTTAAATAAATGTTAGCGAACCGCCAAGAGAAACGTGGACAAATGAGTCACAAGACAAAACACGACGCGTTTCGACCTCCTAGGTCTTATTCAGGCAAGACACAAACAAATAGGACAACGACAATGAACGAATTTGTTACTTAGCTTAGATCCCTTCAATCTTCAGCGCAAGGTAGGCAGCCGTTGATTCAACGCCTTTTAACAAATTCGTTCTTTTCGTTGTCTTATTTGTTCGTGTCTTGCCTGAAGAAGACCTAAGAGGTCGAAACGCGTCGTGTTCTGTCTTGTGACTCGTTTGTCCACGTTTCTCTTGGCGGTTCGATAACAATTATTTAAGATTTGTTTAACAGAGAGAGAGAGAGAGAGATAGCCTCTTCTGTGCAGTGCAGGTACTAAAATCTCAATTCGATCTCGTCACGCGCGAGAGCGCGAGACATGAGGCATACGACAGTGAACGTTATTGGGTCATTAGCGATAGCAGCTTGCGCCATGTTTGTAAACACGTCACAATCTGGTGACTTTATCAGGCCTGGTTCGGATTGCCACGCGCATTTAAACCTGACTCCCTGCTCCAGCAACAAAATAAAGAGAAAAAATTATTCTGCCTCTAAACACGATAGGGAAACGCACAAACGTAGCCCTAACCTTACGGGAGATTTTTTTTTTTTTTTTCGTTTTAGCTCTCAGAGAAAGCCACCCACCGAGACATTTGATTCAGTTGTCTGGGGAAAGGAGAGAGAGAGAAAGAGAGAGAGAGAGAGAGAGAGAGAGAGAAGGGGGGGGGGGGGGGGGGGGGTCCGGCTTAGCATCAAATTTGGGCTTATTTTCTGCTTCTTTTCGGCACCCTGCGTTTCGCTTTGACACGCTAAACTGCAATTTGTTTGCAGCGTCGGTTTCGACGTTTCGTTTAATTCAGCCTGCCGGTTCAGAAATGAGTTGGATTCCGCGGACTTAAAAAACCATCTAGGCTGCGTCTGCCTGCCTGATTGTCGGTTTGTTTCTGTCTCTGTCTTCTTTGCCTCAGTCTCTGCCTGTCTGTCTCCCTCCCCCCTCCTCCCTCCCCCCCTCTCTCTCTCTTTCTCTCTCTCTCTCTCTCTCTCTCTCTCTCTCTCTCTCTCTCTCTCTCTCTCTCTCTGTCATTCTCGGTCTGTCTATGTTGTCTGCCTCTTCTCTGCCTTTGTCTCTCTCTGTATCTGTCTGCCCCCACCCACCCACCCCCCTTTCTCTCTCTCTCTCTCTCTCTCTCTCTCTCTCTCTCTCTCTCTCTCTCTCTCTCTTATACTTTCTCTCTCTATGTCTTTCTGTCTCTGTCTCTGTCTGTCTGTCTCTCTCTCTCTCTCTCTCTCTCTCTCTCTCTCTCTCTCTTTTATGCTCTCTCTCTCTCTCTCTCTCTCTCTCTCTCTCTCTCTCTGTCATTCTATCTGTCTGTCTGTCTGTGTCTGTCTGCCTCTTCTCTGTCTCTGTCTGTCTGTCTCTGTCTCTGTATGTTCCTTCTCTTCTTCTTCTTCTTCTTCTACTTCTTCTTCTTCTTCCTCCTCCTCCTCCTCCTCCTCCTCCTCCTTCTTCCCTTTCTTCCTCTTCCTCTTCTTCTTCTCTTCTTTCCGAAACTTACTCAGCGGTATCTTATTTCGACTTCTTCTCGATTCGTTTTAAAGCACTCAAAAAGCAGCAGTCGGGTTTGTTTTGGATTCTTGCAGTGTGTTTATTTGTAACCCCCGTCTCTCTCTCTCTCTCTCTCTCTCTCTCTCTCTCTCTCTCTCTCTCTCTCTCTCTCTCTCTCTCTCTCTCTGCTTTCCGGAACTTGCTCAACGGTATCTTATTTCGACTTCTCCTCGATTCGTTTTGGCCACTCAAAATACAGCAGTTGTGTTTGTTTTGGCTTTGGCAATTTAGTTATCTATACCTCTCTCTCTCTCTCTCTCTCTCTCTCTCTCTCTCTCTCTCTCTCTCTCTCTCTCTCTCTCTCACGTGGCAGTTTATTTACTTATACCCCGCTCTCCCTCCCACCATCCCCCCCTCTCTCTCTCTCTCTCTCTCTCTCTTGCCAGTTTGTTTATTTATTCACTCACCCCACTCTCACTCTCTCTCTCATGTTCAATCTGTGCGCCTCCCCCTCCCTCTCTGGTTACTGTTTCTCTCTCTTCTACCCCCCCCCCCCCCCCCACACACACACACACACACACACACATGCGTACGCACATCCACACATACATTCAAACATTTTGCACATGAACGCAAATAAACACATGCATCCATACATAGACACTTATGCCCGCATGCACACCGTATCACACACACACACACACACACACACACACACACACACACACACACACACACACACACACACACCACACACATTTAAACCAACATCCAGATCAATACATTCTGTAGTGGGTGAAAGCCAACATTGATTCATAATGGAATCACGCCCAATATTTGTCTTTCTGGGGGGGGGGGGGGGGGGGGGGGGGGGGGGGGGGGGGAGACTTAGCATAGACGTGCAAAAACACAGTGATTATTATATGTGCACATGTCTGCAAAATGCCAACTGGACTCTGTAAGAAACTTCGACTAACTAATCTGAGAAAGAAACGAATAATCATTCAACATTTTAGAGAGTGATGACGTCGATCTATCGGAAGTATTACCACCAGCCATGATAATCAAGTTCTTTGTTTTGGGGCAATGGATTAACAAATGTGAAACACTTAGTGCATTTCCACACATACATCTAACATTTCTACTGAATTTTGTTTTCAGTGAATTTAAACGTAATCTGTGTATTAAGCTTCTTACATCTCTAGGTATATGAGTTAGATAGTTTTTTGTTTTATTCTGTGTTCCAGAACTGTATGCAATACAGTTATGATAGTACTGAGATTCCGAGTTCTTTAAGGACTGTTGGAAGCTTTTTCTCAGTCTGTTTGTCAATTAAGGAATAGCATTCTGAAAGATCTAAAGGTATATTAAGTGAAGTTGTGCTTTCCATATTTCTAGCTGCTCTTTTTGCTGCGTGATCAACCTTTTCATTTGATACAATTCCACTGTGAGATGGTACCCCATAAAACGTAACAGTGATCCCTTTAAGTGATAAAAGGTGAATGACATGGTTAATTTCTAATATAATCTCAAGTCGAATTTTTGAATTTTGGGACTGGAGAGCACCCAGAACCGATCTGCTATCAGTACACACCAGAATTCGACAAGAATTTAGGGGGAAATGTAAAATGAATTCCAAAGACATCAAAATGGCAATGAGCTCTGCACTAAATATGGACAGATTTTTTACCAAGATTATAGAGTTTCTCTACATTCAAATCTGGAATAATAAAAGCAGCACCTGCTATGTTATCGTCTAAAATGGAGCCATCAGTAAAAATCTTCATATAATTTCTGTAATTTTCATCCAGATGAATATTGACAATTTCTTTTAATATATAGGGGATCTCTTTTTTGATATTTCATTGGAACTGATATCAAAAGAGGCTTTGTTTTGTTCCCACCTGGGAATTGGTGAAAAGGATGGTTTTTAGAAGCAATGTTAGTGATTTCAGAGCCTATGTTTTGATTGGAAATATAAGACTTAATAGTTTTTAATGATTGGATTTCTCGCGCTCGTTTAGCAAAATCTACTTCAGATTTTAAAGATACCTCGTTTGTACAGAAATTATTCAAGGTAAGACTCTTTAAAGTAAATTTTGAGGCAGATGCTTTTCTTAACTCTTCAAGAGGTAGCATTCCAGCTTCACTGTAAGTTCCTAAGTTAGATGCATGTGTGGGAACACCTAGAGCAAGTTTATAAGCCTTGCAGTCAATACTTTGTAATTTATTCAAAAGATATTGGGGCGCGCGCTAAAAAAGACTTCTTGGGCATACGTAAAGCCGTGAACGCACGAGAGCGGTTGCTAGAGCAATTAAAGTTGTTGTATCTTGTCCCCACTTTTGTTTAGTCACGATCTTCAGAAAGTTTAAACTTTTTCTTGCTTTGTTTGTTTGTAATATAGTCAATGTGATGATTCCAAGAAAGTTTAGAATTATATATACACCTAAAAATTTTACAGATTTCACATACTGTAAGATCGAACCATTTATAGTAAACACTGGAAGATTCTCTGGGTCGTAACCTGAATTGAATAGTATAATATTTGTTTTTTCAACAGAAAGAGATAGTTCATTTTCTAGTAGAAAACTATTAATTTTATTTAGTTCGTGTTGATATTTGATGCGTATATAGTTAAGTGATCGTGAAGGGGTTTTCGCTTCATGGTAACATTCATCCATAAACAAATGTCGTCCGCGAATTGCGCCAATACAACATCTTTAGATAAATCTTTTGGTAAATCGGCCATTAGAATATTAAACAAGATTGGCGAAATCACAGATCCTGGGGGGTAATCCATTTTTCTAACATCCTTGGGGTTGAATATGTGTGTTCAATTCTTTGTTTGAATTGATCTTTTTTTCTAAAAAAGTTTGAATATAGTTATACATGTTACCCGTTTATACCAATATTATTTAGTTTATACAAAAGTCTTTTATGTCTCACACGTTCGTACGCTTTTCTTAAATCAAAAAAGGTTGCTAGGATATTTTTTCGGCGTGCAAATTGTTGTTTGACATGAGTTGTTAGTTTCACTAAGTGTTCTATTGTAGTTCTATCTGTTTGAAATCCAGCCAGCTTTTTTTTTTGGAATGATCTGATGTTTATTACAGTAATGGATTAATCTCTGTTTAATACGATGCGTTCCATTAGTTTACCTGTGTGGGACGTAAGAGCAATGGGTCGATAATTATTAATGTCACTCCGGCTTTTTTTCCATGTTTGTGAATGGGAACTATGATTGAACGTTTCCACACTTGGGGCAATTTGCCATCACGCCAGCACTTATGAATAAAACAATGAAGAAAACATAAGACATAGAGACGGAAGATGTCGTAGCATGTCATTAGACACCCCATCTAGCCCTACAGACGTTTTCTTAGTGCCCAGTTTGATATACATTCCTGCACTTCATCAAATGTTATGGGGGCATTCAGATACAAATCAGTCTCATGGATTGCTCTACCGCAGGTAAGCTCTTTTTCTTCATAATCTTGTTTGCATTGGTCTGTGCAGACACACTTTCCAAACTGCTGTTTCTAGCGAAAATGTCAACAAAGGCTTCAGATTTTTCTGAATTTGTTGGGAATTTGCAAGTTTGTTGAATTTGATAGGTATTGAGGTAGATTTACTCCATGTTTCATGTTTTCATTCTTCCCCATACTTTTTGTATGTCTTTGTAACTGAATACTTCATTATTGCAAAAGGACGACCAGTATTGCCTTTTAGCAAAAGCTATGGTTCTGTTAAAATTTTTTTTTTTTTTTTTGCTCTTTTTTTCTCAAGAAGTTTTTCAGCGCGCCCAATCCCCTTACTACGTAAGTAATCTTTTAGTTTCACATTTTTTCCTCCTTTTGGCCTCTTCGCAAGCCTCATTCCACCAGACATTACCCACATGTTTTTTAGACGGGTACAGGCTTTATCGTTGGTATCGATTGCCTTGCGGCAGTTATCAAAGCATTTTGA
>JADBJO010000084.1:380506-383006 GCA_016801955.1 Conus betulinus | reverse complement strand
GAAAAACAGTGCATTATACCCTAAATCAAGCAGGCTTTCGGAAAGGCCGATCAACTACAGAACATCTAGTGAAACTAACAACACAAATCAAAACAGCAGTTCGCGAGGCGGAAGAGTATCCTTGCAACTTTTTTTGACGTTAAGAAAGCTTATGATCAAGTATGGCACTACAAATTATTGCAAAAGCTTAAGAAAAAAATATCAATGGTAATATGTATAACTACATTACAAATTTCCTTTCACATCGTTTCATACAAGTAAGAGTAGGAAACACGTACTCGAACCCCAGAGAACTTCAGATGGGATTACCTCAAGGTTCAGTTATTTCTCCTGTTTTTATTTAATATACTCATAGCCGATCTCCCAAAGAGATTGTCAAACGACTCAGTTTTAGTCCAGTACGCTGACGATATATGCATGTGGATGAAGGTAACAATGAAACGCAATACATCCACTAGAGAGCAAAAACTATACAAAAAAAGTTTACCAAAAGGAATTAGATAAAATCACTAGTTTTATGAACGAAAATGGTTTGTCACTATCTTTAGAAAAAAAACAAACATGGTCCTTTTTAACTCAGGTTATACCCCCAGAAAAAATGCCTATATTCAGCATTAATGGAATTGCCCTTAAGTTTGTGCAAAGTGTTAAGTTTCTAGGTGTTTATCTGTCATCAAAACTTACCTGGAATCAACATATAAATCATATACTTGATAAAGCACGAAAAGCATTAAATTTTCTCAAAATTATTAGTAAACAACGTTGGGGTCAAGACACTAAAGCACTTTTATGTCTTGCAAACTCACTTGTTCGATCTCGTTTAATATATGCCCAAGAAGTTTTCTTTAATGCACCCAAGCACCTATTATCCAAACTTCAAAGCATAGACTGCAAAGCTGTTAAACTGGCACTTGGGGTTCCAATACATGCTTCCAATCTAGGATCCTATAAAGAAGCGGGTGTTCTTCCTCTAGACGACAATAGGAAAAATTCTTGCGCTAAAATTTATAGTAAAGTCTTTTGCTTTTGATACATTTTGTAAGGAAGAAATTTAGATTAGATTAGACTCCGCGAAAGATTTTGCTAAAAGAGCTAAAACAATACACTCTTTACAATCAATCAATTCCTACGCCACTGATATAATCAATTCTAAAGAATTAAAACACAAAGAAATAGCAACTAAGCCACCTGTTCATCAGTAGCACCCTGGGAGCATATTTAAACTGCTTTGATATTGACGATACAAATTTAAACAAAAATCAATCTCCAAATGTCTTGAAAAATTTAGTAAACATAAGCATTGAAAACAAGTATACTGACTATATCAAGATTTACACAGATGGGTCTGTAATAGAAAATGGCAGTGCAGGATCAGCATTTTTTATACCTTCCTTGAAAACATTAAAACGTTATAATATTGGTAAGCATTATTCCATTTTTCACTGCTGAATTAATGGCCATTTTAATGGCGTTACATCATATTAAAGAGTTACCTTTAAAAGCATGCAAAATATTATTTTGTGTGGATTCAAAATCAGTATTATATGCTATCAAAGGTCAAAATACCAAGACACGGGTTGAAATGAAATGACACACGAAATCAAGCACTTAATACATCACTTAGCAAGCAAAGATATCAGTGTTACTTTTTATTGGATTCCATCTCACTGTGGAATTCTCTCTAATGAACAGGTAGATCACGCTGCCAAGAGTGCAGCACGCAATGCTGCAGGGACAATTAAACTTAATGTTAAGCTAGATCTACATGAATATTATAAATACTTTGACAAGTTAGCAAAGGATAATTTTGTTGACAAGTTGAAGACCTCAGATATACAATATTCACATAATTGTGTAAAAGTTTGTGATACACTGCATTCGGATATGATAATTAAGAGTTTAAGTCAAATAAAATCCAGATCAATTACGTCTTTGATGTTTAAATTCGTCTAAATGCTCTCAAAACAAAATTTGTAAAGATATTATTTTGTGTTTGTGGGAGTCAAATTTCTACGAATCATCTGCTTCTGCACTGTCCTGCCATCAAAGCTCAAATGCTCAAAAATGGAGGCACTGCGCTCAAACATCGAAATCCGATAACATTACAGAAAATAGTTAATGACCTTGATCTTCTTAAGCTGTTTTCAGAAACTTTGCATTCTAGTTCTGTTGGTATTTTCTTTTGATCGTTGTTGATAATGTTGAGATTATTTGTGTTTGTAGAATCTAAAATTTAAGAATGGCATTGATGTTACATTTACTCAAAAAAACACTCAACACTTTAAAGAATCTCTCACATGCTTTTTTTTTTTTTTTTTTTTTTTTTTTTGTCTAATGTCACTTGAGGGATCAATGGGAAAAGGGTTAACATGCAAAAAAAAAAAGGAGAGAGGGGCAGAGACTCATATTACCTACATCTCCACCTATATACAGAATGAGCGAAGAGGGTAGGGAAAATCATGTAGAGGAGATAGTGTATCTCACTTAAGGTGAACCTCAG
>JADBJO010000084.1:363006-373006 GCA_016801955.1 Conus betulinus | reverse complement strand
AAGTGTGAATCTCTGTGTATATTAAGTTTCGTTTCTTTCTTTCTTTTTTCTTTTTTTTTTTTTTTTTTTTTTTTTTTTTTTTTTTTTTTTTTTTTTTTTTTTTTTTTTTTTTTTTTTTTTTAGAATCGGCTCAAGGTTTTTACACAGAAATGGTTAAGAAACAAGGGAATGAACCATAGGATGAGGTTTGAGAGAGGGGGAACAACTGGGAATGGATGAGGCGGGCCGAAAGGGAACTGTGGCATTTGCGGGAACCTGCTCTGTGACCATCATTTGGATGATAGATATTGAGATAACGTATGGCATGGAAACAGACAGAAGGAACGTTGTCGTTCATTGTGTGATGTCGATGGTAGACTATATGAAAGAACTGGTCGTACTGGGTGGGAAACATGGGTGCACTGTCCATTGACGGACAGTCTTTAGGAGGAGGTAGAGACCATTTCTACAGCTGCGGCTACTGGGGAAGACAGGCCAGGAACGGATATGTGAATCACTCCGTTGACATTCCAGGTTTTGTCCTTGAATACGTCTCCCATGTTCAAAAGTGGGTGGAGTGTCCATTAGCTGAATGCCTGTAGGACGGTATGGGTCGGTTAGGGTGGTGGGGAAGACAGATCTGAAAAGGAGATGCAAATTAATGTGATGATTTTGCTTATTTTCTCCAAAGATGTTTCTCCCGTGCTGAGATGAGTACGGCTTTTGACGTCTTGAAAGAGTAGAATTATAATACTGCCCGTGTTGTGGATTGACAGTTGATGAACTGCTTCTCGTGATTAAGTTTTTAGTAAAATCAGATGTATCAGAAGACTGATTTGAAGTTTTCAGGTTTGCTGCTAGATGAATTGTACCTTTTTTGTTCGGATGAAATGTGGTCGGTGTATAAATCTCTGCCTGAAGGTGATCTGAAACCAGGCATGTGATTAATGCAGTGAATGTTGTGGCAATGGCAGATGGTATGAAGATGTCTGCTGGATAGAAAGATGGAGTTGTTAAAGTTATCGAAGAAGAAGGAGGCGGAGCAGCAGCAGCAGCAACAGCAGCAGGAGGAGGCGGAGCAGCAGCAGCAGCAGCAGCAGCAGGAGGAGGAAGAAGAAGAAGAAGAAGAAGAAGAAGAAGAAGAAGAAGAAATGGGGGTGCGGTGGCCTTGTGCTCTGCTCTGGCCTGGGAAAGTAATTTCTCTGGAAGATGTTGCTACCATCATGTCATAATTTACAATACAACACAGTACAGTACAGTACACTACTACACTACAGTACAATGCAATGCGATGCAATGCAATGCAATGCAAAGCCATACCATGCCATGCAATACAATACAATACAATATAATTATTGAAAAGGAATCTGAAGTTAGAACAACATTACACACATGGGAAAAAATATCAAAGCAAAGAGAAAAAAAAGGTGTTCAAAGAGTTTGAGAAGCTAAGGTGAAAATATTAAGAGAGAAACACATAAGACCGTTCTAGAAGTCAAAGAAGCTTAAGCGATGATGCTAAGAGGGAATGAGGAAAGCTTGTAGCTCAACAGTAAGAGACGCAAAAGAGAAAATTAAGGAGAAAGAGAACCGTTTGTAGCTAAAAAGCTCGAGAAGCTAAAGCGAACATGTTTAGGCGGAAATAGAAAAATCGTGTTTGAAACTGAGAAAAGACAAAGTGAACATATCAAGAGGAAAGTAAGAAATCTTGTGTTTTTTAGGGTTTCGTAAAATGAGAGAATGTTGAAAACTTGAAACTGCGGTTTAAAGTGATAGACAGGCTAAAGCGAAAATAGTACTGGCGAAAAAAGAAAAAGTATTGTATTTAGGGTTACAAGAAAGCAAAAGAGTGAGTATTATGAATGAAGAAAAGACACTGGAGGTAACTGTTGTTAGGAAAGCAAAAACGGTACATTTTTAAGGGTTGCAAAAGCAAAGGCGGGACTATGAAGAGGTAGACAGGACACTGTGCAGTAAAAGAATGTTTGAGATTTTAAGATAAACATTTATATTTTTTTATGGAGAGAGAGAGAGAGAGAGAGAGAGAGAGAGAGAGAGAGAGAGAGAGAGAGAGAGAGAGAGAGGGAGAACAACAAGAACAACAAACCCCTGCGAAACAACACGGAAGGAATATAGATCAGCAGACTTAGAAAGATTGAAACTTACAGAGTTTAGAGAGAGAGAGAGAGAGAGAGAGAGAGAGAGAGAGAGAGAGAGAGCTGAGAGAGTGGAGAGCGGAAGAGAGGATGGGGAGAGAAGAGGATGAGCAATTGCCTGCAGGAAAGTCCAACAACTCCTTGTCCTCTGAAGAAACAGACAGCCGAGAACTGTGCGAGGAGAGAGAGATGACTTAAAAGAGAGAGGGGAGAGAGAGAGAGCGGAGAGAGGAGGGGAGGGGGAGAGAGGGGGGAGGGGAGATGAGGCACGGAGGGGGGGGGCAGGTTGTGAGGTTTGATGGAGAATGAGGGGGAGAAGTAGGTGGAGGGGGGAGGGGGGAGGACAAGAAGAGGGGGGGGGGTCCCCCGGGGGGTAGAGAGACAACTTACAGGTTAGAGAGGAGGGACATGGGGGGAAAGGGAGAGAGAGAGAGAGGGGGGGGTGGGGGGGGGGAGGGGAGAGAGGGGGGGAGAGGGGGGTGGCGGGTGTGTTGTTGTAGGATGGGGAAAAAGACGATGATCCAATTGCCTGCAGGAAAGTCCATAAACTCCTTGTCCTCTGATGATGTAGAACAGCCCTGGTGGGAAAACTCATGTACTGACTTAAAAAACGCATCAGGAAGGGGGGGATATCAAAGCATGAGCGCAGGGAGAGGTGCACACACACACACACACACACACACACACACACACACACACACACAAATGGTGGGGGGGGGGGGGGGGGGGGGGGGGGGGGGGGGGGGTAGGCGCGGAAGAAGAGTGGTGCGGGTGAAGGCTCGAGGGAATGCGCTTTAGAAGTAGGTGGGGGTGCTTTTGCCAAGCAGTCTTTCAAAGAGGCTACAGTCCGTATGATGACACCGATGTACATGTGTGCACATGCATTCTAATAACATGTTTTCATGAAACACCACTGTTATTATGAATCATAATTACGTGCTTTCATGAGAAGCGGTTTCATAAGTCAAAACCATTTGTTTTTAGGAGTCATAACTGCGTGTAGGAGTCATCATTAGGCTACTTGTTTTCGAGCATCATCATTGCTCGTTTTCTATAACTTATGATAACTTGTTTTCATGAGTCATCATCATTTACTTTCAGGGTGATAACTTTTGACTGCCAACTCAGGTCGAAGATGACGAAAACGACTAATGATGAAGAAATGACATCAGTGATGATTACAGTGCTCTTGAAAGGAAACCTTTGTCACAAAGAACACATCTCTTGTGGGTTTGTTGCAACTTTTTTACTCCTAAAACCCAATAGGAGAAGCACGCCGTTACGGCCAAGTCAAATAAAGAAAGAAGCAAACACGTCCACTGACAAAACTGAAGAGAACTTTATAACCTCCATGCTTAATGATGATTTGGAGACTAGCACGGACGTACGATCATTCAGTCCCCATAAGCTTTAAAACACGTTCAGCTCGCGTTGCATAACACTTGGAAGGTGGAGGCGATGAACACACAGAATGGAGAGAGAGAGAGAGAGAGAGAGAGAGAGAGAGAGAGAGAGAGAGAGAGAGAGACAGACAGACAGGACAGACAGACAGACAGACAGACAGACAGACACAGATAGAGAGAGAGACAGAGAGAGAGAGACAGACAGACAGAGACAGAGATTTGAAATCTGTTCATTGTGTCTATTTATTTGAAGTCTGTTCAATTATGTTGGTTATTTTTGACTGAATAAGTTTTAAGTATTACAGTGTTATCTACAGGTCACAACTATATGCGCGCACACACACACACACACACACACACACACACACACACACACACACACACACACACGCACACACATGCGCGCGCGCGCGCGCGCAGCGCACACACACACACACACACACACACACACACACACACACACACACACACACACACACATATACAGAGAGAGAGAGAGAGAGAGAGAGAGAGAGAGAGAGAGTTTTCATTCATCAAATGACTCTGTTAGAAAGGTCTGTCAAGTTACACATCACTCTAGTACATAATTTCTTTTATTACGTCATGCTGAATGACTTGCGTCTCTTCTCTCACTACGTTACCTGCTGGCTCTTACAGGGAGGAGGTTAATAGCTGACGTAGACCAAACAAAAGCAGTTAGCTTGTTGTCCTTGATGCTCTTTTTGTTTTGGATCTATGTATGTACACACAGAGTGGGGGGGGGGGGGGGGGGGTTAGAGAGAGAGAGAGAGAGAGAGAGAGAGAGAGAGAGAGAGAGAGAGAGAGAGAGAGAGAGATGTTCTTATATTTTTATGCTGTCGGTTAGGTGCCTTCTCTTTCCATTTCAGTCTTTCTTGTGCGTTGTGCAGGGCTATAAACATCCTGAAATGAAAGTGTCTTCTTTCGATGCTGACTACTGTGATACGAACACCGAGTGTTGGCTTCTGCAGCCCTCCTCCGTCCCCCTCCTCTCGCCGGTGTAAACGTGATATTTTCCACTGATGGTGAATGTGAATTGATTGACTATGACATCGGAGACAGACGAGAGAGAGAGAGAGAGAGAGAGAGAGAGAGAGAGAGAGAGAGAGGAGAGAGAGAGAGAGAGAGAGAGAGGAGGAGGAGGAGGAGGGAGGAGGATCGGGGTAGTGGAGAGAGAGAGAGAGAGAGAGAGAGAGAGAGAGAGAGAGAGAGAGAGAGAGAGAGAGAGAGAGAGAGAGAGAGAAGAAAGAAGAAGAGAAGAAGAAGAAAGAAGAAATCAAATTTATTCAGATAGGCCACAGCCCCATCTGAAGGGGGTCACATTAAAGAAAAACATAGCATAGCAAACAACACAACATAGTATACAAATGCATTAACTACAATCTGCTACATTTGTGCATGAGATAGATAATAGAGATATTAGCTTCATACCAGGATGAGTGCTTATCGACATTTCAATACATCTATTAACAAAGCACAACACGCCTCTTAAAGGCTCTATACAAATATATGCACAAATACCTTACAATCTTTTTATTTTTATTCGACTTAAGCAGAGTGACGCGAAACTGACATGGATTTGTATATTACTTAGATGGAATATATTCCTGCCGTAGATCACTGAGAGCGGGGGCAGAAGAACAGAAAGTGTATTTCGTCATCATTTGACTTTTCAGTAATGGGCATATCAGATTGCGGTCAGAAAAAAAAAAGAAAAACATTGTACCATTGACGATGGACTTGTATGTATGTCTGAAACAGCAAATCTGAACTTCGTCATGCCATTTTGATATGTCTGTCAATATCAAGTGAAATATACATTTCGCGGTAATCGGATGTTTGAAACCTTCTGTACCATGAAAACCAATGGCTTTCCCGAATATGTTTATGCCAGTTTTGCCATCTGTTATCGATTAGTCTTTGACCAAATACTTGCAAAAATATTTCACATTTTTCCACACCCTGGTTCAACCACACAAATTCAAAGCCCTTTACAAATAGTATCTTACGAACATCTGACGCTCATGTCGATTTTCCACGTGAATCTAACCAAAATAGCATTTTATAGGCTTTCAAAGGTAATCTGTTATCATTCATCCGAAAAGGTTTTGAGCTAGTGTCTAATACACCACACACGTGAATTTAGGAAAATGGGATAAAGTCCGGTCTCCTTATACACAAATTCATTAGGTGTTTTGATATGGACTCTTAAAAACTTTTTAGGGCATACAGATGAACCTTTTCAATGTGAACCGTGGCAGCATCCAATCCCCACAGTTTCAGGCCCGGCTGCACTTGAGTATAAAAAATGTTCAATAATTCTTTAAGTGAATTATATTAAGTATGTACAACTGTTGCATAATAAAAAACAATGAATTTCTTGTCCTGCTTGCGAGATCTTTACTAGCAGTCACAAAACTAAGTCGGGTAGAAAAAATAAATGGCAAGATACTTATAACTGTTAACAACAGCCGTTTGCGCCCCGTTAATAAAAGACCATCTCTCTTGCTGCAAGGTACCTTCCTTTTCTAAACACGACAATATTGCTTTTTTTCATATTTATCTTACGTTGGAGTCAAGATGCAGCATTGTATGAATTCTTCAATTGGGTCTAAAGGCTGATTTTGGTTTCTGATAACAAGCTATATCATCTGCCAGTAACAAAATAAACAATTCAACTATGTCTGGACACAGTGTTGCACCATGTCTTCCCTTTTCTATTATTTCTTGTGCCAATTCATTGATAAACAAGGAAAACAAAAGAGGACTACATGCATCTCCTTGCTTCACACCTTTTGTACAAAACGTGTAGTCTGTAAACTCTCCATCACACCTAACCTTTGCTTTAACACAATCATACATATAATAATACATCTATGTATCTTACCCTTTCTTCCATTCTTCTGGATTATTGCAAGTAATTTTCTAGAAACTGAATCAAATGCCTTTTCGAAGTCAATGAACGCAACGTATGATTTGCGATTCCATGAAAATTGTTCCTGTATGATAGCCAATAGCGTGAATATTTGATCGATAGTTGAGTAACCTTTCTTAAATCCCGCGTGACACTCACCCATACTATTGTTATGTTCGAATCACTCTTGTAATCTACAGTTAATCATAGAATTACATACTTTACTATTTATATCACAAAGTAAATATACCCTGTAATTATTTGGATCATTAACTTCGCCTTTCTTACATAAAAGCAATTCAATTGATTTTGTTCAGTTATCAGGAAATATGCCTTTGTCAAAAAGTTCATTGAAAAACCTGACGAAAAGGTCAGTTATGGCATTTCCAGCATTTTAAAATAATTCACCTATTATACCACCAGGGCCTGCAGCTTTTCTGTTCTTGAATTTTTTAATTGCAGAGATTTTTTTATTCTTGAGATTGGACTGTCGAGGTCACCTGCATCGCTTTCAGTATGGAGTAAAGTGCCTTATTCGTCTACCTCTTTACAATAGACGTTCCTGTCTTTATCGTCTAATGTTTTTCTAGATATTCCTAGAAGTTGCTTCACGTATTTTTTGGTCTCACAACATTCATGGTCAAACCAGTCATCAATCTTTTTATTGTCGGTTACTCTCATTTGCTTCCTCATGCATTGTGCCTGTTCTTTTACACACGCATTAAACACGTTTTAAAGCGGCGTAACATTGTCATTGATTAGGAAAATAGCTTCTCTCAACATTAGTACTGCATGTTGACTACTTATTGTAGCATGAAAACTATTAGCATAGTTATCCTTCCATGTATACTTATCAATAAGTAGGGTGTTCTTTCTTTATACCTTTTCCATTTCTCACATCAAGGAGTAAGTTTTATATTAAACACTAGAGGTAGATGTTAGATTCAATCCGTTCATTTACACACAGACTGCACGATTGATTAACACGGGTAAACATGCCATGGGAAGTTATGAAATAATCATTCGCACTGTCCCCTGTCTTTGAAATGTATGTAAAACGACCTTGACAATCGTCATCAAACACGCCATTTAGAATACACAGATCTAATGCAGTACACCTATTTAGCAATAGTTTGCCATACCTATTTAATGTCTTGTCTTCAGAACATCTGTCAACAAAGGTACCTTTGTGTAAACTGAAAGGACATTCTTCTGTTGGAAATTCTTGACAAATGTTTGAAATTCTGTCATTCAATCTTCAGCCAGAAGTATATACATATCAGGCATACCGAGCAAAACATTAGAAAGGCAGTTTTCCAAATCGCTTCTGCCGTTATCATTATCATGGAAAGCATAGTAAGGTGAGTTTTTCGGAGGTACATATATACATATGTAAAGAATATTCTTAGAAAAGCCAAAAAACATCTTTAGAAATAATTAACATAATGGTAGTATTTGAGTCAGGTGGTAACTCTTGCACGAACGGTAAAAATTCCATTTTGATGAGACATATGAACCCCCAAACCGTCTTCCATGTTTCGTAAATTTAACAGCAGGTTTACAGAGAACTTTTTACTGGTGAATACATTTGAATGCAAGTTTTCAACAAAACGAACAAAATCAAAACACGTTATGTACAAAACAAGTGTTTTATTAGATAACTTAGAAATCAAGCCATTTACATTCAAGTGCAAAAATGATACATGTTTGAATCGGTTAAATTCATATCACAGTGGTTTTCTGTAAAGTTACACTGATCATTCAGAATTACTGTTTCCCTTGCGTTATCAGATACTACATCAACTTGTTCATCTGCCAAAGACAGTGAAATAAAACTTGGTATCCTAGTATCTGTATTAGAAAAAAAAACAATCGTTCCACATAAAAAATGAATCATTTTCTTCGTTCCTTCACCAAGTACACAGAATTCGGAAGGGATTCTTTCACTCGACATTGGAAATGACATATGCCTAATTCCCTTTTCATTACGTACATAATCTTCAGAGGAGAAACACATTCGATGATGAAATTAAAGCTTTTCATTTCACTCTAAAAGATACGCATTTATTCAGCGAGAAAGATAAGATGTTTTTAACCATTCTTTCATTATGCACACAAAGTTCAGAAGAATGCATCAAATACGAAAGAACGCACACTTTTCATCTACTCTTTCATTATGTGCATGTGAAAAATACGATGCGTCGTCATGTATACGTTTATCGACCACCGCAAAAAACATCTAAACATGCTCGATTTAACGACACATTGCACGGACAATTTTTGTCGTGAACTTCACGGTTATCGAGAAACGTTCACACAGCCGTGTCACTTGTCCCAACCCGAGCTGCACGTGCTGTGCCATCCTTACCTTCATCTCTAAACGGTGCTATACTTTGTTCTTTACCCTCTCCGTTTTCATTTCGGTATACATCTAATGAATTGAATTGTTTTGATATTAGATTGACAGGCCGGCCATACCTCTAGATCAGGTTACCATCATAGTCTATAAGCAGTACTTTTTACCTTTCAATGATGAGGTGATCAGAGATCATTGACACTTTTTATTTTCATTTCTTGCTTTTTTCAGATGAGGAACAAGTTTTTTTTTTACGTATTGAGAGAGAGAGAGAGAGAGAGAGAGAGAGAGAGTGTGTGTGTGTGTGTGTGTGTCAGACAGACATACAGACAGGCAGACAGACAGACAGAAAAACAGCAGCAGTAGCAGCAGCAGCAACAACACTAAAGACGGACAAACGGACGAAAGGAACTTGCAGACAGACACTTGCTCACAGCTAAAACGCGCGCGGAAGTTTGAAACTCTGTTGGGCAATTTATGAGTGTATCTCTCTGCCACCCGGACTGCTTCAAAGTATTAACTGAATCCCCCATATTCGACCGACAGCCATGATGAAAGGGCAGTCAGGGAACTGGAATTTGTTCTTGCCAAGCAACACTTTGAAGATGGTGTATCTTGGCCTGCCAGTGCCACTGCTTGTACTACTTACATTTCTGCTACTTCTACTACCACGACTACCACTTCTTCATCTCCTCCTCCTCCTCCTCCTCCTCCCTCCTCCTCCTCCTTCTTCTTCTTCTTCTTCTTCTTTTTCACAATCACCATCATCACCACCGTCACGATCATCATCATCTTCTTCTTCTTCTTCTTCTTCTTCTTCTTCTTTCTTCTTCCTTTTTTCTTATCCTCCTCCTCCTCCTTCTCCGCCGCCGCCGTCTTCTTCTTCTCTAATTGCTATTCCTATCATTTGGCACCTCTGCAACTTCATCCCTGTCGTCGCTTTCTTTTTCCCACTTTTCTTCTTCTTCTTCTTCTTCTTCTTCTTCATTTTCTCCTCTTCCTCTTTCCCCTCCTCCTCCTCTTCTCCTTTGACGAGGTTACAGCCCTGACGTGCGACTCACTCCTGCTCATTCCTTCATTTAAGGTTCGCCCATCTTTGTCTTCTTTTTCTACTACTACGTACTACTACTTCTACTACTACTACTACTGCTGCTGCTGCTTCTACTGCTACTTC
>JADBJO010000084.1:348006-358006 GCA_016801955.1 Conus betulinus | reverse complement strand
AGAGGCAGACAGGAAGACATACCAGATACAGAGAGACAGACAGGAAGACAGACCACATACAGAGACAGAGAAGAAGACAGGCCAGATACAGACAGAGAGACAGATAGGAAGACAGACCAGATACAGACATAGAGACAGACAGGAAAACAGAACAGATGCAGACAGAGAGACAGAAAGAAAACAGACAAGATACAGACAGAGAGAAACAGGAAGACATACAGACAGAGCGACAGACGGGAAGACAGACCAGATACAGGGAGAGAGAGAGAGAGAAAGAAGGAAGGCAGACCAGATACTGAGAGACAGATAGGAAGACAGACCAGAGACAGACAGACAGAGACAGACAAGAAGGCACACCCAGATACAGATAGAGAGACAGACAGGAAGACAGACCAGATACAGAGAGAGAGGCAGACAGGAAGACAGACCAGATACAGACAGAGGACAGACAGACAGGAAGACAGACCAGATACAGACAGACAGAGAGGAAGACTGGCGCGAGATACAGACAGAGAGACAGACAGGAAGACAGACCAGATGCAGAGAAACAGAGAGGAAGACAAACCGGATACAGACAGACAGACAGGATGACAGACCAGATACAGACAGAGAGACAGACAGGAAGGCACACCAGATATAGATAGAGAGACAGACAGGAAGACAGACCAGATACAAACAGAGAGAGAGACAGGAAGACAGGAAGACAGACCAGATACAGAGAGGCAGACAGGGAGACATACCAGATATACAGAGAGACAGACAGGAAGACAGACCAGATACAGACAGACAGAGAGGAAGACAGGCCAGATACAGACAGAGAGACGGACAGGAAAACAGACCAGATACAGACAGAGAGACAGGCAGGAAGACAACCAGATACAGAGAGGCAGACAGGAAGACATACCAGATACAGACAGAGAGACAGACAGGAAGACATACCAGATATAGACAAAGAGACCGACAGGAAGACAGACCAGATACAGACAGACAGAGAGGAAGACAAACCAGATACAGACAAAGAGACAGACAGGAAGACATACCAGATACAGACAGAGAGACAGACAGGAAGACAGACCAGATACAGAGAGACAGAGAGGAAGACAAACCAGATACAGACAGAGAGACAGACAGGAAGACAGGCCAGATACAGACAGAGAGAGAGGCAGGAAGGCACGCCAGATATACAGACAGAGAGACAGGCAGGAAGACAAACCAGATACAGACAGAGAGGCAGACAGGAATACATACCAGATACAGACAGATAGGCAGACAGGAAGGCAGACCAGACAGACCAGATACAGACAGAGAGACAGACAGGAAGAGAGACTGACTGACAGCCGAACGAAGACACAGAGGAAAACACACTCAGAATAGGAATCAATATTCAGAAAAATAGATCATGTGCGTGCGTGCGTTGGTAAAGCGTTGGTGCGTGCGTTGGTAAACGTTGTCTGTGTGTGCATGCGTGTGTGTGTGTGTGTGTGTGTGTGTGTGTGTGTGTGTGTGTGTGTGTGTGTGTGTGTGTGTGTGTGTGTCGGGGTTGGGATAGGTGGTGAAGGGGAGAGGGGGTGTGGGCTGGCGGATAGAATAATTTGCAGGGGGGGGGGGGGGGGGGGGGGGGGTGGAGGGGAGTTAAAGAGAAAGATTGGGGAAAAGGCGAGTGTCCTATGGGAGTGAGAAAAAACAGAGAGAGAGAGAGAGAGAGAGAGAGAGAGAGAGAGAGACAGACAGACAGACAGACAGACAGACAGACAGACAGACAGACAGAGACATAGAGACAGAGACAGACAGACAGACACAGACAGAGGCAGACAGAGTCGAACATGCGCGCGCACGCTCGCTCGCGCGCTCATTCCTCCATCCCCACCCCCACCCTCACACACACACACACACACACACACACACACACACACACATCCCACTTAAAAAGGCAAACGGGTGAGGGGGTGCAGGTTGTACAACCGGTTTGCGCGAAACAAATGTTTGGAACCAAAATGAATGATTGCGAAGATTTCTGGAACGAAAAGCCACTGCAGGAGTATTAAAGCTAGCAACCCAGGGGAATAGTAGATTTTCTCTGACTGCGTGCGCTGGTGCTTCATTCCATTCTTTGTGAGCGTGATTGTGGACGTTGATTGACTGGATCGGATGTGGTGAAGCTGAAAGGCGCGTAACGCGGTAGAGCTGAAATTGAAAGAGTGTAAAACGGTATTAGAAAGCTTTCTTCCCATTTGAGGAATGAAACGACCAACTGGGAAGTGCTTTAAAACCAACTGTGATTGTAAAGGGGGAGGGATATGCTTGTATAGAACCAGCAGCAGCAGCAGCAGCCGTATCTTGTAATGAAAAAAAATGTTTTTACATTCCTACAATCGCAAGTTCGCGCTCTTTTCCATTTCTCATTCGTGCTTTTCTATAGGAAAGTGGCAGCGTAGCTCCATGTAACGGAAGATAACGTAATGACTGAAAGAATCTGAACTAATAATTCAAAGGCTTCTTTCTGTGGTTTGATTATCTTACTTTATTCCTTTAGTTTATTTCCTCAACAGATTATCATCTCTTACCCGTCGCCACGGAGCCAGTGCCTGTCAGTATCAATTAAAACTCCTTTGGGGCTGGTGTTTCCGAGCTATTCGCGCTTTCTTGCGTCTTGGGATGGGATGGGGGGGGTGGGGGATTGGAAGGGCAGAATGGCTCATAGGACTTTAGTTCTGGTAACCCATTGCAACGAAGAAGCAGTCAACAGAAACTGGATGGACTGCAGCGAACATGGGATAGACGATACAGTTAGCCACAGTGACTGGCTGGACATCCCACAAGGATCTCAATTACCTTATCTCGGCCTTTCAGACCAGAAGTCCCTCCAAGTTCTCTGTTTCAAACCCTGACGTTTTTAGCGTATAGCGTTTAGCTGCCAACCTCATCACCTCCCCAGTCCCCTTCCCCTCTCTCAACCCCACTTCTTCTATCTGCCCATCTCCTCTTTCCCACTGACATGAAAACGACCGTGATTTTGGTTCGGACAATGCTCGGACACTGCGGTGTGACCCAGACTGAGCCGTGTGTAGTGTTCGTTCATTACTTTCGGCTGATGGGATTGTGGGTGAAGAAGGGAAAGGAAGGGAGCAAGAGCGGAGGGGATAGGGGGGGGGGGGGGGGGGGGGGGTAGATGGCAGGCGGTCGGGGCTGTGTTTGTGTGAAGGGAATATGCTGCTCATGCCATGCTGAGAATTTACGAGGAGTGGACTAGGGTAAGGTTGAGGTGATGGTGATAGCCAGAAACAAGAAGGACGTTAGTTAAAGGATGGGTGGACACGATTATTATAAGTAGTGGTTAGTCTTATCCGTGAGAAACAGGTGTGAGTGTGATACATTACAACGAAGAGGCCCGTTCATCACATCCCTGCAAGGTCTAGGGGTCTGATCAGTTAAGAGTTCATTACCTCTGCCTGTGCACGTTCTGAAAGTCTGACATAGCACCATCAATAGCAGCAGCAGCAAACAACAGTATTAACAACAGTAAGATACTTTATGGCAACATAAGCAATTACGTCTGCTGCAGAAAGGGTGACATACACACACGCGCGCGCGCGCCCACACACACACACACACACGTACGCACGCACGCACTGACAGGACTAAAATACTGTGTAACCATCGCAAGTGTCGACGCTGCTGTCCGTTTTTCGTAGTTTCCAGCACACATGCTTGCGCGAGCTCTCTCTCTCTCTCTCTCTCTCTCTCTCTCTCTCTCTCTCTCTCTCTCTCTCTCCAGTCACACACACACACACACACACACACACACACACACACACACACACACACACACACACACACACACACACACACACACACACACACTTGTGGACGAAAACAAACACATTCATCTATGCATAGATATTCGCAATTATGTACCCACACACTCCTATTCCCTTTCCCTCACCCCCCCCCCCCCCACCTCCCCCAAACAGACACATACAGAGAGAGTCGGAGTCGGGTGAATTTATTCACAGTAGGGCATGGTTCCCATATGAAGGAGTGTGTGAACATCACTCATGCAATTAAAAAAAAACAAACAAACAAACAAACAACCAACCTACCAAACAAACGAAAACAAAACAAAAAATCTGAGCAAGAACACATACAGAAAAAATATCATAACAAGTACCAATAACCATACGTAAAACAGAATAGGAACAGACACAAATCGATGACGTATATTCCTAAGGCATTGCTGTCAGTATCACCAGTGAGCTGTTTTCCGCTTACCGAGGCAATGTGTTCAAGCAAACGAACAACAGCACCTGCATGAGTGTGCCAAATGAATCTTGTTGTGGTGTAAATAAACCTTTTTTTCTTTTTTGTCGTATAATGTGAATGGTATGCTTTCCAAACTTCTTGATCATGAGTTTTATTTCATTTTTTCCCCTCCACCCCCCGCCTTTACGATTTTTGTGTCTTTTATTTTTTCCCTTCTTTGTTTCTGTTTTGTTTGACTTTCTTTTTCTTTTTCGTTTTCTTTTCACTGTTTTTCCTTTATTTTTGGCTTTTTCTTCTTCTTTTTTTTTTTTTTTTTTTTTTTTTTTTTTTTTGGTAAAGGCGGTCCTTTTTTTTTCTTCACTTCAACTCTCACGCACCATGCGGGTCTGTATGATGTACTGCTATCAATGGACATTAATTTGCTGGTTTCAATGTTTTGGCGTTTGTTACTGCGCGTCAGGGTTTGAGTTTATTTCATTCTTATGTAAATTCGATTTTGTTTGTCTGTCAGAAACTTTCATGGAAGGATGTCAATCGGGATTTTTTTTTCCTGGTTTTAAACTTTTTCTCAAGCCAGATAGAAAGTTAACGAAACAAGGGAGACGACCCGGAGGAATAATCTGCCTTGTAAGAAATGAATTGACTTCCTTTGTGAAAGTGATAAATATTGATTATATAAAAAAAAATAGCTTTTGAAGATACTGCCCATGATGTACAATACAAAAGCCATCCTGTTAATGTGAATCGCTGTTCTGAAGACTGTCGTTTCAATAATTTTGGCAGCTTGTTTTTAAATGTGTGCACTGCTATGGGATTGTGCATACTGAATAGTGTGTGTAAGGGCGACCCAAATGATTGCTATACATACATATCTGATTCTAGAACCAGTGTGAATGATTATCTCATATTTTCAAATGACCTTCTTGCTCTTGCATGCCCTCGTTTATGATATGTGTGTATTTTCTGTCCTGGAGCGTATATAGTCTGACCACTTAACTATTTGTGCTCATGTTTCCTTTCCATGTGAATATAGATTTACTGATAAAAAGTAATATTGATTTAGTGCCAAGAAAAATATGTCTGGAATGAAAAATATGAAAATTTATGTAGGTATGCTCGCTGTAGTGATAACGTGCGTGCAAAATCAAATGTTGCAATGGATTTGATCGACACTGATGTTGATGAAGTGTTAGTTGTGTTTCATGACTACATTCAGAAAAGTGCCGACAGTATGAAGATGCAAATATTCCCAAACAGAACAACAACATGCGGCGATTGGTTTGATGGGAATGCACGGTGACTAAAAAAATATTGAGAACTAGCCGTCATACACAAGATCCAGAAGATGTCCGAGAATATGTCATTTCAGGACAAAAGTATAATAACTTGTCAAAGAAAAAAACAGGTTCAACAAACTGTTATTAGATGAATTAGTTATGTCAATAAAAAAAAATCAAGGGAATTTCGGATACACGTTCGTAAAACTAATTTCAAAGATAAACAGGTAAGAAACACTCTGTCTGCCGACACGTGGTTCCAACATTTTCAAACTTTAATACAAACAGATTCAAATGATATTAGTTATGTCAATAAAAAGTCAAGGGAATTTGGGATACCCGTTCGTAAAACTAATTTCAAAGGTAAACAGGTAAGACACACTCTGTCTGCTGACACGTGGTTCCAACATTTTCAAACTTTAATACAAACAGATTCAAATGATGTTCTAAATGATGTTTTTGATAAAGATTTGGCTTACAGTATGAATCGCACAATTTCTACAGATGAAGTATTGCTAGCAATAAGAAAACTTAAAAACCGTAAAGTAAATGGTCCTGATGGTATAACAGCGATTCATGCGAAGAGGTAATGCTGTTCTCTCTTGAAATTTTTTAATAAGTTTTTCGATAGTGGCACATTTCCCTCGACGTTGAACTGAGTCTGTCATGTTACCTATCTTTAAAAAAAAAGGTGACTTAATAATCCTAACAACTACAGAGGCATTTCTCTTAGCGACATTAGCAGTAAATTGTTTAGCACGATTGTTACAATTGCAAGCCCTAATCCCCCTAATCAACCACTGAGTACAAGTGCGTGATACAGTCGGTAGAGATGGTGCTGATCAATGCCTTTAGCTGCCATTGCATTCATGGCAGATAGGCCTTTTTGCATTTAAGAACAATATTCTCAGCACGCTTTCTAAAGATTAGCATTCTGTCAAAGTCTACATCTAAATAGCGTAGGTTGTCAGTTGATTCAATTGGTGTTCCATTGAAGGAAACTGGTGAGGGTTCTTGTCCTGATGTCTTGTTGCTGAGAGTGCAGACTAATGTCTGGGCTTTTGTAGGGTTGATGGACGATCACTTTCTTGATACTACTGAGCAATGTTGTTCAACTGCTGTTGAACTGCTTTCGTTCTTTCTTGAGCGTTAAAGCAGACCGTCATCTGCTAGTGTCAACACTCGAGTAGTTCCGTTTCTGTTGAGGTCTGCAATGCCTTTAGTATAAGCATTGTGTAAATCAGGGGGAGAAAAGAGAACCTTGAGATAATCCCATAGAAAGTTTGTGAGGCTCAGGCGTCCAATCTCCAAATCGTAGGATAACGGTTCGCTCCTGAAATGCTGCTGCTATCCATCGTGTCAGCGTCTTGCTTACTCCATAGTCAAGGAGTAGTTCCATGAGAATCGAGAGAACTGGGACTTTGTTGCAGGCGTCTTCGAAATCTATTGCAACACCCCAGTGTTTCTCCTTTCTATGGAATCCTTCGTATACTTCATAGGCAAAAGCAACCGCATTTTTCCATGTTCTTTAGTCTCCTTGACTTGACGGGAGGATTAATTATTTTTCAAGATCTCTTGCGAGTTTTGTTGCTATGATTCGTTCCATGAGCTTCTTGCTATATTTTGCATAGTGGGTATGCGGTAGCAATTTAGCTGGTGATGATCTTTTCCTGGTTTTGGTAAAGCTTTCAGGTAGCTGTGTGTCCAGTCTTCTGGGACATAGCCTTTATCAAAACTCTCCTGGTAGAGACTGAAGGGTTGGGGTCTGTCCTCTTCTGAGAGCTCTTTGATATCTGCATATCGTAATTGTATGGACCTGGTGCACTATCCTGGGAACCACGAAAAGACACACCAGTTGAAACTATTTGATACTTGCTCGACTTTCTTTAAATGCAAGCAGGACACAAGCTAGAACAGTTGAAGGCATACTTTAGAGCACTTGAAAATCCCCCAAAAAACCCACTTCATGCGGCGGTCAAGGAAACACTCGGCTAGGATGTGGAAAATCATGGATGGAACAGACAGAAGACAGTATACAGCTTATGTGCCAGTTAGCAGAACTAAAAGAAACGAAGGAATGGGAAAAGTATCCAGATCACTTGAAACGCCTACCAAATAGCCATCGTTCCAGAACTCGGAAGACATTGTCAAGAATGGCCAGAAGGCAAAACTAACGCAGATATTCAGATGCAGGTGGAAGACACTGGCACAAAAGATGATATTGTTACATACACATACAGTTCTGTCACCAAAGGTAACTCAGGCTTGGGATACACAGTGAAGTAAAACGAGCAAACTATTCAGGAAGACAATAACGTGCACAGTTTAATGACTTCAAGTCTAGCAATGAAGATAGAAGCAGTGACACAAGCACTCCACAGGCTTTCATCCACAGTTCAGTTTAAAACTCAACTAGCCATGATACTGACTGACTCCATGAACCTACTTCAGAAAGTGAAGAGTGGAATGGGAAGCCCTGCTTGGAATGAACTAATGCGCAGCCTTCCTTCCGTCGGAGAGACTCATATGGATGTACTGCCCTGGATATGCTGGAGTTAAAGGACACGAGAGAGTAGACACACTGGCTGGCAAGGCAACGATAAGAACTGGATTACACCTTGGCTGATCTGATATCATAAGAAATCTGAAGTATCACTTGTGCAAACAAGAGCAAAGCCACTACACTATAGACATCTTTTAGATCTGAACATCAAGTGGCCGCACATCCAGACTTACAGGAAGAGCAAGAAACATCACCAACCAAACTTTGGAATGATCTCAAGGCCAGCACTGCGAAGGCTCCCAGAGATTGGGGCAAAGTCATACTGGGCCTTTCCAATAACATACACAAATGATCAAACACATGTCAACTGAAATGAGACTTTGAATCTCTCAGGGCCCCCAGCGTATACTGTAGACGTGTGAGCACTGATGTGTGTTCATCAGTGGGGTGATGCAGGCGTCTTAATTACAGAGTCCACGGACGTGCCTGTGCAAACCTTGGTGTGTGTGAGTGTGTGAGTGTGTATACGAGAGAGAGTGAGTGAGTGTATGAGTGTTGTGGGGGGGGGGGGGGGGGCGTATATGTTTGAGTGGGGGGGGGGGGGGGGTTCTTATTGTTGTGTGTGTGTGCGCGCGGTGCGCGTGCACGTGTATGTTGTATTTGGTGGTGTTGTTGTTGTTTTGTTTTTGATCATAAGTCATCTGAACATTCATTTACCAAACAATAAAAGGCGCATGCAGTACACACTACACACACACACACACACACACACACATACACTCACACACACACACACACATACGCTCATGCGCGCACACACATACACACACGTTCACACACGTGCGCAAACACGCGCACATGCTCGAGCTGGTAATTGAAATAATCAATAATAGAAGACATGGTGCTACGTTTTATCTTGACGCGTTTAGACTATTTATTCTGTCATTAGCGGTTGATGTAATCTTATTGTTTGAGACTATGAAGGACTACGAGCACAGTTAAACGAATTACAAAGATTTTATGCTTCACTTCAGTTACAAGTTAATATGAATAAAAGTAGTATCATTGTGTTTCGAAAGGGAGGTTATTTCAGTGTAAGAGGAAGATCGTTTTTATGATGGTTTATGTGTTTGAGAAACATTTTTCTCCACCCGTCTTAGTTTTGCTCTTGCAATCAAAAATCTTGCAAGTCGGACAAAAAATGCGTTGATTTGTATTATTATGAAGAAGTTGTACATACTTAATGATGTTAGCTTCGTTTTTTATAAAGTTGTTTGACTCTCAAGTTCAGTCATGGTTCAATATGGAGCAGAGTTATGGGGACTAGATAAGGCAGCTATTCACTGTGAGATCATTCATTTTTTATGCTTTAAAGAAATTCCTAAGAGTAGATACGAGCACACCAAATGACCTTATATACGGAAAAACTAAGAGGTATCCTTTATATGTGAACTCAGTGGTGAGATGTGTTCCCTATTGGTTTAAATTGTTACAAATGGATCAGACAAGATTCCATGCAAGGCGTACAAAATGTTATATGATTTAGATCACAAAGGTAAAGTGAATTCGGTGACTCAAGAGCAAATTTCTTTGCTGAATATGGTTTTGGCTTTGTTTGGTCCAATCAAGGTGTTGGAAACATTAATGATTATATTCGTACATTTCGTCAACGGTTGATAGATCGTTATTGGCAAAAATGGACTGAACATATTCAGACCGGTAGTAGATTTGACATATACAGACATTTTTGTGATACGCCTTCTTTGAAACCCTATTTATCGTTGGATTTGAATCCACTTTTGAAATATGTAACAACAAGATTCAGGCTTTGGAATTTCAGAGTTAATGGCATATAGCTCTAGATACAGAACTGTCAACAGAAGTGTTTTTAACTTATCTAATGTGTACAGAAGCAGAAGAAAACGAGATACATTTTGTTTTTTTGCTGTCCAGCACTTAA
>JADBJO010000084.1:338006-343006 GCA_016801955.1 Conus betulinus | reverse complement strand
TGAATGTGAATTTATGTTGATAACTGTTGTAAACTTATGTTGAATTTATGTACTACATTTAATTTACGTATTCTGAATGGTGCATGTAATGGCGACCAGTATGGTTGCCACACATCACATCTCAGATTCAGGCAGTAGTGTAATGATGATTTTTTTAAAAATGTCAAATGACATGTTTGCCATATTTGAATCCTTGTGTGAAGTTAATATTCATGAGATGTTTCATCGGATCATATGCCACTTGAATTACATTTAATTTTTTCGGAAGAGCATGGTAGTATGAAAATCTCCAGTTGTGTACAAATGAATAGGATAGTCTGGAACAATAACGCAGCGCCAGTGTTTATTAACTAAATACACTCTGAGGAATCTCATAGAACATTAGAGCCGGCTGTACGTTTAATCCATTATGATACTGACAAAGCTTTGTCTACTTTTAACGATTGTATTAAGCGATGCGCTAAATGCATGAACAAGCAGATCAGCACTGGTGACAATGATAAATCAGATGACTGGTACGATCATAAATGAAAGACAACAACAAAAAAATTAAGAAAGCATTACAGAACAGCCCGTCGAACAGGAGATCATGAAGACAAAAATGCTTTTTGTATCGCACGTGGAGAATATAAGCATCTGTTAAAGCGCAAAGAGAACGATTTCCATAAGTCGTTGTTAATGAATTGTTATCTTCTGTGAATAATCAAAAGCAATTTTGGGAAAATGTAAGTAAAATTTCATGTAAAAGAAACACATTAGTAATGATGATATCACCCTGGATGACTGGTTTCAAAACTTCAAAAAAATACTCGGAAAAAAATGAAGCAAAAGATGATGAATTTAATGTTGATGGTAATGATAATTATTTTAATCGACCAATTTCAAAAGAGGAAGTTCTTTTAGCAATTAGAAATATTAAAATTTAAAAAAAAAACTGTTGGATCGGATGGAATAATTGGAGAGTTGTTAAAATTGTGTTGCAGATTTGATTTGTCATATTCTTTAATGCTTTGTTTCAGAAAGGTATATTCCCTGACACATGGACAGAAAAGTATTGTATTTCCTCTGCACAAAAAAGGTGATGTCAACAATCCTAACAATTACAGGGGCATTTCGCTATGCAATATTAGTGGTAAAATTTATAGTACAGCTATCAATCATCGTTTACAAGAGTGGTTTAAAGAAAATAACATTACTGGGGAATATCAAGCAGGGTTCAAAAAGAACTATTTGACTATTGATCACATGTTTACTTTTTAGCTCTTGTTCAAAAAACGTTCTCATTCGACAGAAAATTATATGTTGCATTTATTGATTTTTTAAAAAAGCTTTTGATACTAAAACAGGAAATTCTTTGGCCAATTCTAGTAAATAAAAAAAAAAAATGGTATAAGTGGTAATCTATACCATTGCATTACATTAAAGTATGTATAATAATGTTAAAAAGAGTAAGGTACGGTGTGGTTATAAATTAACTGATTTTATCGTGTGCACTTATGGTGTTAAGCAAGGTGATGTGCGCAGTCCGTTTAATGAACTTGCCATATAAATAATTCAAAATGGTAAGCATGGTGCAATGTTTACGATCAACTGTCTTGAGCTCTTTATCTTACTACTCGCAGATGATGTTGTTGTACTGTTATCAGAGACAATAACTGGTTTGCAAACCCAGTTAAATAGTCTGCAACGCGCAGCTTTTTCTCTTCATTTGAAAGTGAATTTAAGTAAGAGCAATATAATTGCGTTCAGAAAAGGTGGTTATTAAGCAGCAAGAGAACATTGGACGTATAATCATGCTGTGACGCTGTGGTAAATGTTTATATACTTGGTATATATTATTTTCAACAAAACTCAGCTTCACATTAGCATGCAATGACCTGGTAAGTAAAGCAAAGAAAGCGCTGCTTTGTATTATGAGAAAAATTCATGTTTTGAAGAATTATAGTTTAGATTAGTTGTTGAAGTTATTTGATTCCCAGGTTCAGCCCATTGTTCAGTACGGTGCAGAACTTTGGGGACTAGACGTTGCAGCCCGCCATTGCGAAAAAGTGCATCTTTTTGCCTTAAAGAAATTTTTAGGAGTCGAAATGCGAACACCCAGTGACCTTGCCTATGGAGAGACCAATAGATATCCTATTTATTTAAATTCTGTATTAAGCTGTATTCGATACTGGTTGAAATTAACTAAAAGAATGATTATTGATTACCACGGAAAGCCTATGTGATGTTATATGTCCTAGATGTAAGAGTTAAAAGAAACTGGGTGTCAAATATTCGTAGTTAATTATATAAAATTTGGATTTGGTTATGTTTGGATGAACCAAGGCGTGCAAAATGATATATTATTTCTTTGTGAATTTGAAGAAAGATTGATTGCATGCATGTGGCAAGAATGGAACGCTCACGTCAAAAATAGCGATAGATTTACCATGTATCGGACATTTTGTACAGTTCACGACGTCAAACTTTTACCAGCAATGGATTTAGGCAAATACTTGAAGCTAACTATGACCAAATTTCGACTTGGAATTTCAGACATTGCACAACACCGGTATCGCTACAGTAAACATACTGGAATGGATCGACCTGTCTACTCTGCAATGATGGGAAAAGAAGAAGAACTGCATTTTGTTTTATGCTGCTGCAAGTTATCTAGTGTAAGAGCGCAATATATCCAGTTAAGTTTTCCACGGATCCCTGTCCAGGAGATCACGTCCCTAGTGTTGTGCACCACCCATATCTTTTTTTCCATACCGTCTGGTCATGGTTTTGTTTACGTATAGAAGAGGATTTTTCTAAGAGAGACAACATCCTAGTTGCCATTCGACTCCCCCCCCCCCCCCCCCCCCCTGTCCCCCCCCTCCCCCTCCTCCCTCTCTCTCTCTCTCTCTCTCTCTCTCTCTCTCTCTCTCTCTCTCTCTCTCTCTCTCTCTCTCTCTCTCTCTCTCTCTTTCTCTTTTCCTTTTCTCGTTTGATGCACGCAGTCAAATGGATGCTTCTTTTCACGGGATTCCGATGTTAACGTCGTATTATCTGTAAACATCTATAAACAGATACACAGACACAGCTGGCAGTCATGACGAGTCCAGGCACGCAAACAGATAGATGACGATTAGGCACACACACGCATACACACACACGCACGCACGCACACACACACACACACACACACACACACACACACACACACACACACACACACACACACACACACACACACACACACACACACACACACACACATACGCACGCACACACATACACAACACACGCACACACACACACACACACACACACACACACACACACACACACACACACACACACACACACACGACCGCACGCACGACACACACACACACACACACACACACACACACACACACACACACACACACACACACACACACACACACACACACACACACACACACACACGACATCATCTACTATTACATTTTAACACCCCACTAGTGTCACCACCATCCATCCAACCCCCCCCCCCCCTCTCTCTCCCCCTGTGTGTGTGTGTGTGCGTGTGTGTGTGTGCGCAGCGCGCGTGCGCGCGCGCGTTCTGTCTCTATCTCTCTGTTTGTCAGTGTCTGTCTGTCTGTCTCTCTGTTTTCTCTCTCTCTCTCTCTCTCTCTCTCTCTCTATATATATATATATATATATATATCTATATATATATCTATCTATATCTATATATATATATATATATATATATATATAACAAGTCAAGAAGTCCACATGCCCGTGCCTGTTTCTTCCACTTTATTTCATTTTCAAATTTTCGGCTTTTCAGCCTTCATCAGGAATCTCTATGCACAGGTCAGCTCTGTCCTTTCTCAAAACATATCGCTGACATGTATGTATGTATGACTATGTGTGTGTGTGTATAATATATATATATGTATATATATATATATATATATATATATATCGAGAGAGAGAGAGAGAGAGAGAGAGAGAGAGAGAGAGATGTGTGTGTATTATACACACACACACACACACACACACACACACACACACACACACCACACACACACACACACACACACATATATATGCGATATATATATATATATATATATATATATATATATATCTATATATATATATATGTGTGTGTGTGTGTGTGTGTGTGTGTGTGTGTGTGTGTGTGTGTGTGTGTGTGTACTGTGTGGTCCCAGTATTCCCAACTGAGTCCGCAGCAAACTCAACTCTGGGTAGGAGCCGGTCGGGGCATAAAAACCCACATCCAACCTTCCCCCCCCCCCCCCCCCCCTCTCTCCAACATGGTGTGTGTGTGTGTATAATACACACACTCTCTCTCTCTCTCTCTCTCTCTCTCTCTCTCTTCTCTCTCTCTCTCTCTCTCTCTCTCGTTGTGGTTCTTTGCAGCTGATCAATCCTGATGCACTGAATCATGTGTTGGGTGATTTTAATCACTGTGACTTATGCACTTCTCTTCCTGCCCTATATCAATATGTTACATGTGCCACCCGCCAAAACAAAACTATTGATCTGTGTTATGGCAACACACCTCACCCCTACAAATCCATAGCTCTTCCTCCCATTGGAAATTCAGACCATGATACCATTTTGCTTTTTTTCTCAGTATAGTCCCAAAATGCAGACTGTCCCTTTCATTACTAAATGTGTGAAAGTGTGGACGTCTGAAAGTGTAGAAGAATTGAGAGGATGCTTTGAATGTACTGAATGGGGAGTTTTTTACGAATTCATGTTACACAGTGAAGCTACCGATATCGTGTCGAGTTACATATCTTTTTGTGAAGATCTGATTATCCACCAAAGAAAGACAGTAAAAAATATTTCCAGACAATAAGCCTTGGATTACAAATCCCTTAAAGTGATTCTCAATAAAAGAATACTGCTTTTTAGACTGGTAATAAACCAGACAGAAAACCAGTTCAAAAAGTACTTGTTAAAGAAATTAAAGTTCAGCCGAATGTTTATAAAGAGAAAGTAGAATCTCA
>JADBJO010000084.1:285506-333006 GCA_016801955.1 Conus betulinus | reverse complement strand
CGCCTCTCTCCTTCTCTCTTCGCGCTGCTCTCTCCCTCTCTCTCTTCCAGCATACTCTGTGTCCTTTCATTCTATCTTTGTCTGCCTGTCTCCCCTCTCTTCTCCTCTCTCTCATCTCCCCCCCCTCTCTCCCCTCTGCTCCTCTCTCTCCTCTCTGCCTCTCTCCGATCCCCGCCTCTGTCTGTCTCCTTCCCCCTCTCTTCTCCTATTCTTTCTTGTCTGTCTCTCTCGTCTGTCTGCCTCTCTCTCCTCTCTCTGTCTGTCTCGCTTATCATCTCATCCCTCTCTCTCTCTTTCCTGTCCTCTGTCTCTCTCTCTTCTCTCGTCTCCTCTCTCTCCCCCCTCTCTCTCTCTCTCTCTCTCTCTCTCTCCTCTCTCTCTCTCTAATACTCATATCTACAAATGAAACTACCATAAGATGTTGAGCTATTATTGTACAAGCCTGTCAGATTCGAAATATACCATAGTTGTTAGGTATTTATTAGTGTGTCGCAATTATTTCTTAGATGTTTGGTTAGTTTGTTAGGTGTTTTGTCTGAAACGATTTGTTCACAAACCCCCTTCATTAGAGGCCATCGCCTATTGTTACACCATATCTGTATCCGTATCTATCTCTTACTTCTTCGTCTTTAGTGTCTTCTTTTCTTTTCTCTTTCCCATCTCCCGCTGTCTGTTCATTGTATCCTCTCCATCTTTACAAATATCTCTGCTTGGCCTCTTCTCTCTAGATCTTTGCTTGCCTCTTCTATCTCCTTCTCTCTTCTCTTCTCTCTCCCCTCTTCTCTTAGATGCGCCCTCTGATAAACTCGTGTCCCTACCCCTCTCCTCTCGTCTTGGACTCTCAATCTGTTGGTAATGCTGAGGTCGGGGGCGGTTCGAGCATTCCGCATCTCTCGCTCGCTCTACTGTCTGAAACGTCCTGTGGGCGGTGTCTTCACAAAACCCTCTCTCATGCTCATCCCTATCCCCTCCCGTCTCCTCTCCCTCCCCTACTCGGCTCCCCGCTCCTCGGTCCCTGGACTTCCTCACCTCCTCGCTCTCCTCTACGGGTCTCTCCTCCTCCCTCGTCTCGCTCCCCTACTCTCTCCTCCTGAGCCCCCCTCCTTCTCCAATACCTCCTCTCTCGAGCTAGCCTCTTCTCAGAAATCTCCTCTCCCCCCCTCTCTCCGCATTTCCCCTCCTCACTCTCCTCCTCTAAACTGCTCTCCCCTCCCTCTCTCCGGGAGATCTCCTCTCTCCTCCGCCCTGTCGTTTTTGTGTTTGTCCACATCTCCCCTCCTCTCCACCTCTTCTCTCCCCCTCCAGTCGCTTCCCCTCGACTCTCCTCCCCTCGCCTTCTCCCCTCTCCCCCGCCCCCCCTCTCTCCTCAGGCCTCTCGTCTTCTCTCGCCTGCTGTCTCCCCTCGCTATCTTGACTCGCTCCCCGCTCTGCCTCTCCCCCCCCCTCTCTCCCTGAGAATTCTTTCTCTCCTCCCCCCCCCCCTCCCCCCGTCTAGGTCCCCTCCTCAATCTGTGTTGACTCCTTCGCTCTAATGCCTCCTCTCCCTCCCTCCTCTCCCCTCCCGCTCTCTCCTCAACAGTCTATCTCATCCCCCACCTCTTATCCCCTCGCTCTCTTCTCTTCTCGTCTGCGCCCCGCCTCTGTCTCGTCCCACTAGAGTCTCAACCTCCTCCCTGACTCCCCCACACTCCTCTGCCTCTCTCTGCCTACCCTCCTGCTCCCACATCCTCTGACTCTCTTCCTGCTCCTCACCTCTCTTCTCCTCTCCCCTCCCCCTCTCTCCCCTCTCCTATCTATTTCTCTCTCTCTGACCGCTCATCTCGGAAATTCTCTCTCTAGCCCGCCTCCGTCTCGACCATTTCCTTTGACTATCTCTGCCTCCTACGCCTCTCTCTCTCACTGTCTCTCTCTAGTCATGGTATGTTGTTCCTCTCTCTCTCTCTCTCTCGTCTGGTCTCTCTCTCTCTCTCTATCTCTCGTCCTGACCGCCTAGTCCTGTCCCCTCTCGTCCTTTGTCTGTCTGTCTGTCTGTCCCTGTCTGTCTCTCTCTCTCTCTCTCTCTCTCTCTCTCCTTCTCCACATCTGTGTGGTGATCTCTGTGTGTGTTGTGCGATATAAATAGTTCCTCTCTTAAAAAAAAAAAAGGTAGGCAATGGCCACTGTTGGTGTGTGGTGTGTGTGTGTGTGGTGTGTGTGTGTCACGTTTATATGGTATGCACAGGCTGCTTGTCCCTGATCGTGGAGAGCATCTCCCCTACCACCACCGCCCCCGTTCTGACCAATATGACAGCAGTCGATCGACCCTTGTAGGAAGAGCCGATGTGACGTCGTCCGCATGTGACGTCATCTCCCACGTGTACTTCGTGACTTCAGCTGTATATGATGTTACCCCTCCTGTCTTTTTGTGTGTATGAGAGTGTGTTGGCGATCGGCCATGGCGATCCTAATTCTTTCGTGGACTCAAACTGAAAGCCAGACAGTTTGCAGGAGCAGCACGGACAATATCAATAGATTGATGACGACAGCAACAAAGCTTGTATCTATATTTTTTTCTTTTTACTGACGTAGTGTTTAAGTGTTAGCTCTGAAAATGGTGCTATGACGTCAGCGGAGAAGAGATCACGTGCACAGAACCGGGGGGGGGGGGGGGGGAGGCGGGGGAGGATACATCGAGAGGACCTGAAGAGTCAGGAGTCCTCGGGGTGTTGATTCTGTGGTACCATGGACACTTGATCAATAAAATGTCTTGTTAATTTTGTGTGTTAAACATACAGATTTGGTCAATGTAACATATGATTTTATTTCTGTGTTAAATATATAGACTGAATGACTCTTGATTTTATGCGTGTAAATCACTCAGATGCCAGATTTCACATTGTGACGTAAATCAAGAAACGTTCGCAAAAATAGGAGTGACGAGAACAGTGACAGAACTTTGTGCAGTTATGTGGTTCGTTTTACTTTTGAGCTAAACGGGTTTCTGACTGTAGAGTAATTGTGAAGTCATCACTATACATGTGACGAAAGGATAAAATGACATCAGCCCAGTGATTGTAGAGTAATTGTGAAATCATCACTATAGATGTGACGAAAGGATAAAATGACATCAGCCCAGTGATTGTAGAGTAATTGTGAAGTCATCCCTATACATGTGACGAAAGGATAAAATGACATCAGCCCAGTGATTGTAGAGTAATTGTGAAGTCATCACTATACATGTGACGAAAGGATAAAATGACATCAGCCCAGTGATTGTAGAGTAATTGTGAAGTCATCCTATACATGTGACGAAAGGATAAAATGACATCAGCCCAGTGATTGTAGAGTAATTGTGAAGTCATCCCTATATATGTGACGAAAGGATTAAATCACATCAGCAGATCACTACTTCTACATTATGATTGTGAAGTTATCAATCAAATCCGGGCATCCATTTAACTACACTCATATTGTCGAGGACAACTTATTGTAGAACAACTCGAAACTGTTATTCAAATGTAAATGAATGGACAATGATATGTGGATAAACATGAACACTATAGCAGCCGTAGAATCTTCATTAACAATGACGTACGTGTGTGTGTATGTGTGTGTGTGTGTGTGTGTGTGTGTGTGTGTGTGTGTGTGTGTGTGTGTGTGTGTGTGTGTGTGTGTACATAAAAACGAATACTGTTGTAGCAGTAATCAAAGCTTACAGTGTGTTTGTTCAAATTATGATGAAATCCCACGCTACTCCGCCCAGAACGAAAAAAAAAATGAATTCGAATGTGAACAAGTATCTTTCTAACATAGGATGATGCTGTCGGTTTGGATATTATCACTAATATTATAGTTGTTCGAAGGATGTCTGGATTTTTGTGTTATGTGCTTGCAGGTGTGTTGAAAATAATTCGCTGCCGGGACACGCTTTAAATCAGAACCTTACTGACTGATTTTTTTCATTTACTTCTAATTATTGATAAATCTGATTTACTTTTAATTAATTGACAATTCTCATTAGCTTCTTGTGTTTTTCAGGCTGCTAAAATGTCGCCCGGCTCAATTCAGGCATTGTTTGGGTGTTACTTCTGCTTATACTTACACGGTCATTGCAAATACCAATAAGGAATGCTTTTTTTGTTGTTTTAAAATGTCACATCGTATATGTTCAGTTACAATATCCTTCTTCAAACTTTCACTGTATAAACTGCGTACAAGACATTGCCTGAGACGAAAGCAACTGTTGCCACGTTTTTAAAACATAATTTTAAGTGGAAATACCAAGCCAAACTGAGATGTTTAGTCTATATTCCAATCATATTTTTGTGTTGTTCAGGATAATGTTTGTTGCTTAGATGAGGACTGTGTATGCTTATCGTAAGGAACTGAGTAAACATTCAGCTTGTAACAGAACCAGTCATATGTGTAGAAAGGATTATGTGTCTCATTGTAAACAAGTGTAAATGTCAGCCCAAAATTATCACACATTTTGAGCTCGACCTTGGCTCACATTCAACCAGAATGTAAGTGGAATTGACATCGTTACCTCTTCAAAGAAGTGCATATATATATATATATATATATATATATATATATGTATATATATATGTATATATATACATACATGTAGAGAGAGAGAGAGAGAGAGAGAGAGAGAGAGAGAGAGAGAGAGAGAGAGTTGAAGTAAAAAGACAAAACGAGCAATGTAAACACATATGATCTAATATTCGAGCGCCTGCTCTTTTTCAAGGACGAATATATATATATATATATATATATATATATATATATATATATATATATATATATATATATATATATATATATATATATATATATATATATATATCTTAGCGATCCCTCCTCGTCTCGTTCCTTTCTCTCTCCCCTGTTGCCCCAGTCTATCCTTCTCCTTTTCCCCGACCCCCCTCTCCTCTCATCCCATTTCCCCCGTTCTCATAATTCCCTCTTCACCCGTAGGTCCTTCCCTCTCCCTCCTCCTTTTATCTCAGACCAGCTTTGAATCCAATGAAGGAAACAAGTACACAAAAGAAGAAGAATAATGAAAAGAAGAACAACATGCCTTTTGCTTATTACCACCCTGTTTACCCTGAACCGTAGGTTTGGTAGGGGAAGAAGAAGTCATAGCACCATGAGTCTTTCTGGCACCCTGAGATGGAAGTAATTGCGAAGACCCTGAAAACGCACCCTTGAACTCCTGTCGTGGCTGAGCAAATCTCGCTGTGGAGGATAACTGAAAAAAAAAACGAAGTTGAGGGTTAGAAAACCGTGGCGTATGTTTTTGAAAATAGGGTCTAGAAGTGTTGCCTTGGGAAACAACGTTTGCATGAAATACAGTGTGGTCACTTTTCCTGGCAGTATTCTTATGCGGGTGAGCAACCCGGTACTGATCCGCCGCACGGCACATGTCCTCTGCTGTTTTAAATTCCCTCTTTCGTAGGAAAACACAAATCCTTGCTTATACTCTCCAGTAGTTGCTCTTTTAAAAGTAAATCTCATGTGTTGTCTGTGACAGATCAATCCATCTGTCTAAGTAGTGTGAGATACGGATGAGAAATGAGATAAAAGACTCACAATTTTTCCCGAAAGCCGTCAGCTGTGCACTGGAATTTCTTGAGCAGTTTCCTCTTTCAATATGTCCCGAGTAAGACCCTCTTTTGCTGCCAATGTGTGGTACAGGACCAAAGCACCCCGCTTAATCAAAGAAGCAACATACCATGTCCATTTTTTCCTTTGGCCACCCGCAAAAAGTGGCATGACTTTCAAATCGGAAAAGTGACGAATCGATGTCGTCTTTGTGTTCGTCAAAAGAGGGAAGTTTGGGAATGTAGGTAGATTTAGGGTGAGTATTTTGAGCCTGAATAGAGGTGTCCAAACTAGTATCTTGTCTTGTTTGGAGTAGTTCACTTTCTTTCTCTATCTTAAGTTCCATTTGTTCCAGCTTAAATTCATGCTCACACCTCTGTCTTTCCAATTCTCTGTCCTGCTTATCTGTTTCTGCTGCTAATATCTCTCTCTGTAAGTCTGTGTTTCTCTGTTCCTTTTGAAGTGCTCTCTCTCTCTCTCTCTCTCTCTCTCTCTCTCTCTCTCTCTCTCTCTCTCTCTCTCTCTCTCTCTCTCTCTCTCTTATAGCCATTACTAACGGCTATAACGGCCCATAACGGTTTTTCTTTGTTATGGAATCTCTCAGAAAGTACATGGCCGATCTTTCTGAAAATTTGTAGGTATGTTCATTATGGGTCACCGACGTTTTAGTCTACCGTTATAACCATTACTAACGGCTATAACGACCCATAACGGTTTTTCTTTTTTATGGAATATCTAGCAGGTATTATTAGTAAAACTGGTAAATTAAATTATTGGTAAAATTAGCAGGTATGTTGTTCATTATGGGTCACGGATGATGCCCAATGTTTTTCTTCTTTATGGAATATGTCAGAAAGCACTTTGTCGATCTTTCTGAAAATTTGTAGGTATGTTCATTATGAGCTACGGATGATACCTGATGTTTCAGATTACTGTTATAGCCGTTACTAACGGCTATAACGGCCCATAGCGGTTTTTCTTTTTTATGGAATCTCTCAGTAAGTACACGGCCGATCTTTCTGAAAATTTGTAGGTATCTTCATTATGGGTCACGGATGATGCCCAACGTTTTAGTTTACCGTTATAGCCATTACTAACGGCTATAACGACCCATAACGGTGTTTCTTTTTTATGGAATATCTAGCAGGTATATCTTTTAGTAAAATTGGTAAAATTAAAATTATTGGTAAAATTAGCAAGTATGTTCATTATGGATCAGGAATGATGCCCGATGTTTTTCTTCTTTATGGAATATGTCAGAAAGCACTCTGTCGATCTTTCTGAAAATTTGTAGTTGTGTTCATTATGAGCTACGGATGGTACCCGATGTTTCAGTTTACCGTTATAGCCGTTACTAACGGCTACAACGGCCCATAACGGTTTTTCTTTTTATGGAATCTTTCAGAAAGTACATATCCGATCTTTCTGAAAATTTGTAGGTATGTTCGTTATGGGTCACGGATGATGCCCGATGTTTCAGTTAATCGTTATAGCCGTTACTAACGGCCCATAATGGTTTTTCTTCTTTATGAAAAATATCAGAAAGTACTTGGCCGATCTTTCTGAAAATTTGTAAGTATGTTCATTATAGGTCACAGATGATGGCAGATGTTTATCAGAATAGCCATTACTAACGGTTACACCAGCCCAAGACGGTGTTTTCGTCTTTATGGAATATCTCACGCGTATTCAAGATAAACTGGTAGTACGTTTATGTGCTTTGCATCGTGTTATTAATAGAGTTAGCAAACATTTAAGAAGCAGAAGAAAGAAGCAGAAGAAGAACAAGAAGAATTTACCTAACACACTTTTCGGTATTCAAGAAAATTTGTGTCAAAAGAGTTATTTTTTGTAGCAATTGTACTTCATTGTTTACCCATTAATGTTACAAACATGTTCAGCTATTTCTTGGGTGTTTTTTTCGCACTTCGTTGTTAATCAATTAATATTACAAAAATGTTAATCTATTTCTTTTATGAAGGTGTTTTATTTACCTATTTTTCAGAAGTGGCAGTATCATTTAACAGTTTATATTGAGAAAAAGAGTTTGTCATGTCTTACATTATGCAGGGATGTACACATGTCATAGAAAATTGTCAGTGAATTTTCATGTTGTTAAATATTGATCAGTTAATGGCAAAACTGAACCAAGTGATATGGTCTGGTAGCAACATTAGAGCAAGTACATTGAAGCAAGTGTCTTACATTTTGGCAGCATGTACCTTGATGTGATAGCAAAATGAAAACAAGCGCCTTGATATGATGGCATCATTGAACTAAGTGCCTTGATGTGATGGCAACATTGAAACAAGTATCTTGATGTGTGGCAACATTGAAGCAAGTGCCTTGATGCGATGACAACATTAAACAATGCCTTGATATGCGGCAACATTGAAGCAAGTGCCTTGATGTGATTACAACATCAAAACAAGTGCTTTGATTTGTAACAACATTGAAGTAAGTGCCTTGATGTGTTGCAACATTAAAACAAGTGTCTTGATGTGTTGCAACATTGAAGCAAGTGCCTTGATGTGATGACAACATTAAAACAAGTGTCTTGATGTGTGGCAGCATTGAAGCAAGTGCCTTGATGCGTTGCAACATTAAAACAAGTGCCTTGATGTGTGGCAACATTGACGCAAGTGCCTTGATGTGTTGCAACATTAAAACAAGTGCCTTGATGTGTGGCAACATTGAAGCAAGTGCCTTGATGCGTTGCAACATTAAAACAAGTGTCTTGATGTGTGGCAGCATTGAAGCAAGTGCCTGCCTGTGATGACAACATTGTGGCATGTGTGGCATTGAAGCAAAGTGGCAGCTTGAAGCAATGTGATGTGTGGCAGCATTGAAGCAAGTGCCTTAATGTGTGGCAGCATTGAAGCAAGTGCCTTGATGGGTGGCAGCATTGAAGCAAGTGCTTTGATGTGTGGCAGCATTGAAGCAAGTGCCTTTATGTGATAACAACATTAAAACAAGTGCCTTGATGTGTGGCAACATTGAAGCAAGTGCCTTGATGTGTGGCAACATTGAAGCAAGTGCCTTGATGTGTGGCAACATTGAAGCAAGTGCCTTGATAATTGGCAATACTGAAACAACAGCCTTCATATGACAACCACATCAAAACAAATGCTTTGATGTGCTGGCAACATCAAAATACGTGCCTCTATATGTTGGCAACATGAACTAGAGTCTTGGTGTGATGGGAACATTGAAAGAAGTGCCTTGAAGCGAAAAAGGTGAAGTTAGTACTTATGTGATGATATTATGCATCACGTAGACTTGCCTAACATCAATACTTTAACACCAAGTAGCGTAACTTTTGCTCCCTTCATGAAAGAAATACACGCCCATAATTCCAAACTAATGCTGATTACCACACCCAGTCGCCTAGCAGAAATGATAACACTGAGCACACACACAACAAACATGGACGGATGTCTCTTTGCCTGTCCTGTGTGTTCTGTGTTGTCATTTCTGCAACGCTACTAGGTGTCGTAAGCAGCATTCGTTAGAATTATGGGCGTGTATTTCTTTTGTCATGGGAGCAAGAGTTAACCTACCTGTTCTTTTATTACCGTTTACCGTTTTCTTCCTCGTTTAAGATTTCCTTTAACATTAACACACTTTGTATTTTATGTTATGATTATATTAACTGATGCCAGCATGAATCAAAGTGATTAGGTATAATAGTAACACGATGCAAAATACATTGACAGGGTGGCAATATTCAAGCAAGTGTCTTGATTGAAGCAATTAAAAAACAAGTGTTGCTATATGATGCCAGCATCATTGCAGTGTTAAACAGTAAATCTGATGCCTCAATATGATGTCAGCATCAAAGTGAAAATGTTGATATGATGGCAACTTTAAGAAAATGTAAACATTAATGTATGTGTCTCGACATGACGTGAACAGTACAGCAAAACATGCAAGTGTCTCGACAAGACGTCACCAGTACAAGTGTCTTGACATGAAGACAGTATTACAGCAATGTAATCATTGAATTACTGCTGCTGCTGATACTACTCCTTACTACTGCTGCTGCAACTGTTACTGCTCATGCTGTTGCTGCTGCTATTACAACTGACTATCCCCGTTTATGTTGTCCTCTTACATCTTTTTCTCTCCTCTCCTGTGTGTGTATAAAAATTTGTCCGCGCCTGCTTGACGAATCTCATGTGGTGGACGAAAGACCCAAGAGCAGGCAAGACGAGTAAGTCTGTTCTCACGATGGGCTTTGTGAAGTTGTGACGCGCTTTTCCACACACACACACACACACACACACACACACCACACACATATATATATATATATACATAAATATATATATATGTGTGTGTGTGTGTGTGTGTGTGTGTGTGTGTGTGTGTGTGTGTGTGTGTGTGTGTGTGTGTGTGTGTGTGTGTTACCCCAGATCTGATTACTTCATGCGTTTCCCGTCACCCCATCAACCCTCCCCCTCTTGCGCTCTCCACCAACTCCCATTCCTCTCCCTCTGCACATGCATATATATTCTCATCAATTACATAGCACTACACGCGCACGTGCAACTCAAGAACACTACTATCCTGAAAAGAGAACGGACCGCTTCACCGGAGCTAGCGGAAAGCTTTTCTGGAGAAGTTGATTATAATCGAGCCTTGAATAGGAGCAGTGTTGATTGATTTGGTAAATTATCTGGAAAAGAATACTGTCTGCCTGTCGCTGAATCTCTTGACTGTCTTTGGAAAGACTTTCTAGCAGTCTATAGAGACCATTTTAAGCCCATCGTGAGAACAGACTTACTCGTCTTGCCTGCTCTTGGGTCTTTCGTCCACCACATGAGATTCGTCAAGCAGGCGCGGACAAAATTTTTATACACACACACGTTGTTTGTCGACAGAGATGTAGGAAGATACCTTGAAGAGTTCTGTGGAAAAAAGTTGTGACGCGCTTTTTTCCACACACACACACACACACACACACACACACACACATATATATATATATATATACATACATATATATATGTGTGTGTGTGTGTGTGTGTGTGTGTGTGTGTGTGTGTGTGTGTGTGTGTGTGTGTGTGTGTGTGTGTGTGACCCCAGATCTGATTATCTGTTCTCTCTTTGTCTGTCTAGACAAATGACATCACCAGTGAATTTTCAGGTGGTATTTAGCTCTCTCTCTCTCTCTCTCTCTCTCTCTCTCTCTCTCTCTCTCTCTCTCTCTCTCTCTCTCTCTCTCTCTCTGTTTGACATTACGAATGAATTAAAGGTGAAATATGTCTATTAAATGCCACGGAGGGATTAAAACAACCCAGGCCGAAATCTGCTGAGATGTCTTACTCAGGAGACGAAAGTTGGCACTTGCCTGAGAAGAAACAAATGGTGCTGTTCAGAGCAGAGTTTGATGATCCCTGTATGCAGGAAGTAAATTGGTCAACGTTTAGACTTTAAATCTCTCCGCTTTCTGAATTACATTCTCCTCTCCTAACATTCTGTTCCCATCCCTCTCCCATCTCATACTTCTTCTCCACTTCTTTCGCTTTACAGTGTTGCCAAATCAGAGATGCAATGACAGGAATTGCGACCTACATTTTGTTTTTTTTTAACAATATATTGTATACATAAATTCAGCGCTCATATATATATATATATATATATATATATATATATATATATATATATATATATATATATATATATATATATATATATATATATATATGGTACAACTTTGTAGTGGGAGAAATCTCCATCACCATATTGATGACTTCGCAAAATTTCGAAATCACGTTGAAAGAAAATGGTGGATACGAGAAAGTGAGAGAGAAATGGCAGAGACATAATTGTAAATATCAAATCTTTGACTAGCAATGTATGGAGACCATTTCAATCCCATCGTGAAAAACAGACTTATTCGCCTTGCCCGCTCTTGGGTCTTTCGTCTACCACATGAGATTCGTCAAGTAGGCACAGACGAATTTTTTGTATTTCTTTGGTATGACATAGAGATATACCATAGTCTACAATTCCATGATATTCTCACCACCAAGGGTTCAAAAACGGAATCCACCAGAAGAAATTCACCCGGTAGGCGAAGCGTTGAGCCGTACACAAGTTCAGCTGGGGAACAATCAGGGTTCATCCGCCAAGAAGATCGTATCCGCAACAGGACTAAGGGCAGCTCTGCATACCAGTCGGGTGTGGTAGCGCGGGCCTTGAGTGCCGCTTTCAGTTGACGGTGGAATCGTTCAACCATGCCGTCAGCTTGTGGGTAGTAGGCAGTAGTTGTGTGAACATCAATGCCCAAGAGCTTGTTGCACTCAGACCAAAGTGTTGAGGTGAACTGCCTCCCACGGTCAGAGGTAATGTTTTCAGGAACGCCGAACCTGGCAATCCAGTGATGCACCAGAGCTTGAGCACAGCTAGAGGCATGGGCATCTGGGAGAGGAATGGCTTCTGGCCACCTGGTAAAGCGATCAATAATCGTGAACAGGTAGACCATGCCTTGACTGGCAGGCACAGGTCCAACGAGATCTACATGGAGGCTGCTGAATCTAGTAGTTGGTGGTGGTCGTTCCACAAGTGGTGCTCGAGTGTGCCGATGGATTTTGGATGACTGACAGCCGTGACATTCCTTACGCCATCTACGTATGTTTCGTTTCATGCCATGCCACACGAAGCGCTGGCTGATGACTTTCTGTGTGAGGCGTACACCTGCGTGTTAGAGTCCATGTATTTGATCAAAGACTGGCCGAGTCCGAGAATTTGGGAGAATTGAGCGTGGAACACCAGCAGAAGTATCACACAGCAGGGCTGATGAACCAAACTGGATGTCTTCAAGTTTTAGGCCTGTGGTAGCTGTACGATAGGAGTCCATCTCACCAGATTGAACTTGATCCTGGGCGAGCTGGCTGAAACTGCCAGCTGAGTAAATGCCGTGTTCCTCTGAGTCCAAGTTCATTCTGAAGCGCGAAAATGCATCAGCTACCACATTGAATTTGCCTGTGATGTACTGGATGTTAGTGGTGAACTCAGCTATGTAGGAGAGTTGTGTTGTCTTGTTTGTCGAGGCGAGCGGTCAGTTTGACTTGTGATTGCTGATACCAGTGGCTTGTGATCTGTGAACAGTGTAAATGGTCTTCCTTCAAGAAAATGTCTGAAGTGTTTGACAGCGCTGCAGGTTTCAAGTAGCTGGCGATCAAATGCGCTGTATTTCTTTTCTGCTTCAGAGAACTTTCTAGAGAAGAAGACCAGAGGAATCCAAGTTTGGCCCTGTTTCTGTTCGAGCTGAGCACCTAGAGCGGAGTTGAAAGCATCCACTGTGAGACTTATATAGGTGTGCATCTGGTAGAGGATGATATAGAAGCATAGCATCTTTGAGAGCTTCCTTCGCCTGTTCAAATGCTGTTTGGCAGGCCTCAGACCACACAATGGTTTGTCCTTTTCCGCTTGCTTGAGCATGAAGTGGGGCCAGGATGTCAGCGACGTGTGGAATGAAACGATGATAGTAGTTCATCAAACCAAGGAACCGCTGAAGGCCAGCACGATCAGTAGGCGGAGCACTGTTTTGAAGAGAAGTTACTCTATCTGATAGTGGACGTATCCCTTCAGAAGTCATACAATGTCCAAGTCTAGCTCGCTAACACCAATAACACATTTTGCTTTGTTGATGACCAGTCCGTTTGTCGAGAGGAGCTGGAGAAGCTGTCGGAGATGCTCAAGGTGATCGTCGTGTGAGCGACTGGCAACCAAGATGTCATCAACACAGACAAACGCGAAAGGTATGTCTCGTAGAATACCATCCATGAGCCTTTGAAAAATGCTTGTGCAGCATTCTTCTAACCGAACGGCATTCGTAGGAACTCCCACAATCCAAATGGCGTTATGATTGCTGTTTTGGAAATGGAGGATTGTGCCATGGGAATTTGATGGTAGCCTCTAACAAGATCAACCTTCGAAAAGACGTTGCACCCGAGAGGTGGCTGTTGAAATCTTGTATATGGGGTAATGGGCACCGATCATCTTTAGCTGTGGCATTGAGTTGCCTATAATCGCCACAGGGTCGCCATTGGCCATCATGGCGCGGTGAGGCCCATGGCGAATCAGACCGACAGATGATACCCATCTTTTCCATCTGGGAGAATTCGGCCTTTGCAGCAGTCAGCTTTACTGGGTTCAGGCGTCGTGCACGAGCGTGGACAGGTGGTCCGTGTGTGATGCTCCACACCATGTTTGTTGACAGTAAAGTCAAAATGTGGAGTGAGTAACTCTGGAATCTGCTGGAGAAGTTCAGAGTATGCATTGTTCGGGTGTACCGAGAGACTTGCAAGAGTCATGGGTGAATCACTGCTTTTGAGGCGAACAGAAACTTTGTCCATAGACAGGAGTCGTTTGCCTTTGAGATCAATGACCAGTTCATGAGAGCAACAACAAAAAAATCAGCACCAAGAATGGGACAAGTGGCATCCGCCAGATAAAAATCATGAGTGAAGACTTGTTTGGGCTTTATTTCCAAAGTGATGCGGCGGCGTTTGCCCCATGTCTTGATGGAAGTTCCGTTGGCAGCGGGAAGTAGAACTGAAGGTGAGGTTGTCTTGCGGTCCTGGGTTGAGGCTGGATATACTGACACTTCAGCACCAGTGTCAATCAAGAATGATTGTCCCAGACGTCTGTCATAAACTGAGAACGTGTTTGAATTTGAAAAGCTGGCACTTTGTTTGTTTTCTACAGATATTTATCCTGTAAGCAGGGACATCTACTCGTTTTTTGTGGGTTTTTGTGTGTGTGTGTGTGTGTGTGTGTGTGTGTGTGTGTGTGTGTGTGTGTGTGTGTGTGTGTGTTTGTTTTTTTGTGGTTTTGCTTTTTTGCTAACATGGAGATGGTTCTCACTCGGCAGGTAATTACGATCACCCAGAAGAAAGCAGCAGCAGAACCTTTAATAAAGCGTGAATGCTGATGCTTCTTGATCCTATTGATCTCTCCTTTCAACAACAGTTAAAACCCTGCTTGGAGAAAGATGTCCTATCATGTATCATTTCTTTTAATCGATAGACTTTAATTTCAGTTTGAAGATTTCATCCGGGGCTATTTTGATCCATTTTGCGATCCATGTTTCACTTCATATTTCGAAATATTGGACATTTAGACACGGTTTTTTAATGTCACATTTTGCGTGTGTGTATATATGCACAACAATTACACGACGCTGCTTCGCTTTTCGTCACGTGTGTGCGTATAACTGTTGATTATGTCAGTTTGATTAGCTTATTTTAATTTGCTGTGTGTCTTTGTAAGCGGATGCTCAAATCTTGCTGAATCGCCGTGCCTTGCGTTGATTTCTTACAATCACATGTATAAGCACATTTTTTTATAATTATGAGAGTGTTGAGGGGAGGCGGAGAGGGCGGACGTGTGTTTGTGGAATGGATGTATGGGGGGAAAGGCACGCCTATGTGGTAATGGATGTTGAAAAAGGATGTGTGGAGATGCGTCGTTTGTGATGCTAGCGAGGACGAAAGGAGAACCGGGGCGTGTACCGGATGAGGATCGTTGATTGGGGAGGACGGAGGACGTGTATGCCTGTTTTCTTGTCTACGGTTTTTGTTAAACAATGAATTGACTACTATGCAGACGTTGAGTAATTACATATTCATGTGCAATTCTGTCTTGATTTCAATATTCTATTTACGATGAATGACAATCATTGACCTAGGGGCAAAAGATATGGCTGTTTGTGTCCGGTATTTTACCCCTTTTCCTTAAACCACCTTTTTTTTAACCCCAGTAGCATCCGTGTTATTTTTCCTCATGTCTTGGTAGCTCTATTGTGTACATATTGTTCCCATTTCAATTGCTAAAACTGCCATGTGCATTGATAGCTCTCTTGTGTACATATCGTTCCCCTTAAAATTGTTAAAAAATTACAATGTGCACACTATTCCGGCGTACCCCAAAAGAACGCCGAGGGAGCACGAACTATCACTGGTCAACAGAATTCTACTCGTTCGTCTTTTCTCAAGCATATGCTGTGCCCTTCGCATGCAGAACAATGTGCCCACACGATTTTTCTTATCGTTATATTTTTCATCACGTGGATCGATTTGTGACTTGTCGTGTTCGTCAGGTCCTTTGTGTCAGTAAAGTTGATTTGTTTTCAGTGACTCTTTTTGTTTTGTGAGCAAGAAGGAACAGATTCTCTGTTTCTTGATCCTATTCTCTGTCCCTTGGTCAGTTTCCATCTGTTTGTCTGTCTGTCTGTGTCCTTCCGTCTGTCTGTCTCTTTCCATCTGCCTGTCTGTCTGTCTATCTGTGTCTGTCTCTCTCTCTCTCTCTCTCTCTCTCTCTCTCTCTCTCTCTCTCTCTCTCTCTCTCTCTCTCTCTCTCTCTCTCTCTCCTTCTCTCCCCAAGACTACTTCAGTCAAATGATAACGGATGCAAAATCAATAGTGCCAATGTGGAGGGCAATAAACACTATTGTACGCAACAAGCGTACAGATTTACAAAATTCAAGCACAAACATCACCCTGGACAAATTTAATACCCCACTTTCTGTCATTATCAGACACCCTTACTCAACCTTCACAGACTATAAGAGCACCAAATGAATATACATGCCCGACTTCCCTAATATCATTTTGCAAACAAAAACTTGGATCCAGTAACTCAATCAAAATTCCCCTTCTTGCTGCACATGAAGTAGGAATGCACATAGCGCAATTAAAGAATAAAAAATCCATGGATCCTGAAATCATACCCACATTTCTTCTCAAACTCGCTCTACATTACATTGTTGAGTCTCTTACATACATATACAATTTATCCATTGAAACTAATGTTTTCCCTCAGATGTTCAAAAAACGCCAAAGTGATCCCCCTTCCAAAATCAAATGATTTGTCGGATCCAAATAATTTCAGACCTATATCCTTACTATCGGTTATATCCAAACCCCTAGAAAGACACATACACACACACGTATTTCGGTTCATGGAGAAAAACAAACTATTTCACCCACTCCAACCGGGATTCCGATCTAATCATTCCTGCCACACAGCATTATCACGAATGTGTGACTCATGGCTTTCAAATATGAACCAATCACAAATGACAGGGGTTGTCTTTCTTGACTTCAAAAAGGCGTTTGATCTTGTTGATCATTCCATTCTTCTAAAGAAACTATCTGTCTACTTGAACCATACCCCGAAAATCTCATTATTCCAATCATACTTGAACGATAGGGCTCAGTATGTGGTGCTTAATGGCAAAACCTCCGCTTCAGATTTTGTCAGACATGGAGTCCCACAGGGCTCAGTACTAGGCCCCCCTACTATTCTGCATCTTCATCAATGATTTACCATTGTCCGTATCGGATGAAAAGGTCACGACAGATTTATTTGCTGATGACTCGTCACTCCAAACGAATGGTAGTGATCTACAGACAACAGAAACTTCTTCCCCAGGAAAGTCTAAACGCTGTGTCAGACTGGTGTCATTCAAACTCAATGGTCATACGCCCAGCCAAAACCAAATCTATGATTATAGCTACTCGCAAAAAACACCAGTTGACTCCTCTTTGCCTAAAACTTCAGTTGAATGGCACTTCTATCAAGCAGGTAGATGAGCATCGTGTTTTAGGGTTAACGATAGATAAGAATTGAAATGGCAATCTCATCTCGACAACGAATGCAAGGTAGTCTCAGAACGCCTTTTCCTGTTATCTCAATTAAAGCGCTACGTCAACAGTACTGTGTTTAAACTTTTCTTCAATGCACACATAATGTCACGTATCAATTACGCTTCTACAGTGTGGGACTGAAGTAGTGACGTCCACAAAATACGGCTGAATTCTCTCCATACACGTGCAGCAAAGCTACTTAGTCCAGCTGCATCTCTAACACCAGACGAAGAACTAAAAGCACTGAACATACTTCCTCTGAATAGGCAAATGGAATTCAAACAAGGCATCACTTATGTTTACAGATACTATTATGTGTTGACAGATACTATGCCATGTTACATCAATGCCCTTTTCACAAGATCGAACAGCTTTTCTGGCTCGACGAAATTCCTTCTTCCCTACTCCACGCATTGATCTGTACAAAACAAGCCTAGCTTACTCTGGACCATATGTCTGGAACTCACTCCCACCCGAATCTACAAAACATGAATACTTTAAAACTTTTCAAGGAACATTTGCATAAACATTTTATGTCTCAGTAATTAAATTATTCGATTACAATGACTAGCGCCCATTCACAAAGTCTTCTGGGAACCATACTTTGAATAAATTGTGTAAACATAAAACCTACTCCGTTAAAATCGTTTCACCCCCACTCCCAATCTGTCTACCATCCCTTTTCTCCTCCCCCTACCTACCATTCTCTCTTCCCCACCCTCAGAACAGTTTTGTTTTGTTTGTTTCTAAGTTTCCTTCTGTTTTACCATCCCCCCCATCTCATTAGTGCTTTCATGAATAGTTTGCTTATCATTGTAGAATTAGATTGCCATGTTGTTATGTTGAATTGTCAGTATGAAAGTATATGTGCTGAAATAATGTATGCATGACAAGGACAGATTGTAAGACTAGGCTTTGGCCTAAAATCTCCATCCTTGTGTATTAAAGATCAATCAATCAATCAATCAATCAATCTCTCTCTCTCTCTCTCTCTCTCTCTCTCTCTCTCTCTCTCTCTCTCTTGCACACACACACACACACACACACACACACACACACACACACACACACACACTCTCTCTCTCTCTCTCTCTCTCTCTCTCTCTCTCTCTCTCTCTCTCTCTGAGGTCAAGGCCGACTGTGAAACATGGCGCAGCAAAAGTTTTTGTGGCTTTTCAAATTTGGAGTTTAGATGGAAAATACCTAGGTTGTAGCTAATGCATTGGTTTGAAATTCTGCTCAGTGGTAAATTAACTGTTTCTGGCGAATAATTCGAGTGAAAATGATTGACCTAGGACTTTGGAGAGCCAAAATGACCCAATTTCATTATGTGTGTGTGTGTGGCAAAACTTTTAAAATCACACGAAAGGGAAAGAGAATGTGTTCGCACGTGATAACAGTGGCAAGATGTGTGTCGGCGATGTGTTGTTTACATGGCTTTGCCTGCTGTTCCTGGCTACGCTGGCTTGCAGTATGAAACATTTAGTTGTAATGGCTGTGAGTTCTCCTTTCCTTCTACCAAACACTTCCACTGAAGAACTCTGTTTGGTGAGTGGAACTCTATTTACAAATACAGCGACCTATGATTGTTTACGAAACCCCGAACACGCGATGATTTGTCGACTGTACCCTCTCTGTGCATAGCGCTGTTCGCGTTTGCATTGCATAGGGTCAAACTCAGTGGCGACGTCGAAGAAAACCCAAGGCCTTCACCGGACAAGACCAAGAATACCTCTGCTATGGATGAAGAACCAGACAAGGTGACGTCGGATTTACGGGATAATATCAGTCAGTTGGAGGTAAATCTGCAACAGAAGTTAGGCAATTTTGATGGTTATGCAGTCTCAAGCCGAAACTTTAAAGAGACAGGAAGATGTGTTGAAACAGTTCAGCGATGATCAGGAGGTGTTGAAGAAAAGCATCTCCGATTTGTGTCGTGATGTTAGCACTACAAAAGAGGTTGTTCAGCAAAATGTAGAGAAGATATTACGTCTCTCAAATCAGTCACCGCTAACCTTTTTATTGCAGAATGAGAAAAGAGATGTAACACGCACTGTAGCCATGTTCATTTTTTATGCAATACAAAAAAGAGAACTACTAGAAATGTCTTAAAATTAACATTGTTAGAGGAAAATGTTATACCTGATTTTTCTTTTTTTTTTCGCCTCTTCTACACAGGAAATGTTTTCTGTGTTGTTTTGCTTTGTTCTTCCCACTCTTCACAAGTGGCGTGTGTGTGTGTGTGTGTGTGTGTGTGTGTGTGTGTGGGGGGGGTTATGATTGTGTGTGTGTGGATGCGACCCTTGCAGATAGGTCGGTGGCCTTTGCAATTAAAACTTTTGAGTCTTGACTCTCTCTCTCTCTCTCTCTCTCTCTCTCTCTCTCTCTCTCTCTCTCTCTCTCTCTCTCATTCATTGTATTATTATCAATTCATCGTCATCGTCGTCATCGCTACCACTACCATCTTCATAAGTTTCACTACCTCCGAACCACCTCTTTCTCCAGACGTTCCTTGGGGCTCAATACCGGGATCTATATCGTTCGTTCTGTACGTCAGTGGACCACCGTATGTTTGCAAGCATAACTCAACTTCAGCAAGCATGCAAACCATCGCACATCAACACACTCATAAAATCATTTCAAGAATATGCAGTGTTCAGGCTTGTTCTTTACTGGTTATAAACTCATACATGGACATTCTACCTGAATCAACATTGAAATATAGTCTGAATCAACTTTAGGGGGAGTTGTTGTCGGCCAGTCCCAAAAGTACCCCCTTTGCATATTTCCTCTATCAATGTGTTCAGGGTTGTTATTTAAGGTCATAAGCTCACACATGGACATTCTACCTGAACCAACATTGAAAACGAGTCTGAATCATTTTGGGGCCGGATTAGCTCAGTTGGTAGAGCGCCGGACTCGTGATCCTGAGTTGTTATTTACTGGTCATGAACTCACACACTTAAATTCTGTCTCAATCAACATGAAAGTATAGTCTGAATCTACTTTAGGGAGAGTACTTCTGGGCCGGTCACAGAAGTACCCCTTGCAGATCTCCTTCATTGATGTGTTTAGGGTTGTTATTTACTGGTCATAAACTCATACATGGACATTCTACCTGAATCAACATTAAAAGCGAGTCTGAATCAACTTCAGGGGGAGTACTTCTGGGCCGATCCTAGAAGAAGTACCCCCCCCCCCCCCCCCCCCCCGCCCCTTGCATATCTGCTTTCGTAATGTGTTCAGGGTTGTTTTAACTGGTCGTAAGCTCACACGTGGACATTGTACCTAAATCAATATTGTCATATAGACTGATTCAATTTTAGGGGAGTACTTCTGGGCCAGTCACAGAAGTACCCCCCTTGCATATCTAATTCATTCATGTGTTCAGGGTTGTTATTTATTGGTTATAAACTCATACATGGACATAAACTCATACATGGACATTCTATCTGAAGCAACAATGAAATATTCTCTGAATCAACTTTAGGGGGGGAGTACTTTGGGGCCGGTCCCAGAAGTACCCCCCTTGCATATCTCCTTTATTAATGTGTTCAGGATTGTCCTTTGTGAGTTTATGACCAGTAAGTAACAACCCTGAACACATTAATATGGGAGATATGCAAGTGGGGTACTTCTGGAACTGGCCCAGAAGTACTCCCCCTAAAGTTGAGTCAGACTATATTTCAGTGTCAATGTTGATTCAGGTAAAATGCCCATGTTTTAGTTCATGACCAGTAACTAACAGCCCTGAACATATGAATAAAGTAGATATGAAAAAGGGGAGGGGGTACATCTGGGACCCCGTCCAGAAGTAGTTCCCTAAAGTTGATTCAGACTATATTTCAATGTTGATTCGGGTGGAATATCCATGTATGAGTTTATAAGCAGCGAATAACAACCCTGAACACATTGATAAAGGAGATATGCAAAGGGGGGTACTTCTGGGAACGGCCCAGAAGTACTCCCCCTAAAGTTGATACAGACTGTATTCTGATTCTGAAACAATATCCACATAAGTCTTCATAAATGAGAAACAACATCCAAAAGCTCTTTAACACAGAAGCTATGAAAGGCAGGTACTTTCCGGCCTGGTCCCAGAAAGACTCCCCACCTGCTACAGAAGTACTTCCTGGGAGTCCTTCTGGATCTGCTGAAAACGGCCCAGTTCTACTCCTGAGAATAAGTCTGGGCTGGGCCCAAAAGTACTGTCACAGGGGGGGGGGGGGGGGGGGGGGGGGGGGGGGGGGGGGGGGGGGAGGGGGGGTACATCTGGAGCCGCGCCAAAATTACTTCGGGAGTACATTTGGGCTGGACTCAGGCGTACTCCGGGAGTCATTCTGGTGCCGGGGGGGGAGGGGGGGGGGGGGGGGGGGGGGTCAGTTTGGGACTGGTACCAAAAGTACTCCCTTGTCTAAAGGAATCATCGTTTTAAGATACTTATATAAAACAAACATTATTTGCAAGTTGTCAATAGGGGAGGATACTTCTGGGACCAAGAGAAGGTACTTGTCCCAGAAATTGTCCCAGGAGTCATTCTGGCGCGCGGGCCTAAGAAGTACTTCCGGGAGTACTTCTGGGCGGGGAGTACTTTTGGGGTGTTACACCGAGTCAAGCTAACACTCCAGGAGGGCTCTTCTGGGCTGGTGCCAGATTAACTCCCCAGGTGGGGGGGGGGGCTGATTTAGGGCAGGTCCAGTTTAACTCTCCAGGGGGCTGTTCTGGGCTGGTGCCAGATTAACTCCTCAGGTGGGGGGCTGTTTTGGGGTAGGTCCAGTTTAACTCTCTATGGGGCTGTTTTGGGCTAGAACCAGATTAAGTCCCTAGGAGGGGGGCTGTTTTGGGCCAGGTCCAGATTAACTCTCTAGGGGGCCTGTTCTGGGCTAGTGCCAGATTAACTCCCCAGGTTGGGGAGCTTTTTTGGCCAGGTCCAGTTTAACTCTCTGGGGGGTGGGGGGGGGGGGGGCTGTTTTGATAGCAGGTCCAGTTTAATTCTCTAGGATTGGGGGGGGGGGCTGTTTTGGGCCATTGCCAGATTATCTCTCCAAGGGAGGGGGGGGGGGGGGGGGGGGGGGGGGGCTGTTCTGAGCCAGATCCAGTTTAACTTTCCAGGGGGGAATATTCTAGGCTGTTGCAATATTAACTCCCCAGGAGCGGGGTTTGTCCTGGGCCAGGTCCAGTTTTACTCTCCAGGAGGCTGTTCTGGGCTGGTGCCAGATAAACTTTCCGGTAGGGGGGGGGGGGGGGGGGGGGGCTGTTTTGGACCAGGTCCAGTTTACATCACCAGAGAGAGGAGGGGGGGGCTGTTCTGGGCTGGTGCCAGATTTACTCTTCAGGATGGGGGGGTGGGATGTTCTAGATTAGGTTCAGTTTAACGCTCCAGTAGGGCTGTTCTGGCCAGTGCCAGATTAACTCCCAAGATGGGAGGTGCTCTCTGGGCCTTGTCTAGTTTAATCTCCAGGGGGATGTTCCTTGACAGTGTCAGATTAACTCGCTGTTTTGGGCTAGAACCAGATTAAGTCCCTAGGAGGGGGGGGGGCTGTTTGGGCCTGGTCCAGATTAACTCTCTAGGGGGCCTGTTCTGGGCTGGTGCCAGATAAACTCTCTGGCAGGGGGGGGGGGGGGGGGGGGGGGGGCTGTTCTAGGACAGGTCCAGTTTAACTCTCCAGAGGAACTGTTCTGGGCTGGTGCCAGATTAACTTCCCAGGAGGGGGGGGGGAGGGGGCGGGGGGCCTGTTTTGTGCCAGGACCAGTTTAACTCTCCAGGGAGGCTGTACCAGGCTGGAGCCAGATTAACTCCCCGGGAGGGGGGGGGGGGGGGGGGGCTGCTCTAGGCCAGTCCCAGTTTAACTCTCTAGGGGAGCTGTTTTGGGCCGGTGTCAGATTAACTCCCCAGGGGGAGGGGGGGGGGGGCTGTTCTGGGGCCTTGTCTAGTTTAACTCTCCAAGGAGGGGGGGGGGGGGGGGGGGGGGGGGGGGGGGGGGGGCTGGGGGCTGTTCTGGGACGGTGCCAGATTAACTCCCCTGGAGGGGGCTGCTTTTTAGGACAGGTCCAATTTAAGTCTCCAGAGGGGCTGCTCTGGGCTGGTGCCAGATTAACTCCCCAGGAGGGGGGGGGGGGGGGGGGGGGGGGGCTGTTTTGTGCCAGGGCCAGTTTAACTCTCCAGGGAGGCCTGTAGCAGGCTGAAGCCAGATTAACTTCCAAGGGAAGGGGGGGGGGGGGGGGCTGCTCTAGGCCAGGTCCAGTTTAACTCTCTAGGGGGGGCTGTTTTGGGCCAGTGCCAGATTAACTCCCCAGGAGAGGGAGGGGGCTGTTCTGGGCCTTGTCTGGTTTAAATTTAACTCTCCATAGGGGCCTGTAACTCCCCTGACAGTGCCTGGGGGGGGGCTGTTTTAGGACAGGTCCAGTTTAACTCTCTAGTGGGGCTGTATGGGCTGTTGCCAGATTAACTCCCCAGGAGGGGGGAGGGGGGGGGACGGGGGGGGATCAACTCCCCAGAAGGAGGGAGGGGGCGGGGGGGGGGGGGGGGGGGGAGGGCCTTTTGTGCCAGGACCAGTTTAACTCTCCAGGGAGGCCTGTACCAGGCTGGAGCCACATTAACTCCCCAGGAGAATTGAGGGCTGCTCTAAGGCCAGGTCCAGTTTAACTCTCTAGGGGGGGCTGTTTTGGGCCAATGCCAGATTAACTCCCCAGGTGGGGGGAGGGGCTGTTCTGGGGCTTGTCTAGTTTAACTCTCCGGGGGGGGGGGGGGGGGGGACTGTTCTATGACAGTGCCAGATTAACTCACCTGGAAGGGGGGGGGGGGGGGGGGGGGTTGTTCTAGGACAGGTCCAGTTTAACTCTCCAGAGGGGCTGTTCTGGGATGGTGCCAGATTAACTCCCCAGGAAGGGGGAAGGGGCGGGTGAGGGCCTGTTATGTGCCAGTGGAGTTTTAATTCTTCAGGGAGGCCTGTACCAGCCTGGAGCCAGATTGCCCCCCCCCCCCCCCCCCTCCCCGCCCAGGACGGGGGGGGGGGGGGGGGGGGGGCTTGAAGGCCAGGTCCAGTTTAACTTTAGGGGGGGGGGGGGGGGGGGGGGGGGCTGTTTTGAGCCGGTGTCAGAGATTAACTCCCCAGGAGGGGTAGGGCGCTGTTCTGGCCCTTGTCTAGTTTCACTCTCCAGGGGGGGCTGTTCCATGACGGAGCCAGATTAACTCACCTGGAGTGGGCCTGTTCTAGGACAGGTCCAGTTTAACTTTCCAGAGGGGCTGTTCTGGGCTGGCACCAGATTAACCCCACAGGAGGAGGGATCGGGCGGGGAAGGGGGGGGGGGGGGGGGGGGGGGGGAGCTGTTTTGTGCCAGGGCCAGTTTAACTCTCCAGGGAGGCATGTACCAGGCTGGAGCCAGATTAACTCCCCAGGAGAGTGGGGGGGGGGGGGGCTGTTTTATGCCAGGGCCAGTTTAACTCTCCAGGGAGGCCTGTTACGGCTGGAGGCAGATTAACTCCCCAGGAGAGGAGGGGGGGGGGGCCGCTCTAAGCCAGGTCCAGTTTAACTCTCGGGGGGGGGGGGGGGGGGGGGGGGGGGGGGGGGGGGGGGCTGTTTTGGGCCGGTGCCAGATTAAATCCCCAGGAGGGGGAGAGGGAATGTTCTGGGTCTTGTCTAGTTTAACTCTCCAGGTGGGCTGTTCCATGATGGTGCCAGATTATCTGCCCTGGAGGGGGGCTGTTCTGGGATAGGTCCAGTTTAACTCTCCAGGGGCTGTTCTGGGCTGTTGCCAGATTAACTCCCAGTAGGTCGGAGGGGGCGGGTTTTTGTGTCACGGCCAGTTTAACTCTCCAGAGGGGCTGTTCTGGGCTGTTGCCAGATTAACTCCCCAGTAGGTCGGAGGGGGCGGGGGGGGGGGGGGGGGGGGGGGGCCTGTTTTGTGTCATGGCCAGTTTAACTCTCCAGGGAGGCCTGTACCAGGCTGGAGCCAGTTAAACTCCCGGGAGAGGGATGGGGAGCTGTTCTAGGCCAGGTCCAGTTTAACTCTCTAGGGGTGGGGGGGGGGGGGGGGGGGGGTTGGGCCGGTGCCATATTAACTCCCCAGGAGGGGAAGAGGAATGTTCTGGGCCTTGTCTAGTTTAACTCTCCAGGGGGGCTGTTCCATGACGGTGCCATATTAACTCCCCTGGAGGGGGGCTGTTCTGGGTCAGGTCCAGTTTAAGTCTCCAGAGGGGCTGTTCTGGGCTGGTGCCAGATTAACTCCCTGGGGAGTGGGGGGGGGGGGGGGGGGAGGGCGGGGAACAGCTGTTTTGTACCATGGCCAGTTTAACTCTCCAGGAGGGGGTTGGGGTCGTTCTGGGCCAGTTTAGTTTAACTCTCCAGTGAGTGGCTGTTTCAGTCCGGAGCCAGATTAACTCCCCAGATGTCTTGGGGGCTGTTTTGAGCCAGGTCCAGTTTAACTGCCCAAGGGGGGGCTGTGTTAGGGCCAATGCCAAATTAACTCCCGGAGGGAGTGGGGGCTGTTCTAGCCCTGTTGCGGGGCTGATTTAGCGCAAACCCAGATTAACTCCCGGAAGTTAATCTTGGACAGTGCGAGACTGACTCCCGAGAGTTAAACTTTGAAGGGGGGCAGCTTCACCACGTTACACCGGAAGGTCATAGTTTGGGGCGGCACTGTTTCTAGGGCGCAGAAAAATTAAATATTAAAAAAAATCGGAGCCATAGTTCTCAACCGATCAACACCAAATTTGGCACAAAGCATCCTTGGCATCCTGGGAGTGTCATGGACTTTGGTTTTGGGCAGCACTGTTTCTAGCGCGCAGCAAAATGAAATATTAAACAAATCGGAGAGCTCCACTCTTCCAACTGAATTCAGTTCTCAACCGATCAACACCAAATTTGGCACAAAGCATCCTTGGTACTGTGGGAGTGTTATGGGATATTTACTTTTGGCTGGCATTGTTTCTGGAACGCAGCAAAATTAAATGTTTGAAAAATCGATCTGTATGTTACGTGAGCTTAGCGAAGTGAGCCACCAGGGACAAGAAAATTACAATGCTTTCACTTCATGCGGCACAGAGTGGGGTGGGAGAGGGGGGGGGGAAGGAGGGAGAAAGGGAGTGATGGGGAGGGGAGGAAGGAGAGAGAATGGGGTAGGCGGGGGGGAGAGGGGGAAGGTGGGGAAATATATAAATCCATCTCTGTGTGTGCGTGCGTGCGTGCGTGCGTGTGTGTGTGTGTGTGTGTGTGTGTGTGTGTGTGTGTGTGTGTCCTTCTGCACGGCCACATTTTTCATGGGTGGACCTTATAGCTGTGCACGTTTGTGTGAAATTTCAGTGACATTGGATAACAAAGACGCGAGTTATTGACACTTTTGCGTCGACCTTTCGGGGCCCCTGTGACCTTGACCTTTGGCTATGGCGAATTGGAATCTGCTGCATAAGCTGTAGAGGTAAAGGCTAAAGGCACCCAGCAAATTTGGAGGCTAAAGGCACCCAGCAAAATCTTCACTCGCCAACCAAAACTGTTGTTGGCGAGTGAAGATTTACTTCTCTCCCAACGACCGACCAGCCCACAACCTTTCCAGGGTGCCAAGGATGTTTGATACCAAATTTGGTGGCGATTAGCCGAAAAGTGTGGCTTTGTATAAGCATCACACACACACACACACACACACACACACACACGTCACGTCATCAAGATGGCGGAGACAACAAGCCGCTAAATTCAGAACGTGCGGGGTTTTTTTCACAATACTCCAGGATGACTAGGACAAGGAGCACAGGGCATGTACACAGATCGCAAGAAAGTGGCGATGAAGCAGTAAGTAACAGCATTATCTCTGAGACCGATGGGGTTACGATGGACCAGAGGGACGATCGAAACGACGGTAAGAACGCCGCAGCGAAGAACGATAGAGCAGCTGAGTCGGCATCTACCAGTAGCAGCATGTGTTCTTCTCTCAGTCTCCATCCATTGAGCAACGAGGTACTGCTACGGAAAATATATGAAATGACCGAGACAATTTCTTCCCTGTGCTCCCGAATCTCTTCCCTTGAAACGGCCATACGAGACACCCAAGCAGCAAACAAAGTACAAGCAGAACATCGAAAAGAGGTCAGTCACAATTCTACACAGACAGAAATAAATGAAAATTTAAGGACATACGCAGATGCAGCCAAACATATTCCTCAAAATCAAGCAAAGCACAAAATCACTCAAAATGAACTGAAAAACATGAAACCAAAATCTGAGAAGGTACAAAAAGAAAGGAAGAGAACAAATGATGTTAAAAGAAATGACGTAAACAAAAGAAATGACGTTGTGACTTCTGACGCTAAAGAGGTGGGGGAAAAAAGAAAAGAAGTTCAAGATCTCCCTACAGCTGTAATCGTTCATGACTCTGTCATGACTGGTGTCCAGGGCGGACGGCTAGGACTATCTTACGGGGTGAATGCGATCACAATGAAAGCACACACACTGAAGATGTAGAGAAGGCAGTCAAATCTGCATGTGCTAGCGAATCCCCCGATGCAATACTGATTCATTGTGGGATCAATGATGTAAAAAAGAAGGATGCACCCACAGCTGCAAACTCTCTCATTACTTGTGCAAGAAAGATTTCAGAACAACACCCGGGGTGTAAAATTATCATAAGCAAGATTGCTCCAACAAGGGATCCAACGTTAGAAATAAAAAGAAATCTTTTCAACGCTATACTGTCCAATGAACTTTACGAACATGATAGAATTAACCACCGTGTATCATGAGAACCTGAAAACCAGTCTGAACTTCATGAAGGACAAGCTCCATCCCAATCGAAGAGGAACCAGTGTCCTAGCCGGAAACATAGGGAGAGCCTTGCGAAATCTCTTCTGGGTGACTCCACGTCGATCCAGACCACGACACAATAGCCTGCCACCTAGAAGACAGCAATATTCCCGACCCCCCTACTACTACACGGGCCTCCACGACTACCAAGCTTCATGGTGGAACCCTTACGATGTGTTGTACGACTATTAAATACATCCTTAAAGAGGAGCTGTAGACAGTGTCCACATCTTGATTTTGGAGTTGCAGACAGTGTTCCTGAGTATATTACAAAAACCCTGTCATTTCTTCGTCTGAAAGACGGTTGTAGCATCCAACTACCTATCCTTTTTTACTTGAAGACGTGTACAGAACAAATAATTATTTTCGTTGTATTTTGCCTACTGTTTTCATACGCACACACAGTTTTTCTTTTTTTTTTTTTTTTTTTTTTTTTTTTTTGACGTTGTTTATTCATGTGATTTTTTTTTTTTTTTTTTTTTTTTTTTTTTACATTCATGCGTTAATTTTTTTAGTACATTAAGTATTTACTTTGACGTCCTTTGTAGAATTCATAAGATTCTTAAATAATGACTTCATATAGTCAATCGATAGTACACAACTTGGTTTTTTCAGTGGAATTGCAGATCTATAACTACAAACCAAGCATACTTACGTCATCATCTTTCTTCAAACCCATACGAAGTTTTGATATTACAATCGTTAAATGTTATCCCTTCGAAACTAACCAGTTTGCCTAACTATTATTTCCCTCCAGTATACGACAAGGGAAGTTCCAATGGCCACGTAAATACTGCAATATATATACGTGAAGGGCTTCAGTATAACATACGTGCATCACCAATCCTAAAATCTGTCAGTGATGTACATGCATGCGTAGCCAATATAAAACTTGGTAATTCTTTTACAATGAGTTATGTATGTCAGTATATTTTCCTAAAGGCCCGAATGATCAGAATTCTGACTGGCTACGCGCTATTCAAGATCAACATTGCAATAGTGGTTAATAGCGGGCGACTTTAATGCTCACTAATGCTCACTCGCCCTTCTGGGAAATGATTGTAGCACGGTTACCAGTAATCGTCTTGTTGAAAACATCGTAGATAGTTCATTCCACCTTTTAAACGATGGCAGTATCACCCGGATCCCAGATATATCCAAACATAGAGCTACAGCTATAGACCTTTCCTTTATCTCACCAGAACTTGTTCCATCTTGTACATGGGAAACATGCAAAGATACTTTAGGTAGCGATCATTTGCCTATAATTATAACCATTGTTAAAGAAAATATTCAGGGTAATAATGATGTACATGATTCCCCAGTGAGATACGACTATAAGTGTGCAGATTGGGATAAATTTCAATCTATTTTAGCTTGTCAAAACTTCGATAAATGTATGCAAGAGCATACTGACATGCAATATTCAGAATTCAAGGATGCAGTTATACTGGCAGCTAATTCATCAATTCCAAGACTACAAACCACAAAACAGTCTAAACATGTAGGGAATATCTGGTGGACTAATGAATGTGAACAAGCAGTTAATCTCAAAAAAGACAAATACAAGATGTACATTAAGGCGAAAACAGAAAAAAAATCTAGATGAAAATTTACGCAAACAGTTAATTAGAAGAAAGTCATATGGAAATGAAGAAAGCAAAGACACACAGTAATAATGTAGTAGCCAAAGCAAAACGGCTATATTGGAATTCTTTTTGCACAAAGGAAGTTACAGATAATCGAGACTTAAATAAGGTTTGGGACAAAGTGAAATGCATGAAAAATGGAATTAGACTTCCAAGCTATCCAATAGAATGTAATGAGAATAAGTTTTCCTTCTGATGGAGAAAAGGCAGAAACTTTCGTGGATATATGTTTTCTATGAATAGTAAATCAGAAGGTCTGTCCTCAAACTGTAAAATATATAGAGAAAAAGAGCAATTGCAGCCTCTCTATTCAGACCCTCTTCCTGATAATGATCTCTCTATTAATGCACCAATAACAATCAGAGAGTTGAAAAGTGCAATATATGGTAACAGCAACAAAAAATGCTCTGCTGGTATTGATATTGTGAGCAATGAAATGTTAAAACATCTCCCTGATAACTGCATTGTTTTCCTGCATCATATAGTTCAGAATTGCTGGAAAAATGGCGTTGTTCCTCAAATATGGAAAGATTCAATATAGTCGTTCCAATTTTAAAACCTGGTAAACCAATGAATGACAAAAACAGCTACCACCCTATAGCTCTCACTTCCCATTGTGGTAAACTTGTAGAAAAAAATGTTCTAAATAGGCTCATGCACTTTTGTGAAAAGAACAATGTAATACCAATTAATCAAGCTGGATTTATGAAAGGAAGATCTACAGTTGAGCACTTGGTTAAATTATCTACTCAAATAAAGCGTCAGTTTGCTCGTAGGAAAAGTATACTCGCTACCTTCTTTGATGTTAAAAAGCCTATGACCAAGTCTGGCACAGGCGCTTGTTATACAAACTGAAACTGATTGGAATATCTGGAAACACATGTACAATTATATTAAATCATTTTAAATAATAGAAGTATGTTAGCCAGAGTAGGAAGAAGACACTCAACACTCAGAAAACTAGACATGGGAATTCCGCAAGGCTCAGTATTAGCACCTATTCTTTTTAACATCCTTATTCACGATCTCCCAAAAGCAGTCTCCAAAAATGTCGTTCTAGTGCAATACGCAGATGATATCTGTATGTGGATGGAAGTAACTCTGAAAAAGTCAACCCCACAAAGAGCACAGAATTATGCTAGAAGACTATATCAAAGAGATTTAGATAGCACATGGAACTATATGAAAGAAAATGGTCTGTCCTTGTCCACTGAAAAAACAAATATGATGTTGTTTAATGCAGGAAGCAATCCAGAAAATTTACCAGTCTTCAAACTTCTAGGGAACCTTTAGAATATAAACAAAGTATTAAATTTTTAGGACTTTCCTTACTCCAAAATTATCTTGGAATATTCATTTTGAATACATATTACAAAGGCTAGGAAAAGTTTGAATTTACTAAAGATCATAAGCAGACTTCCCTGGGGAATGGATTCAAAAACTCTACTTCATCTTTCTATCGCTCTTGTTAGATCAAAACTTACGTATGGTGAAGAAGTGTACTTTAGCGCTCCAAAATTTCTTCTAAAAAAGTTACAAAGTTTGGATTGCAAAGCCATTAAATTTGCTCTTGGTATCCCTATTCATGCCTCAAACGCAAAGACATATAGAGAAGCTGGAATCTTGCCCCTTGATGATTATCGTGAACTAGCTGCATCAAAATTTGTCATAAAATCGAGTGCTGGTTATAATTACATTCAAGAAGATTTAAAAATTAGATCGGACACTGACTTTCCAAAAAGAGCAATTACGATTAAATCTCAAGAAACAATAGCTACATATACTTCTGATTTGATTTAAATGTTCAAAAATAGATATTAAAGAAGTGGCTAAAAAACCATCTTCTTCATTTATTCATCATGGGAGATACAAAACCCATTCTTGATACTGTTATTCTGATATCAAAAAAAGAGTAAATATTAATATCATCACAAATTTAGCAAAATCACATGTATACGAAAGATATCAAAATCATTTTTTCAGGTGTTTACTGATGGTTCAGTTTTAGATGATGGAAATGTTGGTGCAGCATTTGTTATTCCTTCCCTTAAAACTCAAAGATCGTTCTTTCTGGGTAGCAATTTATCTATATTTACAGCCGAATTAGTAGCTATAATGATGGCAATGGAATTTCTAACAGATCTTCCCATTAACATCGCTCAGGTAGTTTTCTTTGTAGATTCAAAATCAGTCCTACTTGCCCTTGACTCCTCCAATATATCGACACGACCCGACCTTGTGTTTGAAATTAAATATCTTTTATACTGTCTGGCGTCTAAAGACATTTTTATAGAATTTTGCTGGATTCCTTCGCATACTGGTATACTTGGAAATGAACTGGCTGATAGGGCTGCGAAAAATGGTGCTAAAAAAGCAGGGTCATTTTCTGAGCTGAAAATAAAACCGTCAGTAGTGGAATGCTATCGTACCCTTGAATCGACTGCACGGAAGAGAGCTCAAACAAATGTTGATACGCCTACCGAGATTTCATCCAGCCAATGGGAAGCTTTTCCATTAGACCTTGTATTAAGAAAAACGACTGATCTTCCAGTTTATTATTCCAGACAAATATCTTCCCTTATAATTCGATTAAAGCTAAATGCTTTAAAAACAAAGTTTTAAAAAAAAAAAAAAAATACTAAATGTATCTGTGGTAAAGAGATAACACTGAACCATATTCTGTTCAATTGTCACAAGTTGACTACTTTCTTACCAACATCTTTGCGATCCAATACGTTTTCTGAAAAAAACTTGCAAGATCTACTTTCGAATCATTCTCTCTGCTGATCGAAATTGCTGAATACTTAATACATAGTCCGATTGGGGTTTTTATTTAGATAGTTTTTGAGCTAATTCATTTTGTTTAAGATAGTGAATGATTTTTTGTTTTCTTGCTATTGTTAATTTTTTCCCACTAACTGTTGTATTTAAGATTATTGATCTGTTTAATGTTCAGTTTAGACATATATACAGATACATACACGTACACACTCACATACAAAGGCCTACATTCATGCTTACACAACACGGAGAAATCGGTCCAGAAACACGGCCGTGGTTGTCGATGGAACATTTCCTTCTCACCTGATTTCCAGTTTTGTGTCTGTCGACGCAACTTGCGACAAGACGCAATGCGTCACATGACGACCGACCAGCCCACGACCTTTCCAGGGTGCCAAGGATGTTTGATACCAAATTTGGTGGCGATCAGCCGAAAAGTGTGGATTTGTATAAGCATCAGACACACACACACACACACACACACACACACACACACACACACACACACATAACGAGATAGATAGATAGATAGATAGATGATGACGACGACGACGACACCGACAACGACCACGATGGCTAAGACGTTTTTGCTGTTACTGTTATTGTTGTTGCTGCTGCTGCTGTTGTTGTTATTGATGATGACAATGATGATGATGATGATGATGATGATGATGATCATGAACATTAATCCCCTTCTCCATTCTCTGACAGAAAAAAACATCTTGGAATAGGTAGGTGGGGAGTCATCTTAGTCATGATGATATAAACTCTCCCTCTGTTACAAAGTAACTCACCTGGAGTCGTTTCATGTCAGAAAAAACATGTACACGTTGACTCCCATAAGAGTTATTCTAAACTGTGAAAAACTGGCTCCCCTTAATGGGCAGGGAGTTAAACTTTTACACAGCTGGATTAACTCTGGAGAGTTAATCTGGATAGAGTACAGACTAACTCCCATGGGGATCATTCTGTTACAGGGTGGGAGTTAAGTCTGATATATGTACAAAATGACTCTCCCCCCCCCCCCCCCCCCCCCCCCCCCCCCCCCCCCCCCCTTAATGTTTCCAAGAATTTGTTGAGACTTGTACAAAAGATCTTTTAGAACATTTTAAAGTTTTACCGGGCGGAGTTATTTTGGCACAGGGTGGGAGTCATTTAGTTTAACTCCCGGGGAGTTAAATTTACACATGAACAGTTAACTCCCTGGGAGTTAAACCATTCGGGGAGTTAAAACTTTTCGTTACACCGATGCCGGGGCTGCGGCGGGGCCGACAGGGCTGTGGCTGTGGACGGGGTGTCGGAATGAGCGGCGTAGGTGTATTGCCTCTGAGGTGGCGCAGAGGTTGGGACAGCAAAAAAAAAAAAAAAAAGAAAAAAAAAAATCTGAGGATAATATTTGGTGGAAATGAACTGAAATAATAAATGAACATCAGCAGACAGTACTTTTGAATGAATAATGAATTTATTTAATATGATAATTATTTATATTGTTTGTATTTTTGTTTACGTCATCAGTGTGCGCAATTGTTGTCGCTATATACATCTTTCGATCATTGCATACTAATTTTCATTAATCCGTATTTCGTGTAACGTCCGTTTTTAGTCGTGTACGTGCGATCGTAATTAGGCACTCCTGACCTCTTCACTCTACTTCCTCTCTCAACCAGCTCAACAATAAGAACCTAAAGCAAAACATAATGCCGGCCCCCCATTCTTCTCCCGGACCCATGCTAGCTTTCACCAGTCCATTCATTTTCTGCCACCTAACATCCAGCCATTTGCACTAGGTTATGCTAAAACACAGTTTCAGAAAACGAAGTCTGCATCCCATCTCAACTTTCTAAAACAATCCATTCGACTGCGAATCATCCCTCGCGGCTTCTCACTTTCTCAAACCCCATCCGATCTTCATAATACCGCTCTTATCACTACTATTACAAGGATTCTTTTTCAGCCAGCCGTAAACTCATGTTGGCATATATTAAAACACTCAATTCATCCCTGGAATCTCTATCCTATCTTCTTCAACATTTCAAACAACAAACCATAATCATCATGCCTATAGCCACTGCTTCGAGACTCAGGCAGCTAATCCATACACACAACCAACTTATTCACAATCACTGCAATCAGATCGAGCAAGATAAGTTATCGAAATTACAAAACAAATGCCAGGCAAACCTCCCAGACCAGTTGAATCCCCCTACACACAACACTGATCCCCCTATCACCCACGAGCAACACTGCCACCTTGTTCGGTGCATCCCTGACAATTTTACTCTCACCAATGATGAACAGTCAGTCTTGGCAAAAGGTCTAAAATCTATTCCCATTCAGCCTACCACCAATAAATATCAAAACCACGTTGATGTTGAAAGATTTTTTTAGAAAATTAAGATGGGTGGCTGTACTTGACAATATACCCAAGCCCCCACTACCAGAGAGCTCAGACATTTTTACCCATCTTTTCCAAACTCAGGTACTCCGCCAGCCACCTCTTGACAACTCCACTGAAGTTGAACCCTACATCAAAAAATGTAGAAAAGAAATCGCTAAAGTGAAATCCAACCTGTCCGCCATTCCAACCTCTCACAGGATGAACAAAAAGCCCTTGAATCACTGAGACAACAAGACATTGTCATCAAACCAGCAGACAAGGTGCAGTGGTGATCTGGGACAAACAGTTGTGCATAAAAGAAGCACACAGACAACTGTCGGGCACAAATTTCTTTACACCACTCACAGCATCACCCCTCCGTCAATACCAGAAACTCATCTCAACCACAGTTAAACAAGAAATCAAACATAACAAACTTACCGAAGACAGCCAACTCCTCATAAGGGCAGACACACAAACAACCCACCTTCTACCTGCTCCCAAAAATACACAAAATCAATACACCTGGCAGACCCATTGTATCTGCATGCAGCTGCCCAACAGAACACATTTCACAGTACTTAGACACTCTCCTCCAACCCATAGTACAAGGCCTCCACACATACCTCAAAAGACACAACCCACACACTCAACATGATTAATTCATACACACAGATCCCACTTTCCAACCCAGCCTCCTCTTTACGCTTGACGTCGTCTCTCACTACACTTCCATGCTCCCCCTACTTTCGTTTTGTTCTATTTACTACCCTTCGCTGGCTGCTTTGGGGGTGCTGTTGACTTTTTTTTTTTTTTTTTTTTTTTTTGAATTCTTGGTGGTGAGAACACCTCAATATTATGGACTGTGGTGTGCCTATATTTGACGCCAGGAGCACACATACACGATCAGGCGTGTCTCTCTGAGGAGTCAGATTCAGCGGACAAAAGGCCCGGGAGCAGGCAATACAACTAGATCTGTCTTCGAGAGAGATAACAATGGTTCTCTCATGCAGCTAGTGAAGAGTTTTCATATTTATAATATATTTTCTTGATTTTAAGTGGAGTAGGCAATACAACTAGATCTGTCTTCGAGAGAGATTACAATGGTTCTCTCATGCAGCTAGTGAAGAGTTTTCGTATTTATAATATATTTTCTTAATTTTAAGTGGAGCAGGCAATACAACTAGATCTGTCTTCGAGAGAGATTACAATGGTTCTCTCATGCAGCTAGTGAAGAGTTTTCATATTTATAATATATTTTTCTTAATTTAAGTTCCCATTTTTTTTTCTCCAATCCCCTAGGCGGTGCCCCCAGTTTTAAATTCAAGTCATTACTGTAATGACGGAGAGGTTTTGGCCTGCGCTTGTTTTCCCCCCACTATTACATTGTTCGTCTTTGTATTTGTCTGACTTTATTCAAGTTTAAAAGGCTGTGCCAGTCTTGAATAAAAGTTTATCTGTTAGGTTTTTCTTATGGGAGCAAGAGTTTACCCTACTTGTTCATCGGCATAGTTAAATACAGGGAACATGTAGAATTCAGGAATGATGGTATAATCTTGTAGTGTGTTATATTTTGTATCGAGTTGCATTGCAATGTATTGTACATATTGCATTGTACTGTGTGGCATTGTATTGTACTGTGTTCCATTGTATCATAATTATTGCATATTACTGTATGGTTTGGCTTTGTATTGTGTAACATCATCGTTTCATGCTGCATAATATTGCATTCATTGCTTTGCTTGTATTGTGTTACTCATATTTGCATAACTGCTCTCCATGAAGACAGCATCTTGCCGTAACACAGAGGAATCTCGTTGTTTATACCAGCGTATATTTTTCATCTTTCAAACAGAATTCTCTGCAAACTGTTGCCAATGACAATTTCCCGTATTTCGTCGTGGGCTCTTTAAAGTGAGTGAAACGATGCTGTATAGGGGACACAAGCTTATTGACTGTACTGGCGCTCCAATCATCACATGTGGCCTGGTGGAAAGGGGCAGCAGAAAAAGAATCTATCCGATACGAGACCCGAACCTCGGACCCAAAATTTTCTTTTGTTTACTTTCATGTATCTGAGTGCCGAGTTCTCGATCCAAACGACTCTGATCGTATCTGTCCCTCGTATCCATACATACATACAAAGCATCTCTCTCTCTCTCTCTCTCTCTCTCTCTCTCTCTCTCTCTCTCTCTCTCTCTCTCTCTCTCTCTCTCTCTCTCTCTCTCTCTCTCTCTCTCTCTCTCTCTCAGCATGCACGCGCGAGCACGTGCATGTGTGTGTGTGTGTGTGTGCTGTCAAGAGATTGATCATTCAAACTTGGGAAATTCAGTTAGTATTTCGTATAGCTGCACACCAGGGCGTGACACTGAGCGATTCCAAAGATTAAAAAGGGACAGGGTGAATATCCCGCTACACTTTTACACTTTTCCCCTGTACCCGAGTCCCGTGCTCTGGTCGCTAACCACTTCCAAGCAAACAAGTTCATTTCATGCTTTCAACTGGCTGGGCCACCCTCTCAGGTTACCAGATAAGTCAGCTTCTTCTTGTTTGCCGTTCAGGGAAGTTGATCCGCTCCATGCACCCAGCCTTTGCCTGCTCGCCAGCCACCGTGTGTGTGCTTCAAAACATGACAGTTGACACCATCAGTTATATAAAATAAGGCGAACAGATAGCCCACGCGTCAACAGAAGGCAGACTGAGAGCCAATCAGATCAGCGAAAAAGTGCTGGAAGCCTTCCGTATGAGCAATGGCACTCTAATAAATATTTTCATCTTCGATGTTTTAGTGTTCAATTGCTCATATTGAAGGCATCTACCACTTTCTGTCAACCTGACTGACTCTCAGTATATCTCCGGCGATGCCAGACTCTTCCATATTTTTAAAGAACAATACAAAACATCAGTAATGCTGTAGCTGGTGATCCGTGGACTCCAGGACTAAAGCAATGTTAAACACATAGTATAAGAAAAGAACTTCCGTATCAGTCAGAATGCACTGTGGTTGAATGGCTAGAATGTGAGAATAATGTATTGAAGATCACTTGTTCAAATCCCACATTTATTTCTTTCTTTACTTCCTTGAAAGTGTATGCATTGTTACATTACTTCAGTTGGTGTACAGCGCGCGCGCGTGTGTGTGCGTGCGTGTGTGTGTGCGTGCGTGCGTGCGAGCGAGCGTGCCTGCGTGTTGTTTGTCTATTCCCTTTAAAGAGTACGCATTGTTATATTATTTCCATGAGTGTACAGCGCGCGCGCGCGCGTGTGTGTGTGTGTGTGTGCATGTGTGTGTGTGTGTGCGTGTGTGCTTGCTCTGGGAGAAGATTGAGTGTAAGGAAGCAACGATATGAGCAAGTACTTTAAGATCTAGTGTGCAGAATTTGAAACGTCATTCACAATGAACGTCTTCATCACTCGACACCCGCCCCAACCCTTTCCCCCTCTCCCTTCTTCCCTCTAAAATTCAATGAATTAAATTCTGGAACTTTCTGCCAGCAATAACAACAGACGCTTCTACCTTTGCATTCTTCAAGGGGAGGGTTGGAGGGGGGCATAGTGGTGAGGGGGGGGGGGGGGGGGGGGGAGGGAGGCCCAAAAAGTATCCTTTACATATTAGGTGTGCAAGGATTCAACACAGGCGACTGCTGAAATGCAGGGCTGTGCCGGCCGAGGGCCATGCTCCGGGGATCGCTACAGGCGTCGGACTGGCCTGCACATGAACATGGGTGACACTGCCGCCTGTTTTGTCTTGTACGTTTAGTCTCCCCTCCGTTTTTTTTTTTTTTTTTGGTTTTTGTTTTTGTTGTTGTTGTTGTTGTTTTGGGGGTTTTTTTTTTTGTTTTGTTTTTGTTGTTGTTTTTTGTTTTGTTTTGGTTCTGGTTTTTTTTTTTTTTTTTTTTTTGGGGGGTTGTTTGTTTGTTTGTTTTTTGCACGTCATTTTGATCAGTGTCAAATATGTCAACTAAAATAGAAGATTGAGTATTATTGAGTGCGATTGTCAAAAATAAAGTGAAGGTGGCAGATGACAGTCCATTTCACATTGCTGGAGTGCGGTTCCATTTGTTGGTCAACAGTTACGGTTACGATTACATCATATGTTATAATGTCCAGGGAATCTTTCCATGTACACCAAAATTGCCGTGTTGACGCACGGAACCGAGAGCGTTTACTGACATAGAGCTGTCAGTTTCACTCCCTGTTCAATCATGGCACGACTTCACTCAACCCTGTTCCTGTTTTTGCAGATGTGCTGTTCAATCTATCTGACATAAATGAGGCTGACAGTGCTGGAATACACCAAACTCTAGTTAAACAGAGCCAGAGTTTTCTATGACCAGGTTTACGAGATGATCAGCTTCAGCGTTGCGAGCTTACTGACCTTGAGCATGATTACTCTCTTAGCTCCACTCTCATTTTCCAGTGTTAAAATGACACCACGCCAGTCTCTGAACCCGTCCGGTACGGCTTCGATGGCTATATGCTTGGGTCCAGACATATCAGTGACCATATCTGTTGCTGTGTCCGTAAATGGAAACATGGAATCATGCCCTCTTCACTTCCACTCGCACGATTTTGTTGTAACCGTAACGGTAGCCGTAAATGGAGGACTAGAACTGCGCCTTAAGACATCAGGACTATATGTCAGATGTGCCTGAAATCGACCCAGACTTAATGACAATGATTTAGGTGAGCAAAAGATGATGATGATTCGGATCGATGCTGGGATCTTGAACTGAAAGCACGGATAAATGACCACGATGATCAGTCATAAATATCAAACAAAACACACGAACACGCTGTCACCCAAACTACATCCTCTGCTAAATTTTCATCAATTCATCAGTTTCATCAATGAGGCGTCACTACGTGCGGACTAGTCCATATACACTACACCACATCCGTTAAGTTTTGAGACTACATTACGCATGATTTGAAACTGATGGATAAATGAATTAACAACTAAGATGAGAAATTGAAGAAGTGGGTCTCGTGGCTACGACTCAATGGATGCCTGACCTACTCATCAGCACAACGCGCTGGTCAGACCTTGAGTGCCTATCTACCATTTTTTTTAATGTGTGTGTAGTGAATGTACACGTGTGTCTCTGATGTGTGGGCATGGGCGCATGTGTGTGCGCGCGTGCGTGTGCGTGTATGTGTCTATGTGTGTGTGCCGCAGGCGTGTGTGCGCAGGCGTGTGTGTGTGTGTGTGTCTTTGCGCGCGCGGGTGCGTGTATGTGTGTGTGTGTGTGTTTTTTGTGTGTGTGTGTGTGTGTGTGTGCACGTGTGTGTGTGTGTGTGTGTGTGTGTGTGTGTGTGCGTGTGCGTGTAGCCTATGTGTGCGCGTAGCCTAGTGTGCGTGTGCAGAGTGCGTGTGCGTGTGAGTGTGTGTGGTGTGTGTGTGTGTGTGTGTGTGTGTGTGTGCACGCGCATTTTCCGTGGGTGTACAGCATTGTTTCACAATGCGACTTTGTTATGTTCTATGTACATCCCCCTTCTGAGGGGAGGCCTGTAAGAATAAAAGATCTGACTCTGAATCTGAATGTCTTTTTCTCTCAAAGTTGCATGAACTTGCTTTGATTTGTTTGATTTGGTTTTGCTTTTTGGCTTATTTTCTCTGATTTTTTGTTTTTTTTTTTTTTTTTTTTCTCGCTTTTCGTAAACAGACAGACAGACAGACAGACAGACAGACAGACAGATAGATAGATAGATAGATAGATAGATAGATAGATAGATAGATAGATAGATAGATAAGCAGAGAGAGAGAGAGAGAGAGAGAGAGAGACAGTCAAACAGACAGAGAGACATAGACACAGACAGAGACAAAGACAGAGAGATTGAGAGACAGTAAAAACAGAGATTAAGAAATGAGCATGCAAATCTAATGTCATGATGTGCTAAGATAGAGAACTACACTTAAATAAAAGAAAAAAAAATGCGATGCGATGCAGATCCAATGCGGGAGCGGAAGTTTAGGTGTAGACAGCGTTCAGCAGCGGTGAGGTAGCCTAGCTGTGTTACTGGCTCAATGTAAAGCACGGGTTGCCACATTCAGACATTCGCAAGATGGAATCCCGCTACCTCGCAATATAAACATTGCCATTTTCATTGCCTATCTAAATTTGTTGTGCTTCTAGTGTTGTCAGTGTAGAGTTAGATAGTGCCCCTCTCTTCTTCCCTCTTCTCCACCCCCTCCCCTCCCCTGTCTTCCTCCACACTCTCACCTTCCCACCTCCCTACTGCTCCCTCTCCTCAATTTCCAAGGGTGGCTTTAGCAACGTTTGCGTTGTCAAATTCAGATAGTGTTGTTAAGTGAAAGTCTGTCAGCCAGATCTGTTCACGTATATACCTGTACAGGAAAATCAGTGAGCCTTTATGGTTATATGGTCAATTGCATGCCAAAAAACATCAGTTTGCATGCAATTAAAACAAGATCAGTTAGAAGTCTCTAGAACTTGAGTTGAAAACTTCTGGCGACGTTTCGAACTCACCACCAGAATACGCCCCTTACAGAATCGACTGGTGCATCCTGGCCTCCTGTAAAACGTCACTTTAGAGTCACGAGCTGTGGCTAGTTGTTTATTCGAGTCACGCACGCGTAATTTCTGTTAAAACTGAGCTGTCTTTTCTTGCCCATAAGGTTGGTGTTCTGTCACAATAGTTTATGAGATGTAGTGTTGGAATGTACGGAGATACATGGTTGGTTTTAATAGGAAGAAGCCGTAAGACTCCAAAAGGGTTGACATTTAGTTAAACTTGTATGTCACTTAATCCGTGGTTAGTGTATTTACTAAGGAAAGGAGGAACCCTCATTCTCCATCGTTCCGGTTATTTAATGATTAGATAGTGCGTTACATCCAGATTTACCATATACGCTCATCTAAGATGATATGGCAGACGAGGCTAACCATACCAGGTGGTTGGAATAAGCGGGGGAGAGAGGAGGTGGGAGGGGGGAGAGAAAGAGAGAGGGAAATGGAGAGAGGCGACGTCCTATCAGACAAGACGGATACCATCAGAAAGACGATGTGTTAAGATGGACAGCGTTAATGGCAAATTTTCATGTTAGATACTGACTGGATTGGAACTTGAAACTCCTGACTGCGGAATTGTGTGCTAGACCACTGAACAAACCAGACACCCACGACAGAAGGAATTATTTTTTTTAACAGCCAGATGAAATGGAAGGGGTGCCTTTTTCTAAGATTGCACTAAATTCTATGATTATTTAGGAACAAAATGTTTGGAATGTACATGAGAAACAATGTGGTAATCACAACTGACAATCAGATACTATCAGTGGTGAACAGATACCCAACCCCGTAAGGTGGAAGCAAACACAGAACGAATCAGAGGGAAATTGTCAACGCCTTCAAGGTGCGCAATGGTAGTCCAACCAGCGACTTGAAAGGTGAAGATACTGACCCTGTTTCCTCTTCATTTTATTTCATTGCAGTATTTGGTTAACTTTAAGCTGGCGTCGCCTTCTTGCAACGTACATAATTCTTATCCAGGGATTTGTCCGATTAATGAAACCATTTATCATTGTTCTAACATAAAGTTGGTTGGTAGAGTTTATGGTATGAACGTATTCCTTCTAATGTTTGACTGCGATAAGCTGTGTACTGTCCATTGTGTTGTGTAAACGGCAGAACATAAGTGAATACACAAAGGTGGGTGTCTGCTTGTTTAGCGTTTTGAATACGTGTTACTTTGCAGCTGGTTTTGTGTGCTTGTGTATATTCTGTTTTGTACTGCATGCCTCACTGTTTATTGACAGAACACATCTCTCTCTGTGAAAATGGGATTGTTCTCCGTGCGGAGAACTGATCGCCACAGCACGACGCCACCGATGTTCCTTGCTACTTTCAACTCTTCCTAAATTCAGTGGGGCACTACACTGAAGAACAATGCACCAGGTGCCTCCATCGCTGTCAATTGTGTGCCAAGGCCTTGGTTTCTGCAAGCGTTTTTTTTTTCCTGTTCATTCTGCTGTTGTTAGTCCACCGTCTTTCCTGTCTTCTTATCTGTCCTCTTTCATCCAAAGTTCCATGAAAGACTGTCTTAACAAGGCCACTGGATCATGTTGCATGACCGTACCAACGTAGGTTTGTTCTGTTTACTAATGCCAATCAATCTTTACATGGTCCGATATGTTCCTTGATGATTTGATGCACCTATGGTAACACCTAATTTTTATGGCTCGAATTGTTCTTCCCTGCAATAAAAACATTACCTGCAGTCTTTTCCTCCAAAAAACGCCCGTCCAATTTACCTTCAAATTTTTTAAAAGGTGCACAGAAATTACGATTTTTTTTCACAGCGTGGATATCCCAAGAACATCATACAGGCTGCTATCAACTGAATCAATTCCCACACCCCGGACAGAAACACTGGAATACAAACCCCAAACCACCTCCGATACAGTTCTTTTCATTGTCACCTACAATCACTCTAACCCTAGTAAGTGGCGACAGGAATATCACAGCCTTCTCCACACAAGCCAAAGAATGAGGAAGGCCTTTCCTGAGGTCCCACTGGTGGGTGAGCGGATACCAAGAACGCTCAGAAGGGTCCTTATGCCATCGTCTCTCGCCCTCAGCACCTCTGAAACCAGACCCCGAAAGCTGGAAATGTGGGAAATCTTGTGTTTTGTGTAGAGAACACTTAACCAGTGCCACACGATTCAAGGGTGACACAACGAGAAAACACAAAATCACATCTTATAAAATCAGATACAACGTAGTGCGTCATATCGCCAGTGTCATTTATCTGTTCTGTCGTTCATGCAAAATTGTCTAATATGTTGGAGAAACTAGAAACGCCCTAAACCAAGATTTTATTTGCATATATCGCACAACTGAAAAAAACACAGGCACTCACATTACACGGGATTTCAACTTTGCCAAGCACACGCTGCATACCCATGGAAAAGGTATGTTCTAAGGATCATGACACTGGAATTCAAAGAGAAAAAAATTAAAGATATATACAAACTTAAGAGTATTTATCCTTTGGCCTTTTATCTTTTAGGTTTTCGGTCCCTCCTCAAATTCCCATCCGATCGTCATTCTTTGTTCTGTGGAGCAGATGTGTGTGTGCGTGTGTGTGTGTGTGGTCTTTTCACTAAATGTGATATTAGACAAGGTGTGTGTGTGTGTGTGTGTGTGTGTGTGTGTGTGTGTGTGTGTGTGTGTGTGTGTGTGTGTGTGTTTGAGTGTCTGTGTGCAGCGTGCGTACGGAGTGCGTGCCCGCGTGCGTGTGTGAGTGTGTGTGTGATGAGGAGAAATTCTAAGTAAGAATTAAAAAAAAAAAAAAAAAAAAAAAAAAAAAAAAAAAAAAAAAAAAAAAAAAAAAAAAGACATGAAAAGTAAAAACAAACAACTGTACAAAATAACATCATGAAAAAGCAATTACAGGATTGAGCCAACTGGGCTTAACATAAGAATTCGTACAAAATTTAAAAGAGACATGGTATCCTGGAATATGCACTTTGAAGCATCCTTTCTAAATTCTGACAAATCGGAATCAAAGTAGGGGCAAAAGTATAGAACGTGCGTTGTGGTAGAATTATCAAGGGCGCCGCAAGCACATCGAATATTCTTGACATATTTTGTTCTGAATGCATTTATTTTCAACCGAAATAATAAGGAGAGAAGTTGTTTACTATGTCTTGGATATAATCCTATGTTTGTATTACGGTTTACTGGATTTACTGAGGAAGCCCTTTTTAAAAGATTACTTGCTCGAGAGTTCGTACAACAAAGTATAGAAGAGTCGGGTTTTGTGTATTCGGGGGAGAACACTTTCTTTGTAGTATTCCTCAAATTTTTCAAAAGAAGCTCTTTGTAAGAGAGAATATCCTTCGTGTAAGCTCAAGGGAATATGAATAGTAGCCGTATTGTCAGAATTGTTTGCACCTGCTCGAGCAATCCTGTCAGCCCATTCATTTCCGGATATGGAGCAATGGGAAGGAACCCCAACAAAATTAACTGTTATACCTCTTGACATGAGGTTGTGAATAAGTACTTTAATTTCAGATATGATTTCAGCACGATTTTTTGAATTTGTAGATTCTAAAGCTTGAAGAACTGACTTGGAATCTACACAGAAGAGAATACCATAAAAGTCAAATGATAATTCATTCGTGTACTTTACGGCCATTAATATTGCTATTAGTTCGGCTGTAAAGATAGACAGATTTGCCCCAAGATGAAAGGACTTTTCAATTTTTAAAAATGGAATGACAAAGCCACAACCAGCATTATTGTTTAATAAAGACCCATCAGTATAGACTTTTACGAGGTGACGATAACAATCATTGATATGTGATTTTGCTTCGCAAGCTATAATATTAATGTTATCAGTTTTAGATATAGTAGTATAGTATAATCAAATTTTGGTTTGAAGAGCTCCCAGTTTGGTGCGGGACTTATGGGAAACGCACAGCAAGCTTTTTATGATTGATACCTGCATTTGTCAACAAGTGAGAAGAATATGTGAGTATCGTTTAGTGGCTCGAATGTTTTTCGCACGTTTAGGAAAGTCTACATCAGACCTCACATCCAGTTCCGTTGGTTAGCACTTTGAATAGCTGAGCAGCGAAGAATGTACTTAGCGCAGGCTAGTTCGCGATGGTCATCAAGAGGTAAGACACCAGCTTCATGGTATGTTCCTAAAGCTGAAGCATGAAATGGGAACACCAAGGGCTAATCTGAATGCCTTAGAGTCTATACACTGAAGCTTTTTTAATAAGTACTTAGGAGCACAAAAAAAAAAGACCTCTTGTGCATATGACAATTTGGATCTAACTAAAAGCAGAAGAAAGATGTATTAAACTTTTTGTTTCCTGGCCCCAACTTTGTTTGCTTATAACTTTGAGCAGATTAAGAGATTTTCTTGCTTGATTTATTATATGTTCCAGGTGAAAATTCCAAGAAAGATTTGACATAAGATGCACACCAAGGAATTTAATCTCGGAAGTGTAGCTCAATGTAGTATTATGTACTTTGAAGTTAGGAGCATTGTGAGCAGACCCACCTGCATCAAATAACATCATACGGGATTTTTCAGCCGACAGGCATAAGCCATTATCAGACATGAAGTTCGCAATGTTGTCTAACTCTCTTTGATATATTTTTCTAATGTAATTAACAGATCTTTTTTTTGATGTGTTCTTTTTTAATGTGGCGTTCAACCATAAGCAGATGTCGTCCGCATATTGAATTAAGCTAAAGTTTTTTGAAATGCATTTAGGTAAATCATTAGTTAAAATATTAAAGAGAAGAGGTGCGATCACAGAGCCTTGAGGGATACCCATATCTAGTGATCTTTTGGATGAATAAGTATTACCAATTCTTGTCTGAATACTTCTGTTGGTCAGGAATGTTTTAACAAATTTATAAATGTGACCAGAGAGAACTATAGTTTTTAATTTATATAAAAGCCTATCATGCCAAACTTGATCAAATGCCTTGTTGATATCGAAAAATGTGGCGAGAACGTTTTGTCTTCTAGCAAACTGGTGTTTAATTTGCGTAGTTAGCTTTACAAGATGATCAATAGTAGACCTGCCCTTTCTAAAACCAGCCTGGTTTGCAGGGATAATGCCAGTTTTTTTCACAATAGTATGTCAATCTGTTTTAGAACAATTATCTCCATTAGTTTGCAGACCTGAGATGTCAGAGCTATAGGTCGATAGCTATTTGTGTTTGTCATTGATTTTCCATTCTTTTTTGGGGAACAATAATTGAGTCTCTCCATATGGAAGGTATGTTCCCTTCAATCCAACATTTATTGATAATTTCATATAGAAATAAAACAAAATTTTGTGGCATATGTTTTAACATTTCATTAGAAATGGCATCTAAACCAACAGACGTTTTCTTATTAGACAATGAAGAAATAGCAAAGTGTAATTCCTGAAAAGTAATTTCAGCATTTAGATAATGATCATTATTTTCGTCAGGATCAGCGTACATTTCTTCGTTAGATTGGTTTTCCCTCATAGCTCTGCATTTGTCTGATAAACTACAGAAGGACTGTGTTTTTGGAAAACATGTCAGCAAATGATTCTGCTTTTTGATATGCCGAACGAAATTTTTCAGCTCCTATTATGATTGGATATGCAGGTAAATGGATTCCGTTTTTCATTTCATGGACCTTTTTCCAAATTTTGTTGATATCTTTATGTTCACTTCTTTCATTAAAACAAAATGATGACCAGTACTCGCGTTTAGCATTTTCAATTACCTTATTCCTTTGATTCTTGGCAGTTTTAACTGGTATGCTCCCTTTTACCTTTTTTACTTTTGCGTACAGTTTAAACGTGCTTTTATTTTTATCAACAGCGTTTCTGCAAGATTCTGTCCACCACACTTTACCCGTGTGTTTGAGAGATTTTGACTGACTAGAATCGGAATTGCCTCACCGGCTGCGTGCAGTAGTGAGCTAGTAAAATGACTGTACATAGATTCTATGTCAGATTTATCAAAAAGAATTGACGTCATATAAAGATAGCACAGATTGAAATTTGGCCCAGTCAGCTCGCTTGTGATCAAACTTTGGGATTTTATCCTACTGTTATCTTGGGTTCACTACAAATCCTCTCAGAGAAATAACTATGGGAATATGATCACTCCCTAAAGTGTT
>JADBJO010000084.1:268006-280506 GCA_016801955.1 Conus betulinus | reverse complement strand
CTTTTTACTTGGTCATGCATTCTTAATTTATATCAATTCCGATTATAATTACACGTATTCCCTCTTAGTTACCTTAATTGCCTGTACTCTTGCATAATTACATATTATTAGTTATACACTCGATTCTACTACACTTCTTGATCCAGTCAGGCTCAATCCGTCTCAGTCAATCTCACCCTCATATTTTTCTTATTTTTTTCTATTGTTTTCTTCTATATACAAACACATACACGCATGCACATACACATATACGTACATATATATAAACACATATATACATATACACATATACTCATACATACATACACACATATACATGCACACATACATATATATGTACATTTACAATCTTGTTCATGTTCTTATAAGTATTCCTACACCATCGTCCATTTATAATAGCCTCATTCTCCCTCATTTCTATTCATGATTGTACATTGCCATGCATATTCATATTCATTCATTACACATATTTTCCTCAAAACATATTCATTTCCATAATTCCATTCCTTCATATTATATTACATTCACATTCCCTCTTATTTACCCTTGCATTCACTTTTATATAGTTATTTCCATCATGCATATGTGCATAGCCCTTGTCTTGCTTCACATCTGAGTATACATTTTCATAATCTTATTTGTGTGCATATAACATCTCTTTCGTAAATCTGTTCATATCGTCACACCATTCACAATTTCATACTCATCTAGGTATTCATATTACTTTCCATACTGAGAAACACCTTCCAACTTACATCCATGATTCAACCTTCTCTCCATTATGTTATCACCACACATCCATGTTCATTTGTTATGCATATAGATTCACATGTTCATGTGTTTTATACATAAACATTCACATAATCATACATACATACATACATGCATACATACATATATATATATACAGACATATCAGAATGCAGCTATAAATCCGCAGAACCAAAACAAAGTCTCTTTTCTTTGTCTTATGTTTGTGTTTCTCTCTATTTTAATGCATAAAAAAAAGTATACATTGCTAGGTCACGTGTCATTTCCATATTTTCATTTTGTAATAGGTTTCTTAGTGTAATTGTATCCTTATTTCTATTATGTTTATAAATATATCTCTCCCTTAACTGTCTATAACATGGGCATATCTTGAAAAAGTGTAATTCGGTTTCTTCTGCTGGACAAAAAGGACATGTTGTTATTCCATCCTTGTCTGTGAACTTTTTGTTTATGTGTAATTCGTTTACCCCTAAACGTAGTCTGGTTAGTGCTTTTCTAAATTTCGCTATTGTGATGTCATAAAAATATTTTTCAGTATGGTGTACGGATTTGAAAGAGCGACAAGTATTAAAAAAACGTTCGCTATTTTCTATTTTATCATGCCAGTTCTGCTTGTGGCAATCTATCATTCTTTGTTTTAATACTGAAATAAATCTGTTCTTATCTCCTACCCCTTCATTCAGCCATACTTCTGAAAAGCCGTATATGTCTAAACAGAGTTTTAATTCTAATGCCCAATTTGGGGTTTTGTATATTTCTTGTCTTTTCTCTTTCATATGTTTGTTTTGGGAGTCTGTTTGGTTCCATTTTTATAATTTTAAATCAATAATCGCCCTTATTGTGCTGTCTATGTATACAGGGTATCTACCCAACTCTTCATACATTAGATTCTTTGGGGTTTTCTTGCCCACACCCATATATTTTTACAGGCGAACCAGTGTATATTTTCTATTGTTTTATATCTAGTTAGACTCCATGCTTCTGCTGTGTATAAGAGTAGCTTAACTTGAGTGTCAAACCGTTTACAGTAAATAGCAATATCTATACGTCCTAAACTGTACATAGTTTTCATTATTTCCATAATTTTGCCTTTCGCTCTACCAGCATATTCAGAAAGTGAAATGTCTACTGAGAGTTTAGTTCTCAACGTGAAACCTAGGTACTTATAACTGTTTCCTACTTCTAGTTCTTGGTCTTTGTAGTACCATTTCTCCTTTTTGCCCAAATAGCCCCTTTCCTAAAAACCCATTGGGTTTTTTTTTTTTTTTTTTTTTTTTGTAGATTTACTGTTAATCCTATAGAATCTGAGGCTTGTTGTAGATTCTTAACTCAAGTCAAGTCAAGTCAAGTAAACTTTATTATCTCAATTTGAGAAATTAATTTGTGGTCACACACATTCACAGCAAATAAACAATAATTTAGCCACATTACCCATTTTCTCACATATGACATACATTCATATAGAGGAATTTGGATTTCAATTAAACATCTTCTCGGTTCATGAAATCAATGGACAGGGGAATAAAACTTTGTTTAAATCTGACACTTCTGCATTTAACCGATCGATATCTTCGTCCTGACTGAAGAGGTCATACTGATTTGCAAGAACGTGGGTCTGGTCACACGTAATCTTCTTCGCTTTACAAACAACACGGCACCTGTATAGCTCATTCAGACTTTTTTGTCTCTCACCAACGATTTTTCTCCCACGTTCACCACTTTCTCAAGCACATTTCTGCTCTTCACAGTCAACCCACCATACAACACACATAAATGAGAAAGTTTAGAACAGATTCCAAGAAGCATGAATAAAATGTCCGAAGAATGTCAGTATTCACATGAAATGATCGCAGCTTGCGAAGACAATATAATCTGGTTTGACATTTTTTGTGGACATACTCAACATGGGATTTAAAATTCAGCTTATTATCTATAAAAGTTCCTAAATATTTGTATGATTCAACACGTTCTACTTCAGCACCTTTGATAAAAAGTGGTGGTACAGCTTTTGGATTCTTTCTAAAATCAATCAACATTTCTTTCGTTTTTGTTACATTCAGATCAAGATAGTTATGATCGCACCAGTCAACAAATCTTTGAACCTCCTTGAAGTAAACAGAATCAGAGTTGGAAAGATCCACAAGTGCTGAGTCATCTGAATATTTAATGTACAAAGTTGAATCACTTCCTGAACAATCATTTGTGTACAGAGTAAAAAGCACTGGTGATAAAACAGTACCCTGGGTGCGCCAGTTGAAATGACTCTGGAAGACGAAACAACACTTTGATATCGAACAGACTGTGTCCTCTGTGTAAGAAAATCAATTATCCAAAGAATGAGCTTGTTACCCACATTTATGTTAATGAGTTTCTTTGCCATCAGATGTGGTTGTATAGTGTTGAATGCTGATCAGAAATCAATAAAGAGAATACGTACAAAGGAGGCAAGTTTTTCGAGGTGTGAAAAAGCATGATGGAGAAGTGTGAGTGTGGCATCATCTGTTGATCTGTTCTGTTGGTATGCGAACTGAAACGGGTCTTGGTACTGTGTAGTATCTTTTTAAAACATAACCGAGGACAATTCTTTCAAGACATTTCATTGCAACAGATGTGAGGGCAACTGGTCGGTAATCATTTAAACAGCTTGGGTTTGCGTTTTTTGGGAACAGGACATACAGTGGCATTTTTCCATAAAACAGGAATTATACATTCTCTAAGTGACCAGGTAAACAAACGACTGTAAACATAGGAGAGCTGAGAAGCACACACCTTCAACATTTTCCACAGATATTATCAGGGCCCATTGCCTTTCTCACATTTAAACGTTTGAAAAAAAACTGAACATCATTTTCCTCAATCACAACAGAATCGCTTCCATCAACATCGTTTTTAACATTGCTTTGGAGTTCTTCCTTCACTTCCTTTAATTCTTTACTAAAATCTTTATCATCAAATCTACAGTAAAAATCGTTCAGCTTTTCTGCAAATTGCTTCTGTTCTTTTGCTGTTTTTTTGTTACTAATATTTTGGTTTGAACATTTCCTGAACCTGATAAAACCTTTATTCCTTTCCATGCATCTCGCATATTTCCATTCTGGAACATGTTTTCAACTTTTCTCTTGTAAGCTCTCTTTGATTCTTCAATCTCCGTTTGCAGTTTCTTTTGTACAACCTTACGATCGCTTTTATTGCCTGATTGAAAAGCTCTTTTTTTCTCATTTAGAATTATTTTCAGAGATTTTGTAATCCAAGGTTTGTTGTTGGGAATATTTTGATAGTTTTAGTAGGTACAAACATGTGTTCACAGAAAGAAATGTAGCTGGAAATAACATCGGTGGCTTCGTTAATGTCAAAACTAGAATTCAAAAACAAATTCCAATCTGTACATTCAAAACAAGCCTGTAATTCATCAACACTTTCTTGTGTCCAACACTGCACTTGCTTTTTAGTGATAGGTTGTGTTTTCACTTTTGGTCTGTAAGCTGGCAAGAGATGAATGGCATCGTGATCAGACTGACCAACAGGGGGGAGCTGAACACACTTGTATGCAGATGGTATATTACAGTAGCATAAATCAAGTATTTTATCCTTTCTTGTAAAACATGACACATACTGTTTAAAAGAAGGCAGGCTTGAATTGAGGTCACAGTCATTAAAATCTCTAGGATAAAGCACGGTGCGTCGGATTTTGTAAGCCCGCTGGTGTTAATGATATCAGGGCTATGTCATCTGCAAATAGCAATGTGTAATTCTCTTCTGCACCTGGTAGAAATTGATAACCATGTCTGCCTTTTCTTGTGACATTGTCCGCCACTTCTGTTATTAATTCTTTCACGACGGCCACGGCAGAGCAACGTCACTTCCCTGCATACGCGTGCACCACTCGTGCTTACAACCGTTGCGGACGCGCGATTTTCGCACTTTTTGATTTTATTTTACGCCCTCTGATAGAAAGGTAACAAGCAATTGTTATATATCAACGGAAAGGGCAAAACGCGAACTTTGCAATGAGCATACACTGCAACGCTACAGTTACGGAAACAACATAACTAAAACGTAAGTGAAAACAATCTTGTTTACGTTTGTTTGGTTAGTATGACAACAGCAAAAATGGGGGAAAAGGGCATAAAATTTCACTCTTACTTTGAACAGATGTAGAGAAAGCCTGAGGTATCCAATATGTGTAATCCCAGTGAAAAAAAAAAGAGAGAAAAAAAAAAACCGTTTCACACTGTACACATTTTTCACTGATTTGGCTTCAAAAACAAGAGAACGTATAAAACTGTGAAATACACTGAGCAATCAAGAAACAGCTAAGCACAAAAGCAAAAAGAAAAAGAAGTCACTGTACACACGGTTCACTTTTTTGATTTATGCCATTTGATACTTTCTTTTCGTGTGAAACTCCCGAAAACACGGAGCAGCACACAACACCTTTTGACACACCTGGCACCAGTAAGAACTGCGAGGCACCGACTTCAGTTGTTTTCTTGTCGCGCCTGATGCAACCATCTTTGCGTAACAAACGACACAGTTTTTTTTTCATTTTTTCCTTTCACTCCCTGGAACTTGAGGCAACAGATCAGGGAAATGGCGTCCGGTGAGGCGACTGACTGGCAGCTGAGGTCCTTCCGGCGCGTTGTCTGGTACCTCGACGCCAGTGGTGGGCAGATCAATCAAGATGGACCGGATTACTTCATCAAGGGGCAGTGATTTCAGGCGGCGTTGCCTGCGATGGTGATTCAGAATGACCATGGTTTGAATTGTACAGAGAGTGAGCAAATGGAAGAATGGCTTTTTTCCACCATTTCAGTGTTTTCCGATGCATAGGAAAATAGGCAACCATTTGGTCACTCTGGTCAACTCCAGCCATGTTCTTGATGTAGTGAATGATGGACGTTGGTTTTCGTTTCTCCTCGTACCTGCACCGAGCCAGTTCCATTTCTGGTCTGTGCATGGTGGACAGGGTGAAGACGTCCTTTTTGTCTTTCCACCTGCAGGCGATCACTTTCCCCTGTCTTCTGAAGTCCGCCTGCCCTCGTTGCATTGGCTGCTCAACAAGATCCCGGGGCATCCCAATGCGGTTCTTTCGTACTGTCCCACACACCATCGTCCCAGCATTAGCCAAGGCTGCGCAGATCTTTGGCTCACAATAATAATTATCAATATACAAGTGATAACCCTTGTTGAGAAGGGGAGACATCAGGCGCATCACAACATCGTAGGGCTTGTTGCTGTAGCGCTTGTCACCACAGAACATCTCAAAGCGAAAGACATATCCAGTTTTGCTCTCGCACAGCTCATAAAACTTAAATCCCCACTTTGTAGGTTTATCTTTCATGTAAACTTTGAACCTTGAGCGGCCCTTGAAGGGACACATGGCTTCATCCACACAGATCTCTCTTGACGGTACATACACCTCTTCAAACTTCTTCTGAAGATGATCCACAAGGGGCCGTATCTTGTGGATGGGGTCATGATTTTTCTTGACCCAAGGGGATGAAGGTAGCGTTGTCCCCAATGTGAAGGAAGGCCAGAATGGGATTTGAATCTGTCTCTACTCATAATCTGGGCAGCATAAAGAGCTGTGGATGCCGGGATCTTTTGACCAATAATTGGAAATCTGGGGCTTTTTGACAATCCCAATATGTAGGCAGATTGCCAGAAAGTTCTGCATGTCAGCCATGGTGACTTTTTCCCACGTGGCAAACATACTTCTTGCTGTCGGCGGGCCCTCTATTAGTTTCTCGGCAATGCAAGAGTCTGCATACTTGTTTGTTTCGTCCACTAACTTGCGGAGAAGGACGTCATCAATGAATAGTCGATACACATCAATCGGCTGTGGGTCATCTCCTAGGTCCACTTGTATTCCCGTAGCAACTGCAAGGAAATAATCTTTATTGTCAAACTTAGTGTGCAATAATTATTACACACACACACACACACACACACACACACACACACACACACACACACGCGCGCGTGCGCGCGCCTGCACACACGCATGCACACACACACACACACACACAAGTGCGCGCGCGCTCGCGGGAAGAGAATGAGAGAGACAGAGAGAAAGAGAGACAGTCAGACAGACAGAGAGGGGGAGGGGGAGAGAGGTGTGCCTTGAACTCACGCTCGCACACACACACACACACGCACGCACGCACGCGCGCGCGCGCGCGCGCGCGCGCGTGCACACGCACACACACGCGCGCGCGCTCACTCACACATACCGATACAACACTTCCACCCTCCCTTCTTTTCCCACTCCTCCCTCCACTTAGAAAGTAACACAAACATTCAGACACGTCGTAAAATATATTTACCCTCAAATTCGGGGACACTGGGAAAATCTCGTGGTACGTTTCGAACCCATCCAGCGTTTTGCTCCACTCCATCTTCATCCACGTCTGTATCCATGTGATACTCTGGGTCTTCAGCATCCTCATTATTAAATTCGTAGTCGACAGTGTCACCACCATCAGACCCCGAATCATTCATTTCTAATTCCACGGAAGGAGCGGAGGTTTCAACACCAGTGTGTCTGAATCTGAGTCAGACAACACCGTGTTTGAAACCACGTGCACCGCTCCTTCGTTGGATTGAGCATCTTCCTCGTCGCTACTGTCGACAAAATCATCAAATAAATCAAGCTCAGATTTCTTTTCGATGAACTTGTACATCTTCTTCACCCCCTTCATTATCTGAACCACTTTGTTGAACTAATTCTAACACCTCTCGTAATGCCACGTTTTTCCGTCTGCCCGACATTTTGGCGAAGCAGGAAATCTCTCACGTGACTTTTGCGGAAATTTCCAGTGCCAGACAGGTCTCTTTGTTTGGACTTCTCTGGGGTCCCAAATATCATCGCTAGGTGCATGTAAACTTGCCCTCCCACTGGCTAGGACCCTGTTCTAAATATTTATGGCAGCTGCTTCCGTTGGGCTGTAGACCAGATAACAGGGGATTTTTTTATAGTTGTGCCGTCACGGAGGCACGGCACGTCCAGGCAGTACTGCAGCACTGCCGTCACCAGTGCACGGCTCGTCGTGAACGGGGTCGACTGAGTTGCCGTCACCATCGCACGGCACGTCGGGAAAAGGTTAATAGAGAAAAGATCAAGGAGGACAAAAAAAACAACCTGGTTTCACTCCTGCTGGGCATTCGAAAAACTCTGTTAATACAGTTCCATATCTAACACAAGTTTGTACTGTTTTGTATACACCTCTTAACATGTTGAGCATTTTTTTTAGATACTTTGTGTTTCTGTAGTATCTTCCATAATTTATCTCTATTTACAGTATCAAATGCTTTCTGGTAATCTATGAATGCCAGATAAAATTTACTTCTACGTCTGCCATAGAGGCAATATGTTATCATAGTTGTTAATGTGAAAATGTGGTCTATTGTCGAATATCCCCTTCTAAATCCTGCTTGTTCCTTACTTCAGGAGATGAGATGGGTTTGTTAAGGTGGAAAAAAAAAAGCCGGGGGGGGGGGGGGGGGGGGGGGGGGGGGGGGGGGGAGCGTGGACGGTGAAGGGGGAAACAGTGAGGTTTGTAGTTTGTTTCGTAATTATTGTTTAATGGTATGATATATTAGTGACGGTAGTGATTATGGTGGATTGATAATAGTGCTTAGTGGTAAGGGATAGAAATGATGATAAAAAAAATTTAAAAAAAAACGACTGGTGGATGATGATCATTTGAGATTAACAGCACCATAGGATGATGATCATTGTCGTAAGTGAAACAATTTAGTGGCATTGGCATGACAATGCCAGTTGGAGGAATAAAGAAAATTATCAATGACTGATGGATGATGATCACGGTCATAAGTGGGATGAACAGCACTATAAGACGATGACCATTGTCATAAGTTAAATAATCTGGTAGTATTCTTATAAAAATGCCGGTTGAGGGAGGTAACAAAAAAACAACCAAAAAACAAACAAAATCAATGACTGATGGATAATGATTATTTGAGATAATCAGTACTATAGAATGATAATTATTGTCATATAAGTGGAATAATGTTGTGGCATTGGTACAATAATGCCTGTAGTGGGAATAGAGAAATAATGAATGATTGATGGATGATGATCATTGTCATAAGTAAGATCAACGATACTATAGGATTATGTTGATTCTCATAAGTGAAATAATGTGGTGGCATCTAGTTGGGGGAGAAATGTAAATGATCAATGACTGATGGGTAATGATCATTGTCATAATTGAGATCAACAGTACTGTAGGATGATGATCATTGTCATGAGTGGAACAACGTAGCGGTATTAGTATGATAATGCCAGTTTGGTTTTTAAAAAATCAACGACTGAGGGACGATGATCATCTGAGATCAACAACACCACAGGACGACGATCACTTTCACAAGTGGAATAATGCAGTGGCATTGGCATAATGATGCCGGTAGGGTGAATAAAGGAAATGATCGATGACTGATCGATGTTGATCATTCTGATAAGTGAGATCAACAGTACTGTAGAATGATGGTCATTGTCATAAGCGAAATAATGTGGTGGCATTCGTATGATAATGCCGGTAATACGGGGGGGGGGGGGGGGGGGGGGGGGGGGGGGGGGGACGACAACAACAAAAAGCCAATGACCAATGGGTGATGATCATTTGAGATTAACAGTCCTATAGGATGACGATCATTGTCATATACGTGGAATAATGTAGTGGCATTGGTATAATAATGCCGGTTGGGGGAATAAAGGAAACAATCACTGACTGATGGATGATGTTCATTCGCCATAAGTGGGGATCAACAGTATATCATAGGATGGTGATCATTGTCATAACTGAAATAATGTGGTGACATTAGTATAATAATGCCAGTTGAGGGGAAAATGTAAATGATCAATGACTGATGGATAATGATCATTGTCATAATTGAGATCAATAATGCCATAGGATGACGATCATTGCCACACAAGCCAAACAACATGGCGGCATCAGTACAACAATGCTGGCGGGGGGGGGGGGGGGGGGGGGGGGGGGGGGGAGGGAAATAATCAATGACCAATGGACGACTATCATTTCCATAAGCGAGATCAACAATACTGTAGGATGATGATCATTACAGTAAGTGAAATACTGTCGTGGCATTAGTATAATAATGCCGGTTCGGGGAGAAAAAAAAAATCAGTGACTGATGGATGATAATCATTCGAGAGTAACAGTACTATAGGATGATGTTCATTATGGAAATAATCAATGACTGATGGATGGTAATCATTGTCATAAGTGAAATCAGCACTAACACACATACATACACACACGCGCGCGCGCGCATACACACACACACACACACACACACACACACACACACACACACACACACACACACACACACAATGGGTGGTGATCAAAATGATAATAGTCATATGTGGGGATATTGGCACTGATGATAGTGATTGGGGAAAAGGTGAGCAGTGGAAAGGGGGATGGGAAACACACACACACACACACACACACACACACACACACACACACACACACACACACACACACACATACACAGTATACACAAACACAGAGGGGGAAGACATGTAAACAGTGAAGGGAATGGAAGTGGTCAATGAAAAAAAAAAAACGGGGCTGATATTTCAACACAAAAAGGGGGGGGGGGGGGGGGGGGGGGCTGGTATATACGATAAGGAACAGGTGTAGTGAATGGAGGGAGTACAGGGGAGGGGGGAAAGAGGAACGTTGCTGTAAGTGAATGTGAGGTAAATAGTTAGGGGTATGGTGGTGTGAGTGTGAGTGTAATTTGGTGGAGGATGTAGTGGGCTGATGTTGCGGGTGGTGAATAGGTGTATGTTGTTTTAGGATGTTGATGATATGGGGTGGAGGAAGGAGCGGGTGGGGGAAGGTAAGTGGGGAGGCGGGAAGGTCAAATACCTGCACCTACACTTATGCTCAGGAAAGATGGAAGAGGAGCGGGAATTCATGTGGAGGTGGTAGTGTGAACGAAAAAAAAAAAAAAAGGTGTAGGGGAAAACAAAAAAAAAAAAATAGAAATAAATAAATAAATAAAATAAAACTGAAAAAAAAATATAAAAAATAAAACAAAAAGGCTAAACCTGCCTTTCAAACCAAACCCATGATCACGTTCAAACGTGACAAAAACCTGAAAGATTTTCTTGTGTTGTCCAATTTGAACCAAATATCTACACCTAAACCATCAGGTACCTACCCCTGCTCAAAACCGATCTGCAAAATCTGCCTTCTCACCAAACCATACACTTTCCTACCAGGCCCCAAAGACTCCTTCAGATTTAAACGTATATTTTCCTAACAAATCTTAAATAAATGTCAGCGAACCGCCAGAGAGAAACGTGGACAAACGAGTCACAAGACAACACACAACGCGTTTCGACCTCTTAGGTCTTCCTCAGGTGAAACAAAAACGAAAAAGATAACGAAAATGCACTTAGCTTTGATCGCGCTTCAGATGGCTTCTGTGTTTAGCGCAAGGAAGAAGGCATTGATTCGTTATCTTTTTCGTTTTTGTTTCACCTGAGAAAGACCTAAGAGGTCGAAACGCGTTGTGTTTTGTCTTGTGACTCGTTTGTCCACGTTTCACTGGGCGGTTCGCTGACATTTATTTAAGATTTGTTTAGATTTCCGCCTGCAGTCGTTTCACTTTGCAACTAGGTATATTTTCCTGTCAGAGCCTTAACATTGTTTATGCTATCCACTGCCAGCTGTGTGGCAAGATCTATATAGGTGAGGCATCCCGCATGCTTGAGACATGCATCTCTGAACACCTGGCTGACATCCGCCACCACCGGCCCAAACCAGTTGCCCTACATTTCAACCACCTCCAACACAACATCAACCATGTGAATGTCTTGACACTTTGGCAATCACAGAGTGATAGCTTTGAACATACCTCTCAAGAATCCTATCTCAATGCAAACCCGGAACGCTACAGCCCCATGGCATCAACATCTAACAGTAACGCGAGTATACATATCCACTACTGCAACACCAGTCGGCAATATCTTCCACCAACACACACACACACACACACACACACACACACACACACACACACACACACAACACGACCACACCCCCCATTACCCACTTCATACAGAAGTTACAGCAAGCTTCTTTCACCTTACACTTCCACCACACTCTCCTCCCCATGTTCTAGACCAATCCACTGCTTAACCACAGACCTACCCCTCCCCCCGTTTTTTTTTCCTACACCTGTTTTCTTTTATGTTACCACCTCCACACGAATTTCCCTCCCCCTTCCATCTTTCCTGAGCACAAGTGTAGGTGCAGGTATTTGACCTTCCCGCCTCCCCACTTACCTTCCCCCACCCGCTCCCTCCTCACCCCCATATCATCAACATCTAAAAAAAACATATACCTATCCACCACCGCAAAACCAGCTCACTATATCCTCCAATAAAGTACACTCACACTCACACACCCACCATACCCCTTACATTATCTACAGCTATGTTCTTCTCTCCCCTCTCCTTATCTCATTCTCACCATACCTCTCCTTATAGTTCACTCCATTCACCATACCCCCCCCCTTATCGAGTTATCATCCCCCCCCCCCCCCCCCCCCCCCCTCCTCTCTCTCCCTTTTCGCTTTGTCCACCAACAACGATAGCTTCTCACCCATCCTTTCCCATCATTATTAGCATTATCTACACACCCACATACAACCACCCACATTTT
>JADBJO010000084.1:253006-263006 GCA_016801955.1 Conus betulinus | reverse complement strand
GAACACCACAGAATTATTGACTGTGGCGTGTCTCTATTGACACCAAAAGCACAGACAATCAGCCGTGTCTTCCTGATGAGTCTGATCCAGCGGACGAAAGGCCTAGGAGCAGGCAATACCATTAGATCTACCTCCGAAGTGAAGTACGATGGTTCCCTCAGGCAGCTAGTGAAAGGTTTCTCATATTTATGATTTATTTACCCCCATTTTCTTCATCTTCAATTATTTTTTAAATCAAATCTTTGCCAAGTCATTACTATAGTGACTGAAGAATTGTTAGCCTGTACTTGCTTTCTCCCACTACTTAATTGTTCAGCATTATATATGTGTATATATATATATAGATAGAGAGAGAGAGAGAGAGAGAGAGAGAGGGATCGGTTTGCAACGTCATTCACAATGTCTATCCCCGCCCTGAGTGCTAGGGCCTTTAAAAAAAAAATTTGAGTCTTGAGTCTCTCTCTCTCTCTCTCTCTCTCTCTCTCTCTCTCTCTCTCTCGGGGGCGCATACGTGGATGTTACAGAGAAAGGGCCAACATTCAAAGTGCTCCACAAATTAATTAGCATTTCAACGGCCCATTCAACTGTAAAAGTTCAACATTCTGAGCACTCGTTGATTACAATTCGAGTTTAGCCATGCAAGTAGCTCCACTCACCTTCAGTGCAGTATGTGGGAGTTTTACCGTTATCTATGAGCTTCATGTACCTGAGAGCAAGACGGAATAAGGCCATGTTTTTGCTGAGCTTGAGAGTTCGGCAGCGGTCAACCAGTGTTGTCGTGGGAGTGTTGCTGACACTTCTGTTCTGGGGGACGTTTACACCGGTGTGGTGACGTTGAAAAGAACCCTGGACCAGTTCAAGGCAAAGAACACACGACAGTTATGACTGAATTCTGCTGGGAAGATCAACAGCAAGGACAACGTGGATTCCCCTAGAAGCCAATTTACAAACGGAAAAGCTGACCACACTGTCAACGATGTGATGGACTCTTTGTTAAAAATGAACCATGACCTAAACACAAAGTTCGACATAATGCAAGGTGACGTCAAGGAATTGAAAGAAGGATTTAGAACTGTGGAATACAAAATGGATACACTGGAAGAGGAGGCTTTTACTTTAAGCCAAAAAAAAAAAAAAGGGGGGGGGGGGGGGAAGCTCTGCAACGTGAAAATGAAATGTTAAAAGCTAAATGTGAACACATTTTTGAACGCAGGACTGATGAATTTGAAAATAGATCAAAGCGAAACAACCTCATATTCCATGAATACCAAGCAAAGACAATGAAACGTGGAAGAATCGTGAAGACTGGTCTGATTAGGAACAAATTTGGACTGACAGGAGAGTGTTAATTTTACCGTATGCACCTTGTATCCTCTAAAAAAAAAAACACCACTTTCCGATTGTGGCTAGGTGTACATTTTTCAAAGACAATGAGGAAATTCTGAGAGCTAAAAGTAGGCTGAAAGGCACATCTATTTTCGTTGGAGAAGACATCAGTAAAAGAGTCAGAGAAATTAGAAAACAAGATGCAAAGCATATAAACATATTCCCAGTTTATCTTGAATATGCGTGAGATTCAATAAAGAGGAAAAACCGTTTTGGGTCATTATAGCCGTTAGTAACGAACATAATGAATATACCTACAAATTTTCAGAAGGATCGGCCAAGTACTTTCTGAGATTCTTCATAAAGGAAAAAAAAAAACGTTATGGGCCGTTATAGCCGTTAGTAACAGATATAACGGTAAAACAAAATATCGGGCATCATCCCTGACTCATAATGTACATACCTACAAATTTTCAGAGGGATCGGCCAAGTGCTTTCTGAGAGATATTCCACGAAAGAAACCGTTAAGGGCTGTTATGGCGTTAGTAACTGATATAACGGTAAAATGAAACATGGGGCTTCATCCATGACCCGTAATGAACATACCTATAAATTTTCAGAAGGATCGGCCAGGTACTTTTTGAGATATTCCTTAAAGAAGAGAAAAACCCGTATGGACCATTATAGCCGTTAGTAACGGATATAACGGTAAAATAAAACATCGGGCATCATCTGTGACCCAAAATGAACATACCTGCAAATTTTCAGAAAGATCGGCCAAGTATTTCGTGAGATATTCCATTAAGGAGAAAACTGTAATGGGGCCGTTTTAACCCTTAGTAACGGATATAACGGTAAAATGAAACATTGGGCATCATCCGTGGCCCATAATGAACATACCTACAAATTTTCAGAAAGATCGGGCAAGTACCTGCTGAGATATTCCATACAGAAGAAAAAAAACCGTTATGGGCCGTTATAGCCGTCAGTAACGGATATAACGGTAAAATAAAAACATTGGGCATCATCCATGACCCAAAATGAACATACCTACAAATTTTCAGAAAGATCGGCTCAGTAGTTTAGTCTGGAGCGAGGGGAACATATTTTAACCACGGACGGACACACACACACACACACACACACACACACACACACACACACACACACACACACACACACACACACACACACACACACAGAGGGAGAGAGAGAGAGAGCATTTCTTCGTTCCCATTGTAAAGTACTCCCTGTTCTATTAGAACTGGGAGTACAAAGACTGGGTCCTTGTTTAAAAGAGGCAAGAGAGGCTGGAAAAAGAGCCAGTATATGGTCTTTGACCACCTTCTTATCGAGAAACCAAATATTACCTCAGCACTAATGGAAATCTTGTTCAGAAGAAATAGGGATTAGGCTGGCCGAATGTGTTAAAAATAAATTCAGCCTTTAGTTATTCTAATTTAAACGTTGCACAGTTTTCACAGGGGATCACTGAACAAGTTAAACCTGTCGAATATGTGTCAGAAACAGATTGTGCAAAGCATGTGCTTTCCGTAGTGTTGGTAAACCTGTTAGCATGCCGCAGAAATCAGTGGGGTTTGAAGAAATGGGGGGGGGGGGGGGGGGGGGGGGGGGGGGGTCACATTCGTTAGGGGGCCGTATTGAAAGTGTTTTTGAAAAAATGGCCCAACGAATGTGCACGTAAATATAAAAACAAGAATATCTCTCTTTTCTTGCATTGGAATATAGCTGGTGTTCTATCAAAACTGAATGACAAAGATTTTACTTCCTGTATTTCATCTTTTCACTTTATATGTTTAATAGAGTTATTCATTGATAGCTTTGATCCACTAGCATTTCAGAATTACAACAGCAGCAGTTTAGCTGTCCAAACAGGGGAGACGATCTGGAGGATTCTTTGTTTCATTGAAAACGAAGTTGATTATGTAACGGAAATAAAATTCAAACACGGGAATTTTCTTTGTTTTTCTATAAACAGATCATTGTCTGGTAAAGATAAAGGTATACTTTTTATTTGCTGTTATATCCCACCAGAATATTCTCCTTATCATAACTCTAGTAGTATAGATGGTGATATATATTACTTGAAGGTATTCTTAATAATACCACTCAAAGTGACGAAATGTATATTTTAGTGTGTGGGGACTTAAACAGTAGAACAGGAGATACATTTCCTACGATTGATGGTGTTTTTTGGCAACACTGCTGTAGATGATGAGATCAACGATGGAATTATTCAAAATTTGCAAGATAAAGTAGTGAATTCTTATGGAAGAAAGCTTTTAAATCTTTGTGCTTCACTGGGACTATGTATGCTGAATGGTGTCTGTGATTGAGATAAAGAAGGTCATTTACATACATTTCTGATACTGGCAGTATTGTGAATGATTATTTTTTGGCATGTGATAACCTTTCTTTTCTATTTTGTAGTCATGTTGTGAAGTACATGAAGTGGAAAGGATCACCTCCTATAGAATTATGTACTAAAACACGGAATAAGGATACATATGCATTGTTGAACTGTAGGCTAAGGAAACATGTGCCACTGAGAAGTATAGATAGAAAGCTGAATACGCTGAACAATTCATTGAGGCAATGAGTCATCAGGAGTTTAGAGAGTTTAGGATTTAACTTATGCTGCTTCCATGATTGATGTAGACATAGATCTTCTTCTTCTTCTGCATACGCAGGCTGATACTCCTGCGGACACTCCCTGTATGGACAGACAAGTATTAATCCCATCTACCTAACATTTTGTGGAGTTTTGTGTGTATGACCGTTTTTATCCCACCATTAAGGCAGCCATAGTCCATCTTCGGGGAAGGTGCATGCTATGTGTAACGTGTTATCCATACCAACAGCCAAACTGGCCTTCTCTCTTCCGAAAGTTGGTGATGGGATTTTATGTGTGTGTGCAAGATGTTATGCGTGCGTTCACACACGAAACCTCGGTTTATAGTCTTATTCGAAGGACTGTATGTGAAATGAAGTCAGAACTAATGTTAACTCCGAGGGAAAAATCCCCCTTACGGAAACGGCCTGGCGGAGATTCGAACCCACAACCTTTGGATTACGAGTCCAGCGCTCTACCAACTGAGCTATTCCGGCCCCAGACATAGATAAAGCTCTGGGATTATTCAGTGACTGTATTTTGCAACACGTTGGTTGTATGAAAAAAAAAATTTATTTTGATGAGAGATCAGACAAGAAAAGTAATGAATGGTTTGATGAAGAATGTAAAATTGCAAGAAAAAATGTGAGAATGTTACTTTCGAAGGTTTGTAAAAAACGAGGGTGGTATATGCAATAACATTAGTACAGATGACTGGTTTTTGCATTTAAGAATATTCTTGACAAGCATGTTGATAATATGCTTATCCAGTTGAAGACAATGAAAAGAGATGGTTTAATCAGCCAGTTACGAAAGAAGAGGTTATTGGTGCATTGGGGAAATTAAAGAATTCAAACTCAGCGGGTCCAGATGGTATAATTGGTGAATTTTTGAAGTTTTTTAGTGATCATGTTGTTATGTTCTTGGTTAAGTTGTCAATGCTCTGTTTGATAAAGGTGTATATCCTGAGCAATGGACAGAATCCATAATTTGTACATTACATTAAAAGGGAGAGTAGATGATCCGAATAATTACAGGGGCATATCACTGAGCAAGGTGTGCAGTAAGATTTACAGTTCAATAATTAATGTAAGACTACAAAAATGGATTGAAGAAAATAATATCACTGGTGAGTATCAGGCTGGATTACTCAACAATTGCTCTTATTTTCACACTTTTGGTGTCAGTTCAAAAGCAGTTAGTGAACAATAGAAAGTTATATTTATAGAGTTTTAAAAATCTTTCAATTCTATATCAAGAAATGTTTTGTGGCCAATACTTGTCAAAAATGGAAAAGGGGGCAAAATGTATGCATGTATAAGACGTATGTGTAATTATGTCAAAGAAAGAGTAAGAAATAAGGCAGATTTGACAGATTTTATTACCTGTTCAAGTGGGGTGAAACAACGAGATGTATGCAGCCCAATTTTGTTTTCTTTGTTTATTAAATGAACTTGCTTTAGAAATAATTGAAAATGGAAAGCATGGTATAAAATTTTCTCCTGATTTCTCCGAGTTGTTAAGTTTATTATTTGCAGATGATATTATCTTGATGTCAGAAACAGTGGCTGGACTACAAACTCATTTGAATAGTTTGTATAAAGCATCCAGTTACCTGGAATTGTTGGTAATTATGAATAAAAGTAATATTATTTTTTTTTTTTTCAGGAAAAGGTGATTATTTAGCTTTAGGGGAAATGGGTATATGGTACAAAAGAAATGAAAGTTGTTAACAGCTGTAAGTATCTAGGCCTGTGCTTTTCAACCAAAGTTAGTTTCTATACAGCATGTGACGAATTGGTGAGTAAAGCTAAAAGAGCATTAATAGCAATGAAGACATTGTATAAACTTGAGAATAATTCGCCTGAACGATGCCCAACTATTCAATGCCCAACTGCCGCCTTTAGTATAGTATGGCACTTAAATATGGGCTTTAAATAAAGCATCTTTAGAAATAGAAAAGGTACACACACAAGGTCTTGAAAAGTTCTTAGGTGTAGGTATAAAAACACCGAATTATTTCTTGTATGGAGATCTGGGTAAATACCATATACACTTGAACTCTTATGTACGTTGCATTATCAATCGTCTAGCGATTGGTCATTCACAAAGACGGGAGATGTGATGCGTGCACATCTAGCCAGTGATGCTTGTATCATGCCAGAGACAAGACACGTGCTTTTTCCGCCAAAAGAAAAATCATCGTTTCATGAGATCAGTCTATTCTTTTTTTATTCTTTTTTAACTTTATTGGTTAAAGGAAGCAAGGCTGGGTCCTTTTAGCGACTTTTTATCAGCCAGATTTCGTGTTGCTGCTCAGATCAACAATATCGTAATTGCCGGCTGTCAGCCTGGTACCGGTACCAAGTCTGGCACAATGGCCTCACCTGATCAAGATGAAAGGCCTGCCATTGAAGGTAAGGACGTGAGAGATTCCAAACTGGAGGAAAAATTAGAAGACAGGCTTCAAGATGCAGCGCAAAGTTTGGATGCGAAATGCAATGGGAAAAGAAGTTCGATGAATTTGAAACTCTTTCGAGAACTTCGTTAAAATGTAAACTCAATGCTGGAGACATGAGCGGAAATGATTCTGACGTCGAATATGACGAACGCGATGTCTTTGTTTTACAAGAGGATCAAGAAGAGCTAGATCTACATCAGTGTGAAAAGGCACTGATTGAGGGAAGTGCGTGTACTTCTACCTCTAGCACCACTAAGAAAGACAACGTTCAGTTGTTTGATGAAATAGAACAAGAGCTCAATGGAAAAGAAATGCTAGGTTCAAAGGTCAGTGATGGTGTGGCACTGCGCGTTTTAGCCGAAAGCTGAGCGAAAAGGTCCAGAAAGACAAATTTGAGGCGCACAATCGACCGGAAAATTGTGCAAAATTAGTGGTGCCGTTGGTAAACAAGGAGGTATGGTCCAAACTTTCAACAGATCAACGCAAATCGGATCTGAAGATCGCACACGCTGAGCGCGATGATCAAGGCAACAACCGCGATTGCCCGCGTGGCAGACCAGAACGAGGCTTCGCGACAAAATGCAGAACTAATACGGAACTGCACAGATCCAATTGCGTTGCTAGGACACGCCACACATGAGCTGTCTATGTTCCGTCGTCGAGCGATGTGTCCACTGGTCAATCCGCGCTTGTGCGTCGAAACGATTGATGTTACGGAACATTTGTTTGGTCTTGCATCCACACTCAAGATATAAATGAAATGGAGAAGATAGGCTTCAAGGCCTTGTCTGCTGGGAAAAAAAAGGAAACACCCCCAAATTTAGTCGCTTCCAGTATGACTGAATGGGAGCAACAGGAAAGGGTTGTTTTTAGGGGCCGTCCCGTCCCGAAACAAGCATTTCCAAGCCATACGTGGGGGCTATCAGTACCCAAAACCACAGACACAAGGGCAGCGCTACAACAGCTTTCCCAAAGGGCGAAAAAAATGAAGCCAGTTTTTGCTACCTTGAGATTGAAAGGACATATCTCAACATCTTTCTTGGATGAGAGACAGGGCCAAGTAAATGTTATGGACACACTGGACATATTACATAAGCTAGGATTCATTGTACATCCCACAAAGTCAGTTTTTTTCAATCAACTACTGTGATTCAGTATTTAGGAGTGATCATTGACTCGGTCTCAATGACGGTCACGTTGATCTCAGAAAGGAAAGAGAAAATGCTTCTAAGCTGCAAGAACCTGTTGAAGCGGCTGTGATCTCCATACGAGATTAGGCAAAAGTCGTTGGGTGAATGGTGGCCAGCTTTCCCGCTGTTAAATTTGGGCCCTTGCATTACAGGCAGTTGTAAAAAGATAAATGTAGAGCTCTGAAGAAAAGCAAAGGACATTTTGACCGGGTGATGGAGATATCTAAAGCTGGAAAAAAAGGAGCTGACATGGTGGATTGACAATATTTCTGATGCTTTCAATGATGTTTGTTGCAGAGATCTAGACATTGTGATCCACTGTGATCCATTCTGATGCAAGCCTTCATGGCTGGGGCTGCGTGTGTGTTGAAGTCTCCTCAGGAGGAGTGTATGGTCACCAGCAGAAAGAAAATTTCATACAAATTACTTGGAATTAAAAGCTGCATTTTTGCCTTGAAATCTTTTCAGATGCAGCTTCAAGGGAAACATGTAAGGCTCATGCTGGACAATACCACAGCCATAGCATGCTCAAACCACATGGGTGCATCTCACTCTGACTCCTGTAATGATTTAACATTTCAGATCTGGTCTTGGTGCATTGAACATAATATCTTCGTCAGTACAGCCCACATACCAGGAGTGGAAAATGTGGTGGTCGATGCAGAATCCAGGAAGGTAAATCTGGACACTAAATGGAAGCTGAACAATGATCTGCAAGCTGCTCTTAGACAGCTGAATGCAGTACCTGACATAGATTTGTTTGCATCTAGGCTGAATGCGCAAATGAAAAGATTCATCTCTTTCAGGCCAGATGCAGATGCAGACGCTATTGATGCTTTCAGTGTAACTTGGAGAGACATAAATTTCTATGCTTTTCCTCCTTACAGCGTTGTCACCCAAATCCTCCAGATAGTGCAGAGGGATCAGAGTTTAGGTGTGCTGGTGGTCTCAGATTGGCCAACTCAGCCGTGGTATCCAGTACTGATGCGACTCTTGACAGCAGAGCCAGTGCGTCTGACCTGCGGAAAGAACCTGTTGCATCTCCCCAGCCACCCAGATGCAGTCTATTGCCTGATTCAGCAGAAGAGGCTTCACCTGCTAGTTTGCAGGATCTCAGGTGTTCTTTAACCAGGTCTGGCCTAAGCAGTGGGGCCACTGATTTGGTTATGAGCACTTGCAGAAATTCTACCCGGAAAACGTGTGACTTACATAAGAAGGTGTGGAAAACTTTTGTAGATAGCAAGGGAATAAAAAAAAACCAGCTTATGTCCATGTAATAAATTTTCTGGCAGATATGTATGCTTCTGGGGCTAGTCACAATACAGTAAATTTAGCCCAAAGTGTAGTTTCAGCTTATTTGCACAGGCCAGGCACTGAAACAGTAGGCAATCACCCATTAGTGTGTCGTCTAGTGAAAGGGGTGTGTGAAGAAAGACCCTCATTCCGAAATATCATGATACATGGGATGTGGATAGTGTACTACAATACTTAGCTGGTTGGCCGGACGTAGGAACAATGACCCTTAGACTGGTTATGTTTTTAGCCCTGCTGTCTGGTCAGAGGGTCAAACAATCCACACATTAAGATGTGATGATATAAGATTTAAAGATGACAAGTGTGTCTTAGTGTTTAGTGCTGTGCTGAAGCAGACTAAACCAGGGTCACATGTGCAACCGTTAGAATTAGAGTCTTTTGTAATTAAAAACGTGTGTATTGTTACCCACCTTAGACAGTATTTAAGAGTGACAAAGACTCTGAGGAAAGGGAAAAACTCTCTTCATTTCATTTGTCAACCCCCCACAGTGAAGTCTAAAGAGACTATATCCAGGTGGATTAAAACAGTTTTGAGGTTAGCCGGGGTGGATATCAACCGTTTTTTCAGCTCACAGCACCAGAACAGCTAGCACTTCAGCAACATTCAGCAGAGATGTGCCTATTGACTGCATGATGAGAGAGCGCTGGGTGGTCTAGACAGACCACTTTTACCAAGTTCTACTGCAAACCTGTGCTTCAGAAGTCTTTGGGACAATCAGTTCTAGACAGTTTTGTAAATAAGAAGTAGAAATGCTGCAGGGTCCAGTTTTGACCCAGTGACTGACTGATGTTTCATGGTACAGTTTGACCCAGTGACTGATTGAAAGTGATTGCATGCCAAATTACCAATTGTTTTTGGATTACCAGAAACTCTACAGCTCTTGTGTAATTAAATGTAGAGACAAAACAAATCCATCCACTTGTTTAGATTGCTTTTATGATGATTCAGTACTTATGACCTCTAACTCTGAAGTCTCAAGTCATTGTGAATGACCAATCGCTAGATGATTGATAATAGAATTAACGAGACTTACCTGTAAGTTGAGGGTTAAATTGGAATTATCTAGAGTCTAGTGA
>JADBJO010000084.1:245506-248006 GCA_016801955.1 Conus betulinus | reverse complement strand
ATTTCACACAGGTCAATATTCTGATTTATGGAAAAGAATCTGTTATTGTTCCATTGTTTTAAAAAGGCAACATTAACTATCCAAGCAGTTACACAGGAATTTTTCTTTCAGACATCAGTAGCAAAATATACAGCTCTATAGTTAATTCAAGATTACAGAAACGGGTCGAGCAAAACAATATTACTAATGAATTCCAGGCTGGGTTTTAACAAAATTATTTCTACAACCAATCACATATTTACATTGTTAGCAGTCATTCAAAAATAATTTTCATTCAATAGAAAGCTGTATGTAGCTTTCATTGATTTTGAGAAAGCATTCGACACAAGTTCAAGAAAATTACTGTGGCCTATTTTGTTAAAGAATTGAATTAAAGGTAAAATTTACCGATGTGGTAAAAGTATGTATGAGGTTATTAAAGCTCGAGTTCGTTGTGGTACACAGTGCACAGATTATATCAATTGTACGAACGGTGTGAAAACAAGGCGATGTTCGTAGTCTTCTTCTCTTTTCTTTATTCATCAACGAACTTGCACTTGAAATTATCAATAATGGTATACATGGTGTTAGTCTCAATATGGATATGATTGAATTGTTTATCCGCTTGTTTGCTGATGACATTACATTATTATCAGAAATTGTGGTTGGGTTGCAGACGCAACTAAATAGTCTTCATAGAGCTGCATGTCTGTTACAACTTAAAGTTAAGTTAGAAAAATCTAGCATTATGGTTTTTAGAAAAGGTGGATACCTAGCAAGCACAGAGAGATGCTTTTAGGGCAATGTTAAGATGAGTGTAATGAATTGATATTGATACCTAGTTATCTTGTTTTCCACAAGACTGAGTTTTAAGCCTGCATCCCAAGATTTAGCGAACAAAGGGAAACGAGCTGCTATTCGTATGTTTATAAATTGAATCAATTAAATAATAACTCAGTGAAATTATTCTTGAAGCTTTTTGATTTACAGATTCAATATGTACTTCTATATGGTGCTGAGTTTGGGGTTTAGAAGATGCTACACTAGTGATAGAAAGTGTTCCTGTATTTGTGTTAAAGAAGTATCTGGGAGTAAGTATCAAAACACCGAATGATCTTGTATATGGTGAATTGAATCGATTCCCCCTGTCTATTAATTTTAGTGTCTCTTGCATTAGATACTGGTTGAAATTGACACGAATGGAAGAGCATAGACTGCCTTTTAAAGCATGTAAAATGTTATTCAATCTGTCAAATAGAGGAAAAGTCAATTGGGCTTTGAAAGTTCGTGATGTTTTGAATAGTTATGACTTCAGTTATGTATCGGGAAAACCAAGGTGTAGGAAAACCAAGGTGTAGGACATAAATTCTTTTATAGGAGAGTTCAAACAAAGATTAATTGATTGCATGTGGCAAAACTGGAATTGCCATATGGGTGACAGTGATAGACCTAGAAGAAACTGTAGGAAATTCAAGACATCTCATGATCTGGAGACATACTTACTTTTGGATTTGGACAGATTTATTCGATACACACTAACACGATTTAGATTTGGGAGTTCTAATTTATCAGTGCACAGTTGGATTTGGACAGATTTTATTCGATACACACTAACACGATTTAGATTTGGGAGTTCTAATTTATCAGTGCACAGTTCAAAATATATAAGGAATAGTGAACGAGTCATGAAATGCCCATTGTGTAGATCTCCTACAGATGATGAAATTCACTTTGTTTTTTTTTTAGTTGTCCCTGCTTTTGATGATTTAAGATATAGTTTGATACATCCTAAATATCATAATAATCCTAGTGATTTCAGGTTAACATAACTGTTAGCATCACGAAAGACAGAAGTAGTTAAGATCTTGCTGTACATCTTTACAAAGCCTTTAAGAAAAGGGAAATAGCTATATCTTGAATCATCAAATTTATTGATGTATGAATGTGAATTTGTGAATTGAGTCTATGAATGTGCGTATGTATTGATTCTGTTTCTTGAATTTACATGATTTTCCTTTGCAAGTTGGTAAACTGTTTTCAGTCTTGCATTTGACCTAGTGCTCATGCTTATATTGGGATGACAGTTTCATTCGCATCTGTATCATCATATTCATTGTTTGACATTCCTTCAAATGGGGGCCGGAATAGCTCAGTTGGTAGAGCGCCGGACTCGTGATCCTGAGTTTACGGGTTCGAATTTCGGTACAGGGGATTTTTCCCTCGGAGTTAACATTGGTTCTGACTCCATTCCATTCCCATTCAGTCCTTCGAATGAGACTATAAACCGAGGTTCCGTGTGTGAACGCACGCATAACATCTTGCACACACGTAAAATCCCATCACCAACTTTCGGAAGAGAAGGCCAGTTTGGCCGTTGGTATGGATGACACGTTATGCATAGCATGCACCCTGCGTGAGAGATTGAAAGAATGGAGGAAGTAAGGGAACTGAGTGAACGATATTGACTGGATGACACGGGAAACGACTGAATGAAGCGCAAGCTGGCAACTCTTCAGTCGGC
>JADBJO010000084.1:185506-240506 GCA_016801955.1 Conus betulinus | reverse complement strand
CCGAAACACCAGTGGAAACAACACAATCCACAGGTAACTCATTAAACAATGCAGACGCAGAGTGTAATCCCTGAGGAACACAAAGAGCAACATCGAAATTGACAGCAACATTCGTCCGAACCACATACTCTTTCAACATATTGATGTGGAAAACCTTGGACTTTCCATGCATGTCAATACGATAGTTGACAGGTGAACACTTTTCCTTCACAAGAAAAGGACCTTTCCAGGAAACCTTCAACTTATTCTGTTCATCAGAGAGCAAAACAAGAACCTGATCACCCACTTTCAATGAACGAGGAGAGCTCTTTCTGTCTGCGTACACCTTATACTTGTCGGTCTGACTGTCAGCGGTCTGTTGTGCCTGAGCACAACTGTCCAGTATCCAATTGTGCAAGTCATGTACATATTGGTCAACGTTTTTGTCATCGTCAGTCATCTGTGTGCCAGTCCACTTATCAGCTAACAAAGCGATAGGACCACGGGGTGAATGACCGAAAAGTAACTCAAAAAGGAGAAAACCCTAAAGTCATATTCGGCAACTCCCGATATGCAAACAGAACAGCCGGAATGTACCGGTCCCACTGCTTGGGACAGTCACGACAAACCTTCTTCAGCATGGACTTCAAGGTGCCATTAAACCTTTCCACCATCCCGTTAGACTGAGGGTGGTATGGAGGAGTAGTGGTAACAGAAGAAATAGACAACAGACGGTACACTTCCTTCATCAGGTCCGAAACAAACTGAGTACCACAATCAGTAAGAATTTCGGAAGGCAAACCATACCTTGAAAAAAAAATAGAAAGAAGAGCCTCCGCGACAGTGACTGTATCGATACGTTTGAGTGGGACAGCCTCCGGAAACCGAGTAGCTGTATCCACTAACGTCGTCAGAACGTACCGAAAGCCAGAAGAAGAAGATACCTCCAAAGGACCAACCAAATCCATCGCTACCTTCTCAAAAGGTACTGAAACCAACGGCATCTTGTGCAACGGCGCACAAGGGACGCGGTTACGAGACACAGTCTTCTGACAAGTATCACACATGAACGACAATACTCCTTGACTGACCGAGACACTCCTGGCCAAACGAACGATGCAAGAACTCGCTGTAGAGTACGTCTGATCCCACAATGACCAGAAAAAATGCTGTCATGCGCGCAGTATGAAGCACAACGTTACGTAACTCCTGAGGAACTACCACTGACGCTTAACTTCACCCTTGTCCTTGACCAAGCGACATAGAACATCATTAAAAAAAACAAAAACAGGCTTAGTCAAAGGGGAAGGTACCTCAGTTACAACTGAAGAGAACAAGTGACTCAAAGAGGCATCACGCTTCTGCATAGCAGCAAATTCCTTAGGCTGTACATCCAGCACAGACAAATCAGGTACTGACAACGGTACAGGCAACTGTTTCTCCTTGTCTGCCTGGAAACGAGTAGTCACATTACATGGGACAAAAGATCCACCAGCACTGAACATGCTGAAGTAACACCTGGAAGATTATCAAGAATGAGATCCGTTACTGGGTCCTCAATAACACAGGCAAGCACCTCACCCTCAAAGTAAGGTGTACTAACTGAGACCACAGCAAGAGGGAAAACCTCAATCTTACCTCCAAAAGAACGACAATGTTGTTCTTCACCAGTGAACTGATGTGGAAGAACAAAAGAACGGCGCACTCCCGCAGTAGTACACACCTGTGTCCCTCAACACAGAACAGTGAAACCCATTGACAGTCCTGACTCAACCACTAAGCCGTCAGTGTTAACATGTGACACCATCGAATGGGCTACAGTAGATGGATCCGAAACATTGTCTGACATACCGCCACATTCACTGCTGACTGCTCTACAGATGGACAATCCCGAGCTTTATGAAACCAGCAACCACAATTGTAACAACCTGCGGGTGTACCTGAGGTATTATGAGCCTGTCCCCGCTGTCGGCCACGGTTACGCGGATACCGAGAGTTAGACGCTGTTTGACCACCTCTAGGTGTACCGGTATTTGCACCCAAATGACCAGACTGCTGACCACCACCGGTAGCAGACTGTTCAAACCGGCTGCCATGATCCCGTCCGCTACGAGAATTTTGACCACCGCGGGAATTTTGACCTCCACGGTAACGATTACGGTTCTGATTTGAACGCCAAGAGCCAAATCCATGGTCTGAACCAACACTGTTTTGGTGATGGCGAAGGAAGCGACATTTACATCGAAAACCGTGTCCGTTCCCTTGCGGGCAAACGTCCGATCAGGATGCGCAGTCCTGTACTGTTCCGCAAGCTCGTACATTTCTTTAGCGCTTGCAACCGACCTTTCTTTTAGAAAAACAGCCAAGTCCTTTGAAACGCTGTTTAAAATCTGCTCACGCAGAAAAAACAGATCACGAAGTTCCGCATAATCCTTTTTAGTTTTGGACAAGTCAATCCACCGATCAAGAAAATGCGCAGACCGAGTCAAATACGCAGGAAATGACTCGCCTTTCTCCGGACGCACGGTACGGAATTTCTCGCGAAATCCTTCGGCGGTACACCGGTAACGCTTAAGTAATTCATCCTTAAGTTCATCCCATGTTAAAGTATCCTTCGCTGCCAAAGAATGATACAGCGTCAACGCACTGCCCTTGAAAAGAGACGCAATATACAATACCACTTATCTTTGGGCCACTCGCAAGAAGTAGCATGACTCTCAAATCTAAACAAAAATGCATCAATCTCATCTTTGTTTTTCATCAAAGACAGGCATCTTGGGGATATAAGGAGAACGACCAGAAATAGGTTTCGCATCACCAGAACCCTGCGCAGAACCATTGTCTGTAACACCAAAAGCTTTTAATTTCTCCATTTCAAGCTGAAGCTTCTTACTCTCTAACTCTAACTCCATGGCTTCTAAATCTTTCTCATGCTGCTCCCTTTCCTTCTCTCTCTGTCTTTCCCTATCCTTTTCTTCCCTTTCTTTATCCTTTTCTTCCCTTTCTTTCTTTATCCTTTTCTTCCCTTTCTTTATCTTTTCTTCTCTTCTTCTCTCTCTTTCTCTCTCTGTCTTTCTTTATCTTTTTCTTCCCTTTCTTTTGCGCGCTCAGCGCGATCCTCACACTGTTTGACATATTGAATCAACTCCGGCCATCAAGGCCTAACGTCTTTCCCTGAGACAGGTAGGTCTCAAAGGCCGACATTTTGAATGAAAATGAATGAAAGAGAAAAAAAATGAAATTTTATGAAAAAAAAAAGAACAATGAAAATTTACTTTAAATTTGAAAAAGAAAAGAAAAATGAATTTAAAGTTTCAGTGTAAAATTCCTTCCACTCACACCAACATCCAATCACTCCTATACACACTAATAAAAAAAAACAAATGTTTTCAAACAGCAAAACCAAGAAGAATTTCCAAGAAAAAAAATTGTTTATTTGGACAGGCCTCCAAAATGATCACCCTTTTGGATCAAATCAGTGGCCAGGGGGAAGGAGAAAAATCGAATTCAAATAATAGGAAAGAAAAAGGTTGTGAAACGAAAAAAAAAAGAACTACGTAAGGCTAAGCGTCTCCCATCGCCATGCCCCCTTGCTACCCGCAAGAGAAGGTGGAAGCTCACCAGCCTATGGAACAACAATGCCCTAACAAAACAGAGGTAGAAATAGAAAAAGAGGCACTCACTCAACAATCCTTTCACATACACATACAAAAAAAAAATCTTAAAACAGCATAATTAAAACAATGAAAAGACAAACACCTAAAAGGGGGGATAATACACAATCACTATCAGAAACCCTACCTAAGAAATGCGAATGAGAAAATTTTCAAACTAGATAGGTGCCTATTGATAAAGACGAAATATAGAGAGAATGAAGTCAGAAAACAGCAAAAGTAGACAGAGTGGAAATCACCAAGACAGTAAGAAAAAGTAAGACTAGAAATTAGAAAAAGCCCTCTGGACTACCCTACTGGCACAGCCCACCCGTATAATCGGAGACGGGACTAGCACAAAATACTAGAATAGGAAAAAAAAAACACACACACAAAAGTTACATAGGGACACTTTTGAAGGGGGGGGGGGGGGGGGGGGGGGGGGGGGTACAATGAAAAGTGAACACTAAGTCGTAAGTGGGGTTGGGGAAGAAAACAAAATTATTTTGCCACTCCAGAAAAAAAAAAAACAACAACAACAAAAACAAACCAAACGGTTGGTATAAATCAAAGTTGCAATAAAAATAAACGGGTTACAAAACAAAATTATTTCAAAATTTGAAATAAAAAATCAGGAAATGGATACAATATAAAGAAACTGATTCAAAATAATGAAAGGAATCAAATTTATGCAATTAATAATAAGTACAAGAAGGGTTTAAAAACAAGAAAATTACCAAAAAAAAATTGATAAGTACTGGGGAGGGTATAATGGGGGGGGGGGGGGGGGGGGGTGTTACATGAAAATCCTTAAAATACTCAGTAGAAAAAAAAAAACGTGGGAATACAAAAGGAGGTGGGGATTTCACAGCAAATTCTGTTCAAATTGCTGAATAATAAATCAGGAAAAGAAATATGGGGAGGGGTTTAAATGGAAAATTTTTACAATATAAAGAAAATTATTAGGGGGGGGGGGGGGGGGGGGGGGGGGGGATGTATCCAAATATAAAAGGTAATTATATGTAATAATCAACTGTTCCCACACAACATTCACTAATACCTTAAAAAGCAAATCATTTTTTTTTTTCAATTCAAAATGGGGTGGGGAACATCACAACCAAGGGGAGGGGTACGACCTGACGTCTTTCCTCCGCACACAACTGCATCCTCCATACACATAAGGCGCAAACAAAGGTCAATTTTGATTCATCCCCTCCTTAATCTTTTAAAATCCCATGGGGGTTCTTTACTCTGGCATCAATCAAAGCGTATATATTTTCATTATCTGTCTTTCAGCTGGTGCAACCAAACAAGCACTCTTCTTCTGCACACGATACTGATTTTGCAGGTTTACTCACTGCAAGTGTCCACACACACTCTCTGTGGTGTCCGGAACTGGCTTCCTCTGTGCGGGGATCCCCCATACACATCACAACTACTGGTCGGCGACAAACTCTTGCCCAACCTGGATCTTCCCACGGATCGGAGCTTGGCCCGGGAACGCGCGCAGCCCCCGGCCATCCACCTTAGTGCCCGATCTCCATTCTCTTCTTTCCTCTACCGCACGGGGAGTCGGCCCAGCTATAACAAACCGGATAAACACGAGTTCAAAACACTGCCAGCCAGTTAGCAGTCATATTACACTTTAACATTTTTTGAACTCTTCAATTTTTCAAACATAGTTTCGGTTCCGACAATAAACCGTTGAAAACAAAATGGAGAATCATCTAGATTCTCACAATATAAAATTAGATACTTACGGCTTGAGTACCGGTCAATCAACTACAATTCACATACTTCTGTATGTGTTAGGCCTCTGCCTTTATCAATGGGCACAGTCCGCCTCTTCTTCATCTAAATCATCTGTTCCATTCTCAGAGTGCGCACCGATACAGGTCAACGCCTGTTTATATTCAAATCGCGTGAACAGTGTTAAAAATTTCACTCAAACCCTGGGCCACGTTCAGTCAATACGCTCCCTTGTGTCACACGACTAACCTATAGTGTAACGCACGAATCAATAATCTTTTTGTTAATCTGTACTGTCTCATGTAATCGCGTAGCATACGAAATACTGAATGTCTTTGTCGTTGTTTGTTTCCATTAATGATGTAACTCTCTCTCTCTCTCTCTCTCTCTCTCTCTCTCTCTCTCTCTCTCTCTCTCTCTCTCTCTCACACACACACACACACACACACACACACACACACACACACACCCTGTCCCCTTGTTTTGGATGTGATCTTTGTTTTTCTTTTTCTTGATAGGCCTAAATCCCCTTTCCCCTATGCTTCTAAAGCCCCGTTACCTTCTCCTATCCTGATTTTCCTTGCATCCTTTGCACCCCCCCCCCCCTTTTTTTTCCTTCCTCCTACACCCCCCCCCCCCCCCCTCCCCCTCTTCTTTGTTTTTTTTCCTTAGATAAACACTTGTTCTTTGATTATACGCTGGATCATTTGTAATAATGGGAAAACTACATATAATTCCTTTGAACGCCAGGGATCTAAAATAGTTTGAAAAGGAGATCTTTGTTTATGTTTTTCAAGAAAAACCGTTTTGACATGATATGTCTTCAGGAATAGCATGTTACCAAGTCTGATATAAGAACATGGGAAAAAAGAGTGGGTTGGTAAAATATTTTTCAATGAAGGCACAAATAGAAGTAGAGGCGAGGTTATCTTGATTTCAAAGCATTTCTCTGGGGAAGTTGACTTCGTACTTTCACAGCAAAGAATTTTGGTTGTCTCTGTTCTTAACGATAAATACAGTTTAATGATTGCCAACACTTACGCTCCAAAAAACATTAACGAAAATGTATATCATTTTCACTATTTAAATAAAATCTTGAATGATTTTGAATGGAGACCTCATATTCTTAGGTGATTTGAACTGTTCACTCAACACAAACCTAGATATCCGGTAAAAACCCATGACAAGTCAGAAACTGAAGCCTTTAACAAAACAATAAATGCTTTGGGTTTAACTGATGTTTGGAGATTGCATCGTCCAACTGAAAAATCGTTTACTTGGTGTAGATCACATCCATTTCATTGCACGTCGACTAGATTACAGTTTTTCTTCTGAAAACATTCTACATCTTTGTTCTTTATTCGCCATCTGACTACGTAACTGTCCAAAGCCCGGACCATAAGAGCGTAATGTTAGAATTTAACGATGACAGTTTTTTTCATGGTCCAGGATACTGGCGTTTTAACCACAAAACAACTCATTTGTTGAAACATTGAACACATTCTTAGATGACTTTGTCAAGGAAAACAAAGGGGTAAGCTGTGTTGAAAAATGGGAGCAACGTAAAGAGGAAATTAGAAGCTTTTTTGCGCTGAATTTGGTAAATCGTTATCGTGTCAAAAACGAAACGAATCGTTAACGCTGCAAATATTAAAGGACTTAGAGGAAAAACTAATGACTGATCCTCAAAACAGTTACATTCTAATTATCATAGTAAAACAGAAAATAGAACTTCTACAAATGGAGAAAACTATTGGGTGCTCAGATCAGAGTTAGAATGAAACGGATTGAAGAAGGGAAAAAAAAAAAACAGTAAATGTTTTTGAAATTTAGAGAAAGCGCACAGTAAGAAAAGATTATTACTTGGCTGTGTAAGGTAATCAAAAGAAATCATAACTGATCAAAGAGACATATTACAGGAACAAGTAGTAGACAAACACTGCGGGTGTTAAAGATGCTGCCAATTCATGTATGAAAGTCGAAAATAGAAAACAAAATAGACAAAAAAAAAAATGCTGATCTATGTGAGGCGTGACCACCTTAGCAGAAACCACTGCCACGTTTATTAAGGAAGATCAAAAATGGTTCAGCCTCAGGCAGTGATGGATAACCACAGAATTCTTGAAAAAAAAAATTTGAACAAAACAAGCTGCATGATTACCAGTTCATTCAATGAATCGTTTCAAAAAGGAGAACTCTCATTCACTAATGGGTAAGGCATCATAACTCTCATTTGCAAAGGTAAGGAATTACACAGAGACAAATTTAATTATTGTAGACCTATCACTTTAACAAACTCAGACTACAATGTTTTGGCTAAAGTTATGGCAGAAATATCAGAAAAGTTATTTATGGATTTCTTGATGAAGACGAAGTTGGATACACTAAAGGTAGGAATATTACAACTGTTATAAGGACAACAGATGATGTAATAAATTACCTAAACAAAATAAGGAAAGCAGGTTAATAAAGCTTTACAAGTTCAACAACACTTGCAACTGAGAAAGAAGTATACACCGTTCTTACATTGAAATATGTCAAATGACTACAATGGCCAGTGTCATTTGGATAATTATACTGTTATAAATGATATGATTGACCGATGATAATTGAGAAATAAAAAATAGTATCATTAAACAAAAAGGTACACCCACACCCACAAGCATACACACTCACGCAAGCGCACGCAAGCGCGCGCGCACACACACACACACACACACACACACACACACACACACACACACACACACACACACACACACACACATATGAGCCCGCGCGAGTGCGTGTGCACACTTATTTTGTTTTTAATTCTATGAATACTCTCATACTTTCATGTTGCTTTAATCGTATCCATTTGTTAGCATGAAGTTATCACAGCAGAATCAAAGTGTCAAGCACACCACACATCAGTACATAAACAAACCCAGACATTTTGAATCAAATGCTTACACACTAAAACTGTCAAGCAATTGTCCATCAGTAGTGTACACACATACACACATGATGAGCGTGTGTCAATGAGAGAAAGAAAAATGCAGCGGAACAAAATTGGAGGATCGAGGCCCCGCAAAAAAAACGAAAAAAGAGAAAGAAAGAAAGAAAAGTAACCAAAAAGAAAAAGGAAAAAAAAAAAATATATAAAAAGGAAATGAAATGGAAATTGGAGGACAAAAACAGAAGAGACGACGAAGAAGAAGACGAGGTGCATTTTGTCTTATGCTGTCGGCAGTAAATGATTTAAGAGTGCGATATGTACATTTAAAGTACTATGAATATCCGAGTATTTTTGACTAAGGTTACTTTTAGCATCAAATAACGAGCGAACAATAATTGAAACCTATCCATTTTCTTATGTAAAACGTTTAAGTTACGATCAGTTTTGATATCTTGATGTATTAATTTTGAACAGTAGGAAATATAGATTGCACTGATTGTTCGGCAGCACCCGTTCATGAGGGGCAATGGCCTATTAATGTATAAACATCCATCCCGTTTCCATTTCTCTGTCCTTCTGTCTGTCTGTCTGTCTGTCTGTCTGTCTCTCTCTCTCTCTCTCTCTCTCTCTCTCTCTCTCTCTCTCTCTCTCTCTCTCTCTGTGTCACTGTCTTTGTCTTTCTGTTTCTGTCTGTTTGCCCTTTCTTTCTTCCTTTGTGTGTCTGTCTTAATATCTCTGTGTCTCCTTCTCTGTCTATCCGTCTATCTGCCTTTCTTTCTCTCCCCTCTCTCTCCCTATCTGCCCTTCACACACACACACCCACCCCCACCCCCCTCTGTCTCCATCTGTCTCTCTGACTTCTTCCTTTCATCTTTGTTTTTTTCTCTCTGCCTGTCCATCTCTGTCTTTGTAAATATTTTTTTCTGTCTGTCTTTCCCTGTTTCGGTGTCTCCGTCTCTCTCTCTCTCTCTCTCTCTCTCTCTCTCTCTCTCTCACACACACACACACACACACACACACACACACACACACACACACACACACACACACACTGACTGACTGAAACCATTTACTGTCAGATTAACATAGTGTTGTGTGACAACAACACACACACACACACACACACACACACACACACACACACACACACACACACACACACACACACACACACACACACACACACACACACACACACACACACACACACACACACACTCTCGCACTCACACACACACTCACAAACACACACGCACACACACGCACGCACGCACGCACGCACGCACGCACGCACGCACACACACACACACACACACACACACACACACACACATTCTCTGAATGTATGTATATGAATACGAGTATACAATTTTTTATTTATGTGAATAGTTCGTTTCAGAGTGGGATAAATGTTGCAGGCGGAAAAGTGAAACAAAAACAACAACAGAGTAACTGCGCCGTTTTGTAATTTATTTCTTCTTTCGTTTAGCGGCGCAGTTTTTCTGTTTTTGCTTTTAAAGATGTTCGGTGTTGAATTTGTGCTTTCTCCGTTCTCCTTCTCTCCCTCTTCATTTTTTTTCCCCCTTTCCTATCTTCATTGGCTTCCTTGTTTCTTCATTCAATTCATATATCCGAAGAGTGAGTGAGTGATTGAGTGTGAGTGTGTGTGTGTGTGTGTGTGTGTGTGTGTGTGTGTGTGTGTGTGTGTGTGTATTTGTGAACCTTTTTAATCGCGATTTGTATTGCGATTTCTGCTCTGTTTTCTGCATTTTTAGGTTGTTCATTCACTGTTGAAATCGTTTAGTTTATTGCTTTTTTCCCCATAGAGATATGAAAAAAGTGTGCTTTGTTCTTAGCCTTTTTCATCATTAAAAAAGATTGGTTCGTTTGTTCGTTCGTTTGCGAACCTTCCTCATTCTCTCACACCCCACTCTCTCCCTCCAATTCTCTCTCACTCCCTTTCTTTATAAGTTTTTTTTTTTTTTTCTGTCTCTCTGTCTCTTCTAACATCTTCTCTCTACCCCTTCTCTCTCGCTGTTTTCCCTCCCTCTCCTGTCCTCTGTGTGTGTGTGTGTGTGTGTGTGTGTGTAACACAAAGAATATATTTTCTTTTAATTTGACGTACCCCACATACTAACCAAAGTATAGACCAGTGCCATTGCATTCTGCATTGCTCTAGTAACGAAACGTCATTACTTTAACCAAAATTACGTAACATCTTTGAAACGCCCATCATTGCGTCAGTACCAATGAGAGATTCTAAATTGAATATGTTTTATAACTTGCACTTTTAGTCAAATTTCAGAATTTTCATCGTTTTTAAATGAAAAGAAAAAAGACGTATTTTTTTTTTATATGGAAACAAATGAAATCTGAAACAATTTTTGACCCAGAAGAGTTTGTGCGCAGAGTGTGTTGGATACGGGACCGTAGCTAGGAGCCCCAAAACGGTCGGGGGGAGTCAACGTTCTCCAGTCTGAGCAGGACATCGTTTTCTGTGTACGTTCCGTGGAATTGCTGTTTGTATTTTCTTTTCCATCGTCAAACATTACTATCAAATTGTCGTGCCTTAGTGGGAGATCCTCAGGCGAAGTCGCGTAAAGGAATCGTCTATAGCAGTAATCGAAAGAGAGATCGGAGAGTTGTCTGTGTCATTTACGAACTTGTCATCTGTCGAGCCTACCTTGTGTACTGCTCACCATCTTTATAATGAACACTACAAGTACAACAGAGAGTTTCTTTGGACCTCGGAGCGAGTAATTACACCACGCTCGCCAGGCCTCTCTGTTGCACCAGCAGGGTATATTCCGAGGTAGGTCCCAACAGAAGATACATCCATTTTTGATATATTTATTTACTATATGCAATAATCAGTGTCATGATGTCATGCATTTTCTTCTAGGTTATACCTGCGCCATCACCGCAGGTTCGATGTTATTCTGTTCACGTCATCAACGTGACTATCATCATAGTTAAGGAATTATCATTTTCCTTCGTTACAGGTTTGGAGATTCGATGCCGTTGCGGATCGGTTTATCTTTGTTAAAGGTGTCATCTTCACCAGTGTTTCATCTCCATCTGCACCTATGTATATCATTGAAGGTAGGCATACAAACACCGCACATCACACTAGGGAAGTCATACATTTGTGTGTGTCTGTATGTCGACATATACAGATTTTTTTTCAGACGTAATTGTACATGGGCGTATTGTGTACGTTGCTACAAGGCGAACATTCATTTATTCATTCATGCCCATCGCTCCTGGTGGAGCATAGGCCATCGACGACCCTTCGCCATCGCACTCTGTTCTGGGCTGTTCTGGTCATTCCAGTCCAGTTGGTCCGTTGTTGTTTCAGCTCTGCCTCAGTGTCTCGCCTCCAGCTGTTGCGAGGCCGCCTCTCTCTTCCTCTTTCCCTGCGGGTTCCAGGTCAGGGCTTGGCGTGTGGTGCTGGACGCTGGCTTCCTGAGGGTGTGTCCGATCCAGCCCCACTTCCTTCGCAGTATCTGCTTGGCCACTGGTTCCTGTCCCGCACGCTCCCACAGATCTACGTTTCGGATCTTCTCTGGCCATCGGATTCTGTAGATGCGCCTCAGACAGGTGTTGAAGAATGTCTGAATCTTTCGTTGCATCGTCTGTGTTGTCCGCCATGTCTCGCATCCGTAGAGCAGAACTGACTTCACATTTGAGTTGAAGATGCAGAGTTTGGTTCTTATGCCGATTCCTCCCAGATGCCCAGATGTTCTTGAGCATGATGACAAAAGCTGCTCTTGCCTTGCCGAGTCTGGCTGTGATGTGTTTCGGTCCGTGCCTCCCTGTGGGTCAACCACGCTTCGCAGGGTAGACGAAAGACTTTACCTCCCTGATGGGCTCTCCACCAACTGTGACTGATGTGCTGGCAGTGGTGTTGATTTTCATCAGCTCGGTCTTCTTCCTGTTGATCTTGAGCCCTGTCCCGGCTGATGTGGTCTCCAGGCGAGTGGTCTTGTCCTGCACCTGGCTGCGGCTGTGTGACAGGAGCACCAGGTCGTCAGCGAAGTCGAGGTCGTCCAGCTGCGTCCAGAGTGTCCACTGTATACCGTTGTTGCTGCCTGTTGTAATGGTCTTCATGATCCAGTCAATGACCAGGAGGAAGAGGAACGGCGACAGCAGGCACCCCTGCCGAACTCCGGTCTTCACCGTAAAACTTTCGGACAGCTGGCCGGCGTGGGCAGTCCTGCAGTTCATGTCCTGGTAGGTGCACCGGATGAGGGAGATGATCTTCTCGGGAACTCCGTAATGCCTCAGCAGCTTCCACAGCATCTCTCTGTCCACGCTGTCGGAGGCCTTCTCATAATCTATGAAGTTGATGTAGAGGGGGGAGTTCCACTCCAGCGACTGCACCACGATGATGCACAGGCTGGTGATCTGGTCGGCACATGATTTGTTCTGCCGGAAGACTGCCTGCTGGTCTCGGAGCTTGGGGTCGACAGCCTCCTTCATCCTCTCCAGTAGAACCCTGCTGAGAACCTTGCCTGGCATTGACAGGAGCATGATCCCTCGGTAGTTGCTGCAGTCCCTGAGGTCTCTCTTCTTTGGCAGCTTGATGATGATTCCTTCTTTTTCCCACCGGGCCGGTACCTTCCCCTTCTTCCAGATCTTGCTGAAGAGGCTGTATAGCATGATGACAGCTGTCTCTATGTCCGCTTTGATCGCTTTGATCGCTTCTGCTTCGTCCGGCTTCGTCCGGCCCTGCAGCCTTCCCATTTTTTCGGAGTCATGATGGCCTTCTTGATCTCTGCCTTTGAGGGTTTGTCGCATCTGATGGGCAGTTCTGACTCTGCGGGTGGGATGTCTGATGGTGCGTCAGGGCGGAGCGGTTCAACAGCTCCTTGAAGTGTTCTGCCCATCGTTTTAGCTGTTCCTCCGTTGTTGTCAGTGGGTTTCCATTTTTGTCCTTCACTGGCATGTCTGTCTGCTGGAACTTGTCCATCAGTTTCTTGGTCACGAGATACAGGTCCTTCAGGTTCCCTTGTCCGGCTGCTGCCTTTGCTTGACTGGCCAGGTCATCAAAGTAGTCCCTCTTGTCCTTGTTGATGCTCCTCTTTACTCCTCTGTAAGCTGCTGTGTACTCCTCCTGTGTGCCTTTGCCTTAGTTGCTCTAGTTCGGCTTATGTTCAGTGTAGTTTTTTTTTCTCTCTCCTTGTTTCCAGCTTGTGGATGTGTCGGCAGAGATCCATTCCTTGTGCTGGGTCTTCTTCTTGCCAAGGATCTCTTCACATGTGTCATGCCAGAGCTTCTTGCAGTGTTCCCACTGTGTTTCGATGTCCGTCTCACCATCTTCTATCAGCTCTTGTAGCGGTTGGAACCTGTTGGAAAGGTTGATCTGGAATGGTGCTTGTGTGTCCCTGTTTCTGAGCAGTCCGACATTGTACCTTGTCCGTGTGTTGTTGACGTTGGTGAATCTCTTGAGGCGAAGTCTCACCGTTGTTAAAAGAAGGTGGTGGTCTGATGACATGTCAGCACCTCTCATCACTCGTACATCCCACCATGATCTCCTGAACTTGCAGCTAATGCAGATGTGGTCAATCTGGTTCTCCGTGACGTGGTTCGGGGATCTCCATGTGGTCTTGTGGATGCACTTGTGTGGGAAGATGCTTCCTCCTATCACCAGCTGGTTCAGGTGCACAGGTCTGCAAAGCGCTCACCATTCTCATTCATCTGTCCCAGTCCGTGTGTCCCCATGATGTCCTCGTAGCCTGTGTTGTCCATTCCAATCTTGGCGTTGGAATCTCCCATCAGTATGGTTATGTCCTTTGCTCCTCTTCTGTCTATCACTGTCTGTAGTTGCTGGTAGAAGTCATCTTTCTTCTCTTCTTCTTCCGCATCTCGCATCATTGGTGGGAGCATAGCACTGGATTATGTTCAGCCTGATGTCTTTCTTCTTCGTGGTAAACATGGTTGTGATGATGCGGGAGTTGACAGGTTCACATCCGATGAGTGCCCCCTGTGCTTCCGGTGCCAGCATCAGGGCCACACCCTCAGTGTGGGGGGGCTCTATTCTCTGAGTGTCCTGAGTACAGCAGCTGTTCTCCAGATGAAAGTCTCAGCTGTCCTGACTGTAGCCACCTTGTCTCACTCAGTCTTAGCACTCCGATCTTGTAGTTTTTTCATCTCTCTTACAACTTGGATTTTTTTTTTTCTGTTTCGTACATCGTCCTGATGTTCCATGTGGCTACTCTTGTCGTTGTCCTGGGTGTTAGAAGGGGAGTCAGCCTTGCAGATTCCTTTCGGCTTTCACTGCACGGCGTCATAAGTCTCCGGGATGGAGACCCTTCCTTGCCCAGGTGAATGTTTTGGTTCATTGTCTTTTGATGCTTCTGTAACTGGTCTTTTTTACAGGTAGGGTTGTTAGCCCTACGCAAACCCCTTTATCCTCCGGGCGAGGTTATAAGGCGGACATTACCCAAGGCAATATAACTTTCAGGTGCCCTGTTGTCCTGTCGTCCCGTTCTGCTGTGTCCTGCCGTTCCGCTGTTGCCCCCTGTGTTCCAGTGTCGCTGCCGTTGTTGTTCCCGACCTGTGTGTATGCTGTGCTTTCAACCTGCTGTTACGCCCTGTTACGCCGACGTCTTGCTTACATTGATGCCGCGGAGCACCTATTCTGGGACTCGTCATCGCCGTATCCACCTTTGATAGATGAGTACAGTGCGAGCCGCTGCAGGGACATTCAGTTCATGCCCAGGGATCACAACACACACACACACACACACACACACACACACACACACACACACACACACGCACACGAGTCATATATACAAAAAAAATAATGATTTCTTAATTGTTGAATCAGAGTGTGTGTTGAATATCTTAGAGAGGCAAAAGGCACTGTATTTTCTTTTGTTTATAAATTTTCTTGTCTGCAGGCACTCTCCTTCTCTATCTTAGAGAATGTCACGTCCCATTGACGTGACACACACACACTCTCTCTCTCTCTCTCTCTCTCTCTCTCTCTCTCTCTCTCTCTCTCTCTCTCTCTCTCTCTCTCTGTTGTCCATTCTCACGATTATAACGACTGAACAGTTGCTTGTTTCTCTTCTACGTCACCAACCTATTAATTTCACGTTACACGTGTATCCCAGTCCGAGAAATTGGACCCTTACTCCCTCCCCAAGGTTTCTCTCCTTCCACGCCATCATGCCATCACCACGCCACCCCACTCCCCACTCCTGCTTCCCTTCTCTCTCTCTCTCTCTCTCTCTCTCTCTCTCTCTCTCTCTCAATCTCTCTCTCTCTCTCTCTCTCTCCTGTTCCCGCCGAAATCGAAGAGGGCATACTTTGACAAATGGCTCGCCTGTATCACTGACTTATCACCACATTGTCCGCCTATCTCTCTTTCATTCCCTAAGATCGTTTTCTGGGAGGCAAGAACTTTTTTACTTTGAAGATAAAATTCTGGAATTCATGATACCTTATGGCTATTTTGGTGATACAAGTAATCAGTGGTATATATCGGAGTCACAAATGCGAGAATCTGGAAGTGCTTGCCTTGTTCTCGTTAAATGGTATTAGTTCAAAACATATGAACAAATGAGCATTTACATTCAGTCAGTACCATTTTGTTGTAATGGCATACGTCATTTTCTTTTGTACAGATGATGAGTTGAACGGATTTTGGAATCTGTTACTTCCAGATTTCGAACATAATGTGCAAATTGGTTTTGTTTTTTGTTTTTTTTTTCAAAATCTCGCGTCTCAATCAAGACATAAAACACCGGAATGGTTATGCTGTGCTTCTACCTGTAAGAGTAAATTTGTTGTCGTATTGTTTAAACCAGTTCCTTTGTATGTTCAAAACTAATACCAGATAATGAAAATATGGCAAGCACTTCCAGATTCTAGCATTATATTTTTGATTGCGAGAGGAACAGGAGAAGCAGCTAATAGCAGCTAGGTGGTTTTCTTGTTTCTTTGTCACTGTCCTAATCTTAAGCATACCCAAGAGGTCGACATGAATTATGTCTAGTCCTGTACCCTGTTTGTCTGTGTCCTTGGCGGTAATCAACTCAACCCCCTCTCTTTTCAAATTGCGTTTTATTTTATTTTTTTTTCAATTTAATACTAAGGTAAAATTGAGAATTAACTCTGAAATTAATCTCGACGACGGGAATGTCCATCACTGAAGAGTGTAATACGTCACGGAAAACAGTTTTAGAGTGGTATATCGACGATTTGAACGCAGTTAAATTAACATCTTGATGTTTTAACTCCTCCCTCCCCCTTAATCACTTTCCCCTCCCGATCTCTCTCTCTCTCTCTCTCTCTCTCTCTCTCTCTCTCTCTCTCTCTCTCTCTCTCTCTCTCTCTCTCTCTCATGTGTGTTTGTTAAAAGTTGTGTGTAAGTCTTAGTCGCTAGTCATACATAGTCCCTTAACGGGGCAAGGCCCGGATGAAAAAAAGCATGTGTTTGCTTATCTGTTACCCTTGGAAATAAAGAGTTATCATCATCATTTCTCTCTCTCTCTCTCTCTCTCCTCTCTCTCTCTCTCTCTCTCTCTCTCTCTCTCTCTCTCTGTGCCCGCCCTCTCCCCCACATCCCTCTTCCTTTCTCTGTCGCCCCCTCCCTCTTTCTTTTATATCCGTCCCTGATCCCTCTCCTCCCCCCTCTTCTTCTCTCTCCCTCCAACCCCCCCTCCCCCACCCACCCCACCCCCCGCCCTCTTCTTTCTCCCTGATGCTTATTGTTAGAACGATCAACGCCTCAACAGTTGCTTGCTCCTCTTTCACCTCACCAACATATTAATGCCATGTTACGCCCGTACCCAGACTAAGAAAATGAAACCCCATCTTCAGGCTATAGGAGTCCCCCCGCGCCCCTCGTCGTGCTCTCTCCACCCCATCTTTCCCCACTCCCTCCTCCTTCACCCACCTTGCCCCCTTTCTTTACTCTGTTTCCCCGGCAGTAATCGAAAACAGGGCGTACTTTGACAAGTGAATCGTCTTTATCAGTGTCTTGTCGCCACTTTATCCATCTCTCCTACGGTTTGCAGGAATTGTTTTTCGGCAATTCAGGATCGTTTTTATCGCTTGGCGTTATATTTAGCTCTCTCTCTCTCTCTCTCTCTCTCTCTCTCTCTCTCCTCTCTCTCTCTCTCTCTCTCTCTCTCTCTCCTCTCTCTCTCTCCTCTTCTGTCTCTGTCTGTGTCTCTGTCTGTCTCTGTCTCTATCTTTCTATGTTTCTCTCTGCCTCTCCGTCTCTCTCTCTCTCTCTCTCTCTCTCTCTCTCTCTCTCTCTCTCTCTTGCTCGCTCGCAACCCCGGGACCAAACTCATTGCAGACGAGGGAGAACCGACAAGACTAGCCGACCTAGCTTGGAGAGGCCAGGCCATCCACATGACGGAGCATCCAACCAACCAGGGAGAGATCTGTCGCCTTCACGACGTCATGAGCAAGCTGAACTCCATGGAGAGTAAGTTTGACGGGAAGCTTGACGCCGTTGAAGCAGGACATGCAGGCCCTACGGGAGGACTATGCTGCCATGCAGGGGGAGCTGAGGAGTTTATGGGGAGGAAGTCAGCCGTATACGTAAGCAGAACCAGGACCTGACAAAGAAGATGGAGGATTTAGAACAGAAGTCTGACGATCTCGAGGGGAAGTCTAAGAGAAACAACCTCATCTTTTACGGACTGCCTCAGACAGAAAAAGAGTCTTCGGCAGACTATGAAAATGTGCTTAGGGACCTCATCAGACAAATTAGGCTTGACTGAAGATGTTGACTTTGATAGGATCCATCGACTCTCTCTCTCTCTCTCTCTCTCTCTCTCTCTCTCTCTCTCTCTCTCTCTCTCTCTCTGTATTTCTCTGTCTCTCGGTGGTGAGCTGTCGTCATTCAAGACAGGAAGACACGTTTTGTGGAGCTCCGTATTTAATTAACGTTCATCGTTGATTACTCCCATGTGAAGACTTTCAAAATCAGTGGCAGTAGGGACATTATGCCATCGACAGCCCAAGATTTCAGGGTTCAATGTGGCGGATTTATTCTGGTATTCATTTGCTTCATGGCAAAAAGAGAGCCCGGTTTTGAAGCTTGCCATGACGGTCCGTGTGTTAAATGTACACCCGTCCCGCCGGTTTGTGTAACGATCCATTTTAAACCCCCTCCACTTCTTAACCCCCGGGAGTTAGAATTAGCACGTGCCAATTTAAACTACCCGGGAGTTATAACAAACCACGCCAGAATGACTCCCCCCCCCCCCCTACCCCCCCCCCCCCCCACCCCCCCCCCCCCCATCCCTGTTTTAGATTAACTCCCCCACCCAAAACATTCAGTTTTATGTGTTAGTCACGATATGAGAAATAAACATTTAATATACATTCCCCTCCCTCCCTCCCTCCCCTTTCCCCTCGTCTGTCTGTCTGTCTGTCTGTCTCTCCTCCCCCCCCCCCCCCAACTTCCTTTCAGTCTCTCGCTCACTCTCTCACTCTCCTTGCTTGTCTGTCTGCATTTTTGCTTGTCTGTTTGTCTCTCTTAATCTATCTCCCTCTCTCTTTGTTTGTATCTGTTTGCCTGTCTATTTGTTTATCTCTCTCAGTGTCTCTGTCTCTAGTGTCTACCCCAACTACCATCTCATATGTCTGTCTGTCTTTCTTTGACTCCCCCCCCCCCCCCTTCTCTCGCTTCTCTCTCTCTCTCTCTCTCTCTCTCTCTCTCTCTCTCTCTCTTTTCGGTCCCTCTCTTTTCTCTCTCTCTCTCGGTCTCTCTCCATCTCCTCTCTCCTCTCTCCCTCTCTCTCTCTCTCTTCGTCTCTCACTCCCTCTCTCTCTCCCTCTTTCTGTCTCTCTCTCTCTCCTCTGCATGCTTCTAGTCAGCTTTGTTTACTGTTATTGGTGTTTATCAAAGACGGGGTCGGATTAATAGGCTTTTATGTTAGACTAAGATCTTATCCTTGTCAAAGTAAAGTTTTCAAGTGTCATGTTTGTCAGTGTCTCTCTGGAGTGTGTGTGTGTGTGTGTATGGGGGGGGGGTGGAGGGTTAGTCCTGGCATAAAACCATGAATGACACCCCCCCCCCCCCCCCCCCCCCCCCCCCCCCCCCCCCCCCCCCCCTTCTATTTTTTAACTCTCCGGAATCAATCTGGATTCAACATTTCTTGATCAAAAGTAACTCCCCAGGAGTTAGTTTAGGCACGTGCGTATTTTAACTCTACAGAGAGACACTTGACACATGACACTTGAAAACTTTACTTGACAAGGATAAAAGATGAAAGCTGTGCCTTATTTTGGCCTTTACCCAAACTTTATGCGCTTCACGATTTAATACTCATTCAACGTGCTCTCTTAACTTGCTAAATCCGATTGACAACAGCTCGTTTTCTTGATACTAATCATTCATTTATCCGTTTCCATTGCGGGACATATATAATCAAAGTTTCAGTCAGACAATAATTCATTGTTGTTTATCTTCTTTTCTCATCAGAATGAACAGAGTTTGAAGCAAAATCAACGGTCATTACGCATACACACAAATGTCATAATGATAAACGAATGCTTTTCTCCTCGCTCACCTTTTAACCTAATTTCTCCTACACTTCTCCAACACTTTCCTACTCAATTCCCTCTCCCTCCCCTTCCTCTACCTTCTTCCACGCTAATAATCCCCTCCCTAGCCCTCAGCCCACCTCTGCCCCTCTCTCTGTTTCGTACTGATTTACAAAAAAAATGTTGAACGAGAGAGAAAGATGAAGTGAGGCGAATCGAAGGACGGGGGAGGGGGGGGGGGGGGGGGGGGGGGGGGAATGGAGCAAAAGGAATAACTGACATAGCTTTCCGATGAACGGGAAACGCCGAAGGTAAGGGAAACTGCCGTAGATATGTCACAACCAATCAACACTCGCCTTTCAGAACTTTTTCCTCAGTTTTCTTCCGTTTCCTGTCTATCAGCGTTGGCGGATTTTCCCTTTCACAGAGACAGGAGACACCGGGATTACGTTATAGGTTAGCTGGATTGAAGGATGGCAAATCATGTCTGTCAGTCCGTCTGTCTGTCAGTCTCTCTCTTTCTTTCTGTCTGTCTCTCTCTCTCTCTCTCTCTCTCTCTCTCTCTCTCTCTTCTCTCTTTCTGATCAGAGAACTACGTTGACGATCATGTTACACATAATTAACAATATTGACCTGGGAGGACCCTGAAGATGCAGATCACTCCATCCCATCATCCAAAGGAAATATGACACAGGATGATGGTGAGCGATTTTGTCAATGTCTCCCAGCACGTACCTTTCTACTTGGAGAGAATAGAGGCGTTTTCCTTCCAGCGTCAAGACAAATGTGAAGAACAAATCAGACAGCAGCATCAACATATACTGCAAAATCCGAGACAGTGTCTGCCACAGCGCTGCAAAGAACTCACGAAATGTTGCTGATTTTAATGCTCATGTGATTATGAATGTGAACTGCTCACTGACTCTAAAATCGCAGACTGTTTTGGGTTGTACACAATCTACTTCCTTTCAAATCAAACAGAACATAAGGCTACTTCGTGGGTCTGACAACTTCTATCCTATCCCCTCTCCTCTTTGCGATTGCTGTTTTTTTGTTCTTGTTGTTGTTGTTGTTGTGTGTTGTTTTTTGTTTGCATCAGTTATCGGATCAGTGGAGCACCTAAGGGGCTGACTGTCTGTTTTTCCCTTTTTTCTTTCTGTTTTTTCCCCTAAGCCCCATTCACCACTTTGGCTTCACAAGGGGAATATTGCGCATGTTAATGTCTGTACTGTTTTCATTGTTTTGTCGCTGAGGAAGGCTTATTGCCGAAAATGTCTTGTCTTGTTTTGTGTCGTGCATTAAAGTGCGTTACTTCCCACTTTGTTTTGTGTGCTCTTCCGCGTTTTCGTCGTGTGTTCCGGTAACTCTGCAGTTTGTTTCATTTGCCCTAAGCCCCAAATTCACCTCTTCATTTTTTGGGTGCTTTATGCTGTCCTCTTTATCTGCCAAAACAAAAAAAAAGCGGAGAAAAATATTCCCACTACCAGCTCTCTTTTTCCCCTTTGCATTTTTTCTTCTTTTCCAGTCAGTCTCTTACACACCATGCACTGTCTGTATGTTCTCTTACAAATGGACATATTCTTGCTGATTTTAGTGTTTGGGCGTTTGATACAAAAGTGTCTCTTTTTTTTTTTTTTTTTTTTTTTAAATATTCTAATGTGTGGTGTATTGGCACTCTCACTCTGATAATGTGCCGTTTATATAAAGAGAACAACATAATTGAAGCAAAAGACTTCATTATTTTCTTTTCTTACAGTCTTTCCCACGGAGAGAGAGATAGAGAGAGAGAGACAGACAGACAGACAGGCGGACAGACAGACAGAGGTGGCATCGTAGAGATATATGCAAAATTTGTTACAAATCGGCTCCCCAAACGGCTTTTCTGTGATAAAGCCGCCGCTCTTTTTTCCTTTCTGTTTTTCTCCTCCTTTCCTTTTCCATTTTTCGTCGACACTCGCTTACCATGCAGATCTGTGTGTTCAATTTCCTAATGAAGCTTTGTATGCAAAGTTAACACAAAAAAAAAGAAAAGGGCTTATAGAAGCTTCAGAAATGCACCTCAAAGGTACAGAAGTGTGACGAATGAGGAATGTAGTGGTGATCATAAGAAAAGGATGTAAGTTTAGACACCCCATCGCTGCCACTCCTGAGCTTCCAAACATTCCCGGTAATCATCCTTGAGAAAAAGAGGTGAAAAAGAATACAAGGACGACCCTAGAAAAGATGACAAATGTAAACAGGAGATTTAGACGATGGTCACCTATAATCTCGGAAATTGGGCCGTTCCCAAAGATGCTACCCTTGTAGAGAAAAGGTCTACAAGGGAGACATGAGCAAAGCCAAGAACCGATATAATAAGTATATGAGTGTGTGTGTGTGTGTGTGTGTGTGTGTGTGTGTGTGTGTGTGTGTGTGTGTGTGAATGCGTGCGTGCATGCGTGGGTGCGTGCGTGCGTGTGTGTTTGTGTGTGTGTGTGTGTGTGTGTGTGTGTGTGTGTGTGTGTGTGTGTGTGTGTGTGTGCGCGCGCGCGCGCGCTCATCGGTTAGATGCAAGTGAACTATTTGTGACTGAGATTAATATTGTTTTATACAATTACATGTCAGCAATTGATTAACAGCACCGTGCTAGAATGATGAATTTTGCATTACGCAACGGTACCAGTAATACATTTCTTTCTTTATTGTATGTCGACAAAGCCAGAGCCAAATCATCAACAGGGCCAAACGGAATACCTAACCAGCTGTACAAGAAATGTCCCAAGGTGCTGGAGTGGCTCCACAGGCTGCTGCGATTAGCTTGGAGAAACCAGAAGATCAGCGGCCAGTGGATGACGGCAGATGGTGTGTACATCCCCAAAGAACAAAACTCAAGTGACATCAGCCAGTTCAGGCCAATATCACTACTGAACGTCGAAGGGAAAATCTTCTCTGTCATGGCAGCAAGGCTGACCAAGTACCTCATGGAAAACAAGTATTTGGATGTGTCAATACAGAAAGGTGGCATCCCAGGCGTGGCTGGCTGTGTAGAACACGCCACAATGATCTGGAACGCAATCCAAAGAGCAAAAACAGAAAAGAGAGACCTGGACGTAGTGTGGCTTGACCTGGCAAACGCATATGGATCTGTACCCCATGAGATGATACAGCTGGCTCTTGAGATGTACCATGTGCCAAAGAACATCCGCCACATGCTCAAGAAGTACTTCAATGGCTTCTCAATGCGGTTCTCTACCAAGGAGTACATAACCGATTGGATCAACTTGGAAGTGGGCATTGCAATGGGCTGCGCAATTTCCCCAATACTGTTCGTGTTGGCAATGGAAGTCATCTTGAAAGCAGCAACAAGCAATGCAAGACAAACAGACCTTGGCGATGGATGCAAGATGCCTCCTCTTAAGGCCTTCATGGATGACACTACAGTGATTTCATCCAGAGAAGACGAGACACGTCACGTGCTGGAGAGGCTGGACGACATAGTTGCTTCATCCAGAATGAAGTTCAAGCCAAAGAAATCACGGAGTCTCTCACTTAGGAAAGGAAAAGTGGCCGAATCTGTGGTCTTCAGTGTTGCCAACCAGGGCCATTCCAACAGGCACAGAAGAGCCAGTCAAGAGCCTTGGAAGATGGAATGATGATTCCTTGAAAGACACACAAAGAGCAAAGAAACCAAACAGATGTCAGAAGAAGGCTTGGAGACCATTGACCAGTGTGGGCTCCCTCTCAAATACAAGGTCTGGTGTCTTCAGTTCGTGCTGATACCAAAGCTCCTATGGCCTCTGATGATATACGACATCTGCACCAGCATAGTGGGAGGCAATGGAAGCCAAAATCAACAGGTTCACAAGGAAATGGCTTGGTGTCTCACACTTTCTGACCGACATGGCGCTGTACTACCACTGAAATCCATCCTGGAGGAATACAAAGCAGGGAAGATCAGACTTCAAAGCATGCTGGAGGACTCAGGAGACAAGGTGGTAGAAGCAATCAAGCCCCAGCTGAGACAGGCAGAAAAATGGAAAGTTCAAGAGGCGATGGATTCTGCAAAAGAAAGTCTCAAGATCAGAGAAATAACAGGACACACACAGACCAACAGACAAGGAATAGGGGGTGACCAAAACTGAATGGTGGTCAAAGGCCAAAGGAAAAGCCAGAAGAGACATGATGATTCAGGAGATGAGAAAACAAGAAGACCAAAAAAAAAGACTCCAAAAAGCAGTCCAACAGAGCCGGCAAGGGCACTGAACAACGTGGGAGAATGCACTCCAAAGAAGTCTTACTTGGAATGACATTTGGCACATGGCCTCTCTCAGGATTAGCTTCATTTTTCAGATCTGCATATGACCTTCTGCCCTCAAATGCAAACCTGGTGAAGTGGGGAAAAACAGACGATCCTACATGCCCCCTCTGCCATGAAAAACAAACAGTGGAGCATGTCCTAAGCTCATATAAAGTAGCCCTGGCTCAAGGAAGGTACACATGGAGGCAACCAAGTGCTCAAAGAGATTGTACAAGCAGTCTGGGCTAGTACCAGCACCAAGAAAGGGAAAATCAGGACTCCAAAAGCACCCACAACATTCTTCACGGCAGGAGGTAGCAAATCATGGCCAAGAACAACAGCGCCACTCGGAACATGCAGGCAGAGTCTGCTGGACGAGGCAGATGACTGGGAGTGCACTGCAGACCTCCCAGAATGGAAGAGTCACCCAGAGATCATCAGCAAGAGTGGCTTGAGATCAGACATAGTAGTCCACTCTCAGTCAAGCAAGCAGCTGATCATGATCGAGCTCACGGTGCCATATGAGAACAGAATGGAGGCGACTCAAATCTACAAGACTGAAAAGTATGCTGATCTGGCAAACAGCCTAAGGAGAGAAGGCTATCAGGTCAAAGTCGTCACTGCAGAAACTGGAGCTAGGGGGTTTGTAGAAGCGTCCTCATACAGCCTCATGAAACAGCTCTCAGTTGCAGTGAGGGAAAAAAAAACAGAGCCCTGAAAGCAATGGCAGAAGCGGCAGAGAGGTGTTCAAGCTGGATCTGGTCAAGGAGGAACAAAGTGAACATCATAGGGCTTAAATTTCCTACAAATATCAGGTGCCCCGGTGGCTCAGTGGTTAAAATGCAAGTCATTAAGTGGAAAATGAGCATGTCCAGAGGGTCATGGGTTCGAATCCCAGTCATGGCTCATCCCCAAGATAGGAAAAAAAGGGACAGCAGAGGGGCATCCGGAGTCATGAACCGGGTGTGGCCCAACCCCCCTTGAGTGTCAGGAGATAAGGGCCGAAACACTTGCTTGAAGGGGGCTTCTCTTCTGGGGACTCTCTGCTGCCACGCTCTCCACGAGTTTCTTTCTACTTTAGCGTTGCCTTACAAGTGTGACTTTTTGCAAGACCGATTGTAAGGAAGCTGTGTTTTGGCTAAGGAGGGAGCGACTGACGACTGTGTATAGTGTTTGAGATATTAGAATGTCAAAAACGTGTTTGAAAATTCGAAAATGTCGCCATTAATTGTTTACACTCGTGAACAGTTACTGTCTCTTGCTCAATGTGGTTCTGTGTCCTCCGACACTACACGTTTACTTGGCTCAAGGTTTTAAACATCTTAAATGCAGGAATTGGGGGAGAAGGAAGGGTTAAAATTCAAAAAAACACAAAACACAGTCTTTTTTCAGCGCAAGCTTTCGAGCCACTGCTCTTCTTCAGGCCGCATGACAACAAGTGACACTATAGAAAAAATGACGTCCATTGGTGACATTATCTGTGACATCATCATCATCGTCATCTCTCTCTCTCTCTCTCTCTCTCTCTCTCTCTCTCTTGCACAACTCACGAGAAGAAGGAAAGGTCTGAGGGTCAGGACGAAGCGAGGAGGGCCCAGACTGCCCATGCCTAGTATTGTTGTGGGAAATGCGGGATCTATTTGCAACAAAACGGACGAGTTTGAAGCCTGTGTTCGATTTATCAGCGAGTACCTTGATGCCAGGCCTGTTATGTCTTAGTGAGACGTGGTTGCGTGTACAGACACAGACCCAACTGTACCAGGCTTTTCAGTGGTTCGTTTCGATCGGTCAGAAGCCATCACAAGCAGGTCTAGGGGTGAGGGTGGGGGGGGGGGGGGGGTATGTGAATGAACGATGGTGCTCCAGTATTACAGTCAGGGAAGAACATTGCTGTCAGGACATGGAACTGCTGTCTATTGCACTGCGCCCCTTCTACTTGCCAAGGGTGTTCCAACGTGTATTCGTAATAGTTGTTTACGTTCAACCCCGAGCTAACACAAAGAATGCCATACACAAAATCAGGAAGGTGTCCAGTCACAAGAAACGAGTTGTCCTGACTCTGTGCGCCTGATTCTGGGTGACTTTAACCAGTGTCAGCTGAAAGAAAGTGCTGCCAAACTACAAACAGTATGTGACGCGCAAGACGTGCGGAGACAGCACCCTGGACCAGTGCTATGGAAATATCCCATAGGCCTACATGAGCAGGACTCGGCCACCCCTGGGCAGATCCATCCACACACATGGTGCGGCTGCTACCCCGGTACAGGAAAACGCCTCAAGACCAGCAAGCCACAGAGAAAGCGGATCAAGAAGTGGACTGCAGGCGGTTATCAGCTGCTGAACGCCTGTTTTGACTGTACCGACTAGAACGTGTTCTTTGTGGCCAGCTCTTCCATGGCTGAGGCTCTGGACACCGTGCCCAGCTACATCCACTTCTGCACGGACATGCTGGTTCTAGAGAAAGAGGTCACTATCTACCCCAACAGGAAGCCCTGGATCACTGGGTACACAAGTACACACTTCTGAAAGAGCACCGAGCCAAGCTGAGAGGAGACGCACAGGCTGTCCGGGACCTGTAGAAAGCAGTCAACAGGGAGGTGACCAGAGGCCGGCAGCAGTACCGCGAGAAGGTTGAGGCCTCTCTCGGCTCCAGCAACTCAAGGCAACTGTGGCAGAGTGTCAACGCCATGACAGGATGCAGGCCGGTGAAGAAGAAAATCAGCTGTGATAATTCGCAATAGCTAGCTGAGGACCTGAACACCTACACCCGCTTTGACCAGCACGATTTCCGTGCGGAGCAGCAAGACATGCTGGAAGCAACAAAGCAGATGCCTGATACACCCATCGAACTTGATGAGCGTGAGGTGGAATCATGCTTCAAGAAGGTCAATCCGTGTAGTGCGAGTGGTCCGGACAACATCGGTGGCGGGGTCCTGAAGAACTGCTGCACGTCTCTGACTCCGGCGTTTTCCAGGCTGTTTCAGAAATCCTTGGAGAGTTGCACCATCCCCAAAATGTGGAAAGCATCAACTGTTGTCCCTGTCCCTAAAAAAATCCCACCCCAAAGGCCTGCATGACTACCAACCTGTCGCTCTGACCTCCATCCCATTCAAGTGCCTGGAAAAGCTTGTTCTGCGTCGGCTCATACTGCAGACCCAAAGCCACCCTCTACAATTCGCATACTCAGCAAACAGAAGCACAGAGGACGCGGTAAACACCCTTCTGCACTCGGTTTGCAAGCACCTGGAGAGGCCCAAGTTACATGTGAGAGAGCTTTTCCTTGACTTGTCAAGCGTTTTCAACACCATCCAGCCTCACCTGATGATGTCCAAGCTGATGCAGATGTCTGTGAACCCACGTCTCATTCAGTAGGTGCCCAGTTTCTTCATTGACAGACCACAGCGGGTGAAGATTTCCAGCGCATGTGACATCTGGTCCTCTGAGTTAGAGACCAACACAGGAGCACCTCAGGGCTGCGTACTTTCACCTGCGCTGTTCACATTGTACACATCTGACTGCAGATGCGAAGAAAAAGGTGTCCTCCAGGTCAAATTCTCAGACGGTACTTCTCTGTCTGGAATGATTGTTGATGGAGAGGAGAAACCCTACAGGGACTCAGTGAACAGGATGGTCAGCTGGTGCGACAGCAATTACCTGTGTCTGAACGTTAGCAAAACGAAGGAGCTGATCGTCGACTTCAGGAGGAAGAAAACGACCACACACTCCTATCAAGATCAAAGGCGAAGAGGTGGAGATTGTTGAACAGTACAAGTACCTCGGCTCCATACTGGACAACAAGCTGGGCTGGACAGAGAACGCTGCTGCTCTAGTGAAGAAAGGGCACCAGCGTCTTTACTTTTTGAAGAAGCTCAGGTCCTTCAAGGTCAACCCAGCCATCCTGATAATGTTCTACACCACCACTGTGCAGAGTGTCATAACCTTCAACAGTCTGTGCATCTTTGGCAGTCTGGGGAGGAGGGTGTCGGCAAGCTGACCAAGCTCACTCGCACAGCGAGGGATGCGATTGGGTCGGACGTGGCCGGCCCACATGATCTCTACGAGAAGAAGTGTTGAGACGTGTGCAGGCAATCCTCGCCGACCCATCACACCCCTTGCACAGTGAACTGGACTCTCGGGGGTCGGTGAGGGACTCTGGTAGACTGTTGAGCTGAGTGTCAGGACAAGGACAGACAGACTCTCCAACCTATTCCTCCCAGTGTCATCAGACTGTACAACAGGATCCGCCCATGCACATAATGAAACAGCTGAATGTCGTTACTCTTATCTTTGCCGGTTCTTAAAACAATTGTGTGTGTGTTGTGTGTGTGTGTGTGTGTGTGTGTGTGCGCGCGCGCGCGCGCGCGCGCGCGCGTGCGTGTGTGCGTGCTCTGTGTGTGTGTGTGTGTGTGTGTGTGTGTGTGTGTGTGTGTCAGTACAACTTTGAGTTCATCTGACAATAAATTGGTTTCAGTCAGTCAGTGTGTGTGTGTGTGTGTGTGTGTGTGTGTGTGTGTGTGTTTAAATCGTATGTATCGAGGGATGCCTTGTCTTAAATCATCATATTATTATTTCAATCTTATTAAACTGAAAATATTTAAATAGGGTATGTTGCTTGCTCTTTTTTGTAATTTTAGGTTCCATGTTTTAAAGAGAGTGGGTGTGTACTGTAGCTGCGCACGCACATGTTTGTACGTGTGTGTGTGTGTGATGTGTGTGTGTGTGTGTGTGTGTGTGTGTGTGTGTGTGTGTGTTGGGGGGTGGTGGTGGGGGTGTGGGGGGGGGGGGAGTATCTGTGCTTGCATGAAGATATTTTACTGATGGGATTAATTTAATATGGATTCTTACACAGGCAGTTTACGCCTCTGTGTGTGTGTGTGTGCGTGCGTGCGTGCGTGCGTGCGTGTGTGTGTGTCTGAAAACTTTGAAACTTGAAACTTTTTTTTTATCGTCACTAAACACCATTAAAGGATTTATGGACACAAGATGGCGATGATTAAACAACTCATCGTCCAAATAAATAATAATTTGTTCTTTTTACATAAAAAAAGTCATTATGTAAAAACAGTCATATACATATTTCGCAATTTCAACCTGAAGGTCATCATTAGACATCAAAGTACTTATTTTCAATGAGGTAGCGTCATATATATCCATTTTGTTTATGATACATTTTTAAACGTATTCCTGATTTTATCGTAACGTTTACATGAGTCTAAAAACATGTACCTCGTCTTTTATTATATTGCAAGTTGTACATTTTTCTGTCTTCATGCTTAATATGGGAATATCCACCCCTTTCTATTGCGAGGTCATGTGCGCTAATTCTTAATTTACAAAGTTCTTTCCTGTAATGTTTATTTGTGCATTTGATGTTCAAGCCTATATTTATTACTGATGTCATTATGAAATTTTTAACCTTGGTGCTCTTTCTTTTTTTTTTTCCCAAAAGTGTATATATTCACTTTGTAACTTTCTCTCTATTGCATAACGCAATCTTTGAGGGGGGTTAAGTGTACTTGGGTTATTCCATACATGTGTCATTCCAATATTACTTAAGATCACCTTTACAGAAGATTTCCATGAAGTCTTCGTACGCTTCTCTTAGATATGAGTCTTTCTTTGATTCCATTATATGGATCCAAAACATGACTACTTGACTCATTTATTTCTTGACACAAGGGAAATCTTCCAAGTTCAGCTAGTACTGGCAATTTCATTGCTTTTCTGTGTACGCCTAGTATATGTCTGCAAAATTTTACATGTACGTACTCGATCGGATTATTGGATAATAGATATTTGTGATAAATGTCGAACATTGTAGTCTGCTTTTCAACATGTCCTATCTTTCCCGTAAATGGAAACAAAACTTCTGCGCCATAAAGCATAACTGGTGAAATCAATGCATCAAAGAGTTTTGCTATTGATGATACATTGACAGGTTCTCCCTTTACTTTACGTAGTAAGGAATGTACAGCTTTGTTACCTTGTTTTCCTAGATGATCTTGTGCTTTACGTAACGCTCCACTTTTATGAAGAATTATTCCTAAATACTTGTATTCATTTACTGTCTCAAGAGGATCATCTCCACATTTAAATGCGGTTGACAATTTTTGACAGTTTTAGTGAATATGACAACTTTTGTTTTATCTTTATTTAGTTTCATGCCCTATTCTGTACAATAATTATGAAGTTGATTAAGTTTTGTTTGTAATCCCGATTTTGTGTTTGACAACATAACTATGTCGTCTGCATATAATAAATGCGATGTTCGTGTTTTCTTTCAGCTTGTTTATAACAGGAGAATCATTGTTATCAATACAGTTTGAAATATCATTTATAAAGATGTTAAACAGCGTCGGGCTAAGCGCGAACTGCCTTGAAGAAGTCCTTGTTTGGTCGGGACTGATTGTAAATCCATTATTTGATTTTCCACAAACCATCGCGTTTGTGTACATATCTCTTATAAACCGGTAAACAATAGCCATTGATACATATATTGTATAGTTTCAGAAGTAAAGCGTCATGCCACATGCTGTCAAATGCTTTTCTAAAGTCTACAAAACAACAGTATAGTCTGCCATTCTTTTTTCTTATTTCACAATCAATGATCTTTTTTAAAAATGAATATCTGGTCTGTTGTTCTGTAGGGATTTTCGAAATCCTGCCTGTTTTTTTAATAAATAAATCTCTGCTTTCTATGTAATTTGTTATCCTATTGTTTTATTATTTGACAGAAAGCATTACTCAGGCAGCAATTTAAAGTAAGTCCACGATAATTGTTAGGATTTGTAGGGATCGCCGCTTTTATAAATGGGCACACAAATGCCATGTTTCCACAGAGTGGGATACTGGCCATATCTTAGTACCCAGTTAAATATATTCTTAAGAGGTATAATTATATTAGGCAAACTGGCTTTATTTCATTGGAGATAACCATGGCTTTTTTTAGTTTCTAAATTTCGAAGTGTCTTATGGATTTCTGATATACTAATTGGTTCATCAACGTTTGGATTATATATAACATTTCTTGCTTGCTTCAGACAATTTTTGCTCAATCATTTTTTTTCTTTTCTTCTCTGTTCAGTTATTTCAGTATTCCTGCTAATTAATTTTTCTAAGTGAGATATCCAATTGTCCTCATGGATTTCCTTCCTTTTATTTTGATTCGTGTTTTGCATGTTTGTTAATTTGTTTAGTGTTCTCCATACTTGATTTGGATCCTTTTCAAAGGCTTCATTTAGTTCTCTAACAAGTTTGTCTCTGTATATATTTTTTGTCTTTCTCTTAAAATACTTTTGTATTCCTTCACAGTTGAAAAGTACTTTGCCTGTAGGTATCGATTGAAAGGGTGTCTGTTCAGTGCATTTAAAAGTGATCTTACTTCTTTCCTTAGAAGAAAACATTTTTCATCAAATCATTTTTTTTTGTGTTTCGGATTTTTTCTTTCTCTTTCTTTTTCGCATTTGTCTTTGTTTGAGTGATAGAGATGCTGCTGCGTCTTTTATTGTTTGGGTCAGATCATTAACCATGTTGTCAATGAAGACCGAGGTCTCCGTATCATCATCTTGTGTCTTCTCCATTCGTTTCTCTATTTCATCTCTGCGACTCTTCATGATTGGGTTATTTTAAGCAATGTTCAGCTTTACTGCAGATTCGTCATCCCAAATAAATGACGTAATGGTTGTGTTAACTTTTGTGTCATTTCTGTTTGACATGTTATAACGTAAGGGAGCACTGTCAGCATGCGCATTTGTTTTCATATTAGGTCTATCATTGCCAACAGTAGGAAATAAAATTGGCAGTTCTATAGGACAATGATCAGAATATACAGTGTGTGTGCGCGCGCGCGCGCGCGCGTGTGTGTTTGTATGTGTGTGTGTGTCTGTGTGTTGTCCTGGTATATGGTTGCCGTGCTGTCGAAAATGAATTTTCCATCTTTTGGACAAATAAAATTATCCTGTTATCCTGTTATATGGTCAGCACATTTTTCCAGAATTCGTTATCTATTTTCTCTATCTGCCATACATGTTTTGAAATATGCCATTATGAATAAATATTTCATTCAAGTATCACTTGGGCATTTTTGACCAGTTTTCTTCTGTTGAGGCGAATAATTTTTCCCGTCCATTGCAAATAAATGAATGTTCGAAGTTCTTTTACATTTAGCATGTTTACGCCACCATGTTTGTAGTCAGACTCCATTATTGTCTTTTTATTTTTTTTCAAATGCTCTTCGGTTCCTGTGTTTTCTTTGCCAAATGAATTTGTACAAAATTGTGTTGATTTTATTCAATATATTTTCGGGAATGCCAATAGCTTGCATAACGAAAAGAAGTTGGCTCACTATAAAAGTCTTTATCGCTACAATTTCACTTTGAATGTTAAGATCTCCTCTGCTCCAGTCCTTTATTAGTTTTTGTATATATTCAATTCGCCCTTTCCAATTCTCTTCAATAGTTTTGCCATGGTGTCATTTCGAAAATGAATTCCTAGAATTTTAATTTCAATTTCACGACCAATATAAATGGAAGATTTTGTTCACACCATTCTTAAAGCCTTAGTCCTGAAAAAGTTTCATATGTTTTTAGTATCTCAAAAGATAACAACATGTCTTGTTTTGTATTTAAAAAAAAAATAACGTTGTGTCATCTGCCAGTTGTTTTATTTTCATAGCCTGGCTTCGTTCATGATCATTATTTGGCACCCTAATACCAGTTATGTTACTGTTTTTCTTACTTTAACAGCCGGCAGTTCTACTGCTAATACTAAGGCTAAAGGTGAGAATGGACAGCCTTGCCTAATACGATATTCTACATCAAATGGTTCAGATGATCATCCACCATGTTTAACACTCCTTTGGCTACTGTTGGTGAAAGTCTGTATCCTTTTCTGGAAATCCGTTCGAAAACCAAACATTTTAAATATATGCAAAAGATACGTTTTTGAATTGGAGTCAAATGCTTTTCAGCAGTCCAAGGCCAGTAAGTACCCAGCTTTACCAGTTTTTATTCAGGTAATTAATTCCATCATCAATGGTTTGTAAAACGGTTTCTATGTGTTTCTTCCTTTTATATATCCTACTTGATCCTCATTCATTAATTTATGTATTACTTTGCTTAATCTTTCTGTCAAAACCTTTGCCAAGATTTTATTGTCTGTATTTGTCAAGGTTACTGGTCTCTAGTTACTAAGTTTATCTCTTTCTAAATCTTTCCCTTTATGTATCAGAGTTGTAATGCCTTGTCTTTGAGTAAATGAGAGCTTTCTTTATTAAATGATCCAATGAATGAGTCAGTCACAGTAACACCCCCCCCCCCCCCCCCCCCCCCCCCCCCCCCCCAAAGTACACCCCCCCCCCCCCCAACCCCCCCCCCCCCCCCCCCCCCCCCCCCCCCCAAAATATTTTTTTAAATTCTATTGTCAAACCGTCGCTTCGTGGAGCCGAATCATTTTTTCAAGTTTTTAAGAGCAGAAGTTGTCTCACTGAGCGTAACCATTCCCTCCTATATTATGGCTTTATTTTCATTAAGCGTTTTAGTGTTTCATTTTCCATGATTGTATATCGGCTGCGTGTTTTACAGTATCCACTCAGTTGTCTGACTGTACAACTTTTTATTAACAAAAAAAAGGCTTTTCATATAGAAGTTCTTTTTGATCTGTGAGAATTTCCCCTGACTCTTTGCACACTTCTGTAATAATCTTAATTTTACTTCGCGCCTTTTTCAGGCTACAAAATATTTAGAATTCTTCGATCTATCTGATTCTAGCTCGAACCTGAGCGCCTTCATGTTCATGAATTTGCATTATCTCTAGTTTTGTTTCGTTTTCATATAATCCGCAAGAATGATTTCATTTTTGGAATTGTCTGTCAGTTGTTTTTCTAAATCTTTCAAGTACATTCCAAGTTTCAGTGATTCGTTTCTTTTCTGACAAAATATATTTTTTTTCCAAAGTCAATACAAAAGAACCGTATTTCCACTATACACAAGTCCCACTTCTCTTCGCTGTTCATGTCACGGTTTTCTGAGAAAAATGAGTCTAAAGCATCGTTCATTTTCTGCAAAAAAAAATATTGTTTTTTAAGTGACTATTATTCAACTTCCAATATCCCGGACCTCGTGCAAAGTTATTCTTATTAAGATCCAGAACAGCTTTATGGTCAGAATTTGGAACTGTTAAGTGTTCACAAGAGGTACAAAAACTCAAGACGTTCTCGGACACAAAGCAATAGTCTAGCCGACGTGCAATGTACGGATTTGATCGCATCCTAGTTGCCTCTTTTTTCATTGGATGATACCGTCTCCATGCACCAGTTAATTCTAACGTATCTATTGTCAGTTTAAAGGCATCAGTTTCAGATTTATTGTGTGGATTTCCTGATACTATGTCAAGCTTACTATTAAGTGAACACCTGAAATCACCAAAAATCAAGAGATTTGTATCATCAACAGGAATTGAAGTTTCAGTTAGATTTTGAAAGTATACTGTCTTTTCTTTTGTATTGTTAGGTCCCATACACATTTGCAGAGACATGTAAGATACCGACTTGCACCAGAATTGGCTTTACCTCACCCTTAAAATTTATAGACACCAAAATAACTTCCCCTTACTCCTATTTGTACCTGGATTACAGAAAATGTTCCCGCCCCACTGTCTTTCCCATGTTCTACATCTTTTTATTGTTACATGACCTTCCTGTATACATATTATGTCAAAGCGATGTTTCCTAAAGTAAGAGAACAAAGTTTTCCTTTTCATTACATCTTTTATACCTCTCACATTTAGAGACACTGTACGCAGTTTATCCATTGAAACAATAATAGTTGTGTCTTTTTTTCTTTTAACATTTCAGTAACATTCAAATGGCTGTACAAAAATCAGAGTCCAAATTTGCAGTCTGTATCCATCGTTAACCGTCAAATGCAAGTGATTGTGACACAGTCGCTACTGCCACTGCGCCGCTGTTACCGAACGGGAGCTGGTGACATCCTTAACAGGATCCGCAGGGTCGTCGGACTCCTCGCCTTCACTGCTCCCTGCTCTGCACTGGTGTGCTGTCCGGATAGGCACCGTTTGGTGGGAGTGCTCGACCTGTGACGGGGGAAGGGGTCAATGATGATGACAAACGTATCCTGACGCGTGAGAGGGTGGCTTCTGTCGTCCTGTCAACAGACTTAGTGCTGGGTTCTGTTAACTTACTGCCATGTTTGGCCTCGTTGTTTGTTGGTTTGGGCAATGGTTATGTATCTCCGGTTTGTTTGTCTACAAGATCACACACTGCATCCCCTCGTTTGTGTCCCGGTTTGGCACACTGTTTACACACAATCTCACCTGAGCATTGAGACGCATGGCGGTTTGGTTTGAGACAGTGGGAACACAAAAACAATTTTCTCTGCCTGTTTTTGTTCTTTGTGAAAAAGCTTTGCAGAGAATACGTTCATTTGATGATGAATATATTGAGATGAGTGAGAGGGACTGTAATGAAAACAAATCGTCGACCTGCTAAGAAACGAGTTAACTTGTGGTCCGTATCCCTTGCTCTTTCTATGTTTATAGTAGATCTTAATTCACATTCGAGTTTTGTGAGGGAATGTTCCATTTCAGACTCTGCGACAGATATTGGAATATAGTCGATCCACAGTTTGGTCGTTGGTATTCCTCACCTGTCCCGTTGCGAAGAATGAAGGGGTTAGTGTTTGACGCCTGGAGAAGAGCCCCTCTCATTCCGATCCCCTTCACTAGGATGTCCGTATGTGCCTCCTTCGTGGCCGGATAAATGCGCCAAAGGCCAAATATGTTCTGAGCGCCGAGAATAGAGCATTGACCAGCAGCACGTTCGCCCGCCAAACATATTTCTAGAACGGTTGGACGGTTCTTGTAATCGGGAATGTCTTTTCATTTCAGAAACACCGGATTCACCGTTGAAATTTTTCCATTATCTTTTTCCAGTAGACGGAAGGAACTCGAAATCGAAGTCGAAGCACAAACGCACTACTTGAAAACAACTGCGTTTGCGAGCGACAGAGTTCATAGATTCGGCCTGTACAGAAAGCGTGCAATCCGCGTCCTCACTGGACGAACGTCGCTCACCGAATCCCTTGCGATTGCTGTTGACCGGGTAATAAAGCATGCCACCCAACCAAAAGGAATCCAGTGGACTGAAGGAAAGAACCTTGCTCATTGGATTTCGCTGACAATATAAAGCTGCCTTGGCAAACAGCATCCGGAATCATCAACATCTGGTGGATGACGTCAGCAAAACACACAGAAAACATCGGCCTTAGTATCAGTGCCAAAAGCCCGAGAACATGTTGAGTGGGGTACAACAGATTCCAATAGGTGTCTTCTTTGATCAGAGGAAAATTAACAAGTGACAGAACTTCGCCTGTTTAGGCAATTCCATTAACAAATCGAACAACCTTCATCATGAACTGAAATGTCGCATCTGGAAGGCATCTGCAGCTTTCAATCAGCTGTACTAACTATGGAGAAATAAGATATACCCCCTTAGAATCAAACTGCTTCTCTACAATACAAATGTTCTATCCACATCGCTCTACGCTTGTGAATCCTGGCAACTGAAACCTATCCTGGAGAGAAAACTGGAGCGTTTGACACCAAAATGCTTCGACCAGATCCTGGGCCTCAAGCGGATTAGCTTTGTGTCAAGCAAAGAGATGAGAAGCAAATGCCAACGACTTTCTCTATCAATTTCTATCTGCAAGCGATTCCTCTGATGGCTAGGCCATGTGTGGAGGCTTCCCATGACCACAGGGAAATTCCTGTTGACATCGGGAAAGACTGTAACCTAGAATTCTCTTCAGAGGGCACGTAAGACCTCATGGCGAAAGCTTGGCCGTGTCTGGAATTGTACTGTCCTCACCTGTTAACGGGAAAAGCGACGAATGCGGTTACAGGATGCACGCGGCAGTAGCTTGATGGTAGCGTTCTTCGCCAGTGCGCTCTGCAATCTTGAAATATAGGCTGGTACACCCATGAGAACGGTCTCATGGAGGTTCTGTCGCGCCACATCCAGAGGCCATTACACAATGACATTTGCTAGGGAGCATTATGTCCCTTGAAGTCTTAATGGGATGCTCTGTGCGTGCCTGCACCCCACGTCAAAACAGGGCAGGCTTGAAAGGTGCTGTAGAATTGCTCCCAGCTGTTTGTTCGGCGGTTGAGGACAGTACTTCTCTTGGTTCCACCCGTATCCTCGGGTGTATCTTTTTCTTTATTTTCATCGATAAGCGTAGATTCCTCATTTTAACAGAATCATGATTTTACTGGTGCTGACTTGATAACCCATTTCATCTGGATGCACAGTCCTGAGATGGTGTGTGTGATCAGTTAGGTCATAAACAACATGTACTGAACTGAACTGAACTGAGATTTACAAGTCTCGGAGATATGCACTGAGTGTGACATGTCTCGTTGATCTGGACCAGTCTCTGACAACAACAAGAAAGAAAGAACAAAAAAAAAAAAAAGAAAGAAAAAGAAAACAAAAGGAAGGAAAAATTAAAGAAAAACACTAGGCGCCGTCTCTAGCCAAGTCTGTGACAAGTGAATTCACATAAACCATTTGCATTAGAAGTATTTCACACAGTAGGCCTATAATCGGGAGAAAAGAGATCGATCGAAAGGCACCTTGATCGCTCCTGCGGACATCTTAAAATGCAGCAAATGAGCCAGTCGTCTTCCTAACTAACTCACTGTCAGTCATTACATCATTGACAGCAGGCGAACTATCCCATCTTAAAGAGGCGCTGGCGAACACAAGAGATCTAGAGCGACACAAGATACAACAAAACTTTATTATCTCAATTCTGAGAAATTACAATCGTGCTGCTGACTAACTATGCATCGGTTACATTAATAAACATAAAAAAACAAAATCAGTTTAGTAATAATGTAAAACTTCATACATGTTGATAAACACATACTACTACTCTCTCTCTCTCTCTCTCTCTCTCTCTCTCTCTCTCTCTCTCTCTCTCTCTCTCTCTCTCTCTCTCTCGCACGCTTCACTTACTGATTTTTAGAATTTTCTTAAAAACAGAAACAACATTGTCGGACTTAAATTCACATGAAAAGAAGCATTTAAGTGTATGAAAAGAAGCATTTAAGTGTATGTACATAATAAATGGTCAAATAATAGTAAACACATTTGATAAAAAACAAGACCTATAGTAGATTTTCAGAATTGCACAATGGTCACACTTGATTTCACAGAACATTAAAACACATAAATAGTAAATAATAGTAAAACACATAAAAGCAGTTAGATCACACACACACACACACACACACACACACACACACACACACACACACACACACACACACACACACTCGAAACAAAGGTTAAAACTGATTCCATAAAACATCTGTAAAACTGTGCAAGGATTTTTTGAGTTTACGAGTGCAGCTTTTGCAAATAGTAAACCCTGGACGGACATTTCTTATGAATAGCTGCAGTGTTGAAATCTAAAGTTAGTTTGTGTTGTCAATTACTGTGCCCAGATATTTATACTGAGACACGCTTTCCGCAGTTTGGCCATCAATTACAAGGTCTGCAATGGGGGATGGAGCTCTACGGAAATCTATCACCAGTTCTTTTGTTTTGCTGACATAATAATTCAGAACGTTTTCAGAACACCAGGCGGTAATTTTACTGACAGCATCAAAATAGGCAGTGTCTACGTTAGATAGATCAAGGAGGGCTGTGTCAGCAGAATACGTCATAACCAGCGTTGTGTTTGAGCCTCTACAGTCATTGGCATCAATAGTGAAATGCACAGGTGAAATCACAGATTGTCACAACTGTTTTCCTAGAGAGAATGACCGTTTTTTTTTTCTGAGAATCAGAATCGTTTTCCCTGTTTTCCAAAGAAAAACAGTTATTATTGGTGCTGTCCATAAGAATCATAACTAATTAACTGTTTCCCTATTTTTGTGGGGGAAACAGTTATCATCCTTAAGGAAAACAATGATAATAAATAATAATGATGACCTTCTAGATCACAACTGTTTGCTTTATTTACCGCTCTATCATCGGAATCATTGTTATTTTCCCTCCCAACAATGTTTCCCTCGAGTAAACACCTATTTTCCTCACGAAAAAAAGGACAACAGTTATTATCCGGGGGGGGGGGGGGGGGGGGGGGGGGGTGAAAACCATTGTGATTTTCGGGGGAAAACAGTTAATGTCCTAAGTTGTGATCCTAAGAAAAAAACAAACTTTAAAAAGAATTATTAGTAAGTCTGCCAAACAACAGGGACACCAAATTACAAGACAAAGCAAGACGCGTTTCCGTGTCTTAGGTCCTCTTCGGGCAAGATAAAACAACATTGAGGACAACGAAAACGAAGAACGAGCAATTACTCATCTTCTCAAATTCGGCGCAAAGTAGGCGTTGAATGAAAACAAGGCCATTAGGAAGGGGACAAATGGAGATAAAATAATAATAATAATAATAATGATAATAATAATGATGATAGTAATAAATAATGATAATAAATATAACAATAATAATAATAATAATGATATTAGTAATAATAAAAATCAAATAATAGTAGTAGCAATGATAATGATAAGTTAAGAAAATAAAGAAATTATTACCACTTTTGGTGATAAAATGGCGATAGTAGTTGGCATACACACGGAAGGGAAGAAAGGGGAAGGGCTAAAGGATTGTCGAACAGCATAGTTGTGGTGTCAATAGTGGCGATGACGATGGTGAAGATAATAGTATTGATGATGATGATGATGATGATGATGATGATTAATCATAATAATCGTCCTTGGCATCATTCCGTCTTCGGGAGACGATGGTGTAGCATCCGTATGTTGGGTTTATCTGCACTTTCGCGTGTGGTTGTACAGTCCGACACGCGAGTGGCAATCTCTGCTGTATTTGCTGCACGTGAACGATGATGTCTACTACGGTTGTCGTGCCTTACCTCCTCTGGGCCTCTTTGGAGCGAGGGTTGTGTTCCTCGCCTCCTCTGCTTTCTGTGCGCCCTGTCTGACAGCAAGGCGCCAGGCTGGGCGGTCTGCTGCTCAGCTTTCCCATCTGCTGACGTTGATGCTGCACAGTTTCATGTGCTTCTTGCAAACATTTTTGTAGCGCAGGCGCAGGCCAGTCAGTCGTGAGCCGTCTGCCAGTTCACCATACAAGAGGTCTGTGGGGATACGGCCGGGTTCCATTCTCCTGACATGGGCAAACCGGCGAAGAAGACGCCTGTCGCTGAGAATGGCGAGCATGCTATTCATGTTGGCACGTTCCAGGACTTCAGTGCTTTGTCCTTGTCACGGATGGTGTTGTAGTGTGTGTGTGTTACTGTATATAATTCTCATTTTCAAAAGTTTGGATGCGTGTGTCGATTACACACCCACACCATACGAATATTGACGGCTTGGCAACACACAAACTGAGTTTCTTTTTTTATGTGCTGCCTGAACCATCAGGACATTACAAACACATATCACTATAAATCATTAATATAAATCAGCAGGCACACAAACAATGCACGCCACAACACAGCGTGCAGATCAACATGTCACATCAGCTAAGGTATGTAATAAACATGGGGAGCTTTAACCGTTGCTCTCAGCGACACAACATTCACAAAAACTGTCACTGTAAATATTTTTTCTGGCACAGATCTCGCTGGCACAGTCAGTAGTGTCCTAACAGACACAATTCACACACTTCGCTGCACCCAGCCCAAGTCACACCCAACCAAGGTACTCACACGGCAAGCAGAGCCGCTCAAGTACACAGTTTCAAATGGTGTCCCACAGGGCACACCCACACACAGAAGAAAATCACGTCGGATTACCGACCTGGCGGTCAGCCTCTCCACTTCATGATGGATAATCCTGAGATCCTTTACTATACAAGTACACTGGTGACCTGGCTGTCAGCCTCTCCACGTCAGCAAGACGAGACAACGTCTGGGGCACGGGCTGCACCTTATTCCCAATGGTAACCAGTTCCTACCGGACACCGACACCTAGGGAACTGTATAACTACATTGATTACCTAACCAACCACTTACATATTTATCGTCCTTGTCTTTGTCACTAGCAGTCACCCTTCACAAAATACATTTCACTAGAATTTGGGGGAAAATACCTATAAAATAGTCTACTAAGTTTCAATACAATGAGTGTCTTACAATAGAAAAATTCATCGCTTAGCACCATGAGCTATTACATTGAATACAAAAATGTTTCCTCACATAATCTTTTTAAAAGTACCAAGAATACAGTTGTTACAGATAAAGGAACGATTTCGATCTGTCCTTTATTATCAAGGAAAAAAGTTTTTAGTTTTCCATATTATCAACACTAGACGTGTCCACAACAAGAATCAGAATACATTTTCCATAATCTTCATTCTTAATTTCCAGAGCTACCAACACTCACACCATTATAATACTTTAGGAGAAAGATAAAGAACGTTTAATTTTCAGTAATATATTGATTTGATCACTTTTCCACGACCACATATGACTATACATTTTCTCTCTTCCATCCACTCACTCCATTTTTCTCATCCGCCTTTCGACTCGTACATTCACTAACCACAACTTCCTTCAGTCACCCTATGTTTCGTCAAGTCTTGTCAATCACAAGATCAATCAAAGGAACAATCAAATATTGTAGGCATTCACTAAGAACTGGCAATCTTATGACCACCTGTAGGAACTAGCATCAGTCCTGAGAATAAGTGGATTATCCAACCTAGGTAACAAAAACACAGGTGCAGAGGGCAAGATTCCCTGAATCTTAAGCATACTCAGGAGTCCAGGAAACAGACCTTCCAGGACGACCAGCAGCTTCTATCAAATCAGACAACGCAGCACTCGAAGTAGTAAAACCAGGGAACACATCTTCTGTAAAAACTGAGCAACCCAACAAAGACCTGACCTGCTTTCTGTTAGTAGGAGTGGATATCTTCAAAAGTTACCAACCTTCTTCCCTTCAGGACGCATAGTACGACCTCCAAACAACATGACAAAGAAACTCAAGTGAACGAAAGCCTGCCTCGACCTTCGAGGGACGAGCTGTGAGGTTGAAAGACCTCAGACAAGAGCACACCCTTCACATAACTAAGATGAACGTCCCATGACACACTGTTCACAAGAATATCATCAAAGAAGTTGATAGCAGAAAACTGATTTAAAGCCAGCATACGCATCATACGGTGCAAACACTGTAGGAGCCGACACAAGCCCAAAAAGGCATCCTGACAAACTGGAGTAAAACCATATGTGTTGTAAAAGCCGTCTTCGGACGATCCTCGGGCTTAACCACAAACCGCCAGTACCCTTTCGCAAGATCTATCTTTGTGAAAAGCTGAGCATCAGCTCACCTTTCAAAAAGACTCAACGTCAGGAATAGGTTCAGCATCGAAGGCGGTAATCTTGTTCAAACACCTGAATTCAACGCAAAAACGACATGTACCATCTGTCTTCCTGACTTACACAACTGGAGATGAATACAGACTATTCGATGGCTCAGTGATACCAAGATTAAACATAATACAAATATCTCTATCAACAACTTCTTTCGCAGAAAAGGGGATATTGTGACAATTCTTTCAAGCAGGGACTTCTGTTGTAAAAGGGATCTCTAAAAGTACATCACATGAGAAAGAACCATGTTTAGGAGTCAAAATATCCTGAAAAATCATCAAAGCCTGCACGCAACTCCTGGAACTGCTGTCAGACAAAGCACAATCAAACTGTACTGAACGAACATCTTCATCTGGCATAGAAGACGCCATCGGAACAGTTAAAGCGGGAATGGGTAAAGCATCATCACATTCCTGGACGACACCAACTGTACCAATCACTTCACGAACAACAGACTCTGGAGAAGGATCGTGTGCAACCACAAAAAGGCTAACACCTGGAGAACACTCCGAAGAAACCTTTTCCTGCTCATTGGCTAAAGGTGCTATCTCTGACCAGGCACTGAAGAACCCTGTGAAAGAACAACTGTAGGTACAACATCATCAGTGAACACGACAGCACGACGAATATACTTTCGAGCATATTCGCATGAAAGATCTTTTCCTTGCCCTTGACTAGAACTTTGTAATCTGGATGCAAGACTTTGACCACTAGAAACGGTCCTGACAACTGGCTAATAACTTGTTAGAGTCAATCGGTAACAAAACTAAAATTTCGTCATCAACTTGGGAAACGACGTCCCCTGGCCTTCTTGTCAAAGTACCTTTTACCCTTCAAGGCAGAATCGGCAGAATTCTTCATTGCTAACTTACATGAGTCAGCAGTGACATTCTTGAGTTCAAACTCAAAAGAGAAGTTTGGCCTCAACATCCTGAACATCTGACCGAGTCCACGACTCCTGTAACCAAGCAATAGGCCCACGAACCTGCCGACCAGACAGCAAATGAAAAGGGAGAGAAACCTGTAGTCTCAGAGTCTCTGCATGCAAACAACAGTGCAAGCAAATATTGATGCCACGCCTGTGTATAAGTACGGACAATCTTTTTCAACATGGACTTCAAAGTCCTATGGAATCTATCAACATGACTGTTCGCCTACGGGTGATACGGCAATGTACGTATGCCCTTTGCACCACACAAAGCATGAAACTACAGCATGAGATCAGAGTCGAATTGCATACCCTGATCTGACAGAATCTCCTTGGGGAAACCAAAAAAACAAAAAAAATGCCTCTGCAAACAGCAACAGAGGAAATATTCTTCAACGGAACAGCCTGCGGAAAACGGGTAGTGTGACGGTACAAAGTGTCCGCAGGTACAAAGCGGACACTTTGTTCCGCGAGGTGACATACATCTTACAAAAGCGGAACAAAGTGTCCGCAGCCGTTTCAGCCTCAGTGTGAGTGGGTGAATGTGCACCTACACTCCCATGCGCGTGCATGCGTGCGCGCGCGCGCGCGCGTGTGTGTGTGTGTGTGTGTGTGTCTGTGTCTGTGTCTGTGTGCCTGTGTGTGTGTGTGTGTGTGTGCGTGTGTGTGTGTGTGTGTGTGTGTGTGTGTGTGTGTGTGTGCGCGCGCGCGCGCGCGCCCGCGCGCGTGCGCACGTGAGCGTAATCTAACCTTGTGCGCTGTTGCACAAAAAAAGTAGTCAACAAATTTTAAACAATTTTTTTTTAAGATGCGCGCGCGCACACACACACACACACACACACACACACACACACACACACACACACACGCGCGCGCGCGCGCGCGCGCGTGTTCGTACGCACACACGCGTATGGGAGTGTACGTGCACATTCACCCACCCACACTGAGGCTGAAACGGCTGCGGACACTTTGTTCCGCTTTTGTAAGTTATATGTCACCTCGCGGAGCAAAGTGTCCGCAGGATTCTGCGGACACTTTGAATGTCAGTTCACGGTACAAAGTGTCCGCAGGTACAAAGTGTCCGCACGCGGACACTTTGTTCCCTGCGGACACTTTGTACCATCACAGGTAGCAATATCAATCATTGTCAAGATATGACGATGACCTTGCTCCGAAGGAGGAGACAATGAACGAACAAGATTAACAGCCACACGATCAAATGGAGTACTGATCAGTGGAACAGAAGCAAGAGGTACCGGACAAACTCTGCATTTTGATACTGTTGACGTACCGAAGCATGTTGCTTCCTGCGCACATCACAGGAAGCAACATACTTCGGTACGTCAGCAGTCACTCCAGGCCAAAAAGAACTTGTTAACAACTCTAGACAGAGTACGCTGAGAACCACAAACAAATCATGCGCTACAGCCAACACTGTAGATCGAAGCTCAACAGGAACAACAACCTGATCAAAAGACATATAATTTTTGACAAAATGTCTGTACAGAATTCCATCAGACAAATAGTAGTAAAAGATAGTTGTACCTAACGTCTTTACAAACACAAGAAGACACTAACTGGAAACAGGACTTCAATATCATCATCCTTCTGTTTCTGAACAAGGTCAGAACGGGAAACGTTCAGATCACCTTGGATCTGACACAAAGGCCTTTTGTTTACAACTGTAGCCAATAGAAACTCATCCACACGACCACCAAAAGAAACACACTTCTCTGTGGTTCCCAATATCTGACTGTCAGAAACTAACCGCTCGCGAACACCACAAATAGTAGCTTCAGTATCACACAGAACAGAACTCAAAGTACCATTCACAGAACCAGACTCCAGATGTAACTTGCCTGTGAACTCACCAGCAGCTAAACAAGCAAAATGAGTATCCAGAACAGCACAAGAAGCACAAGACTGCTTCTTGTCAGCTGACTTCACGACAGCAGTAGAGTTACCACATCTGGGTGGCTAATGATACAAACTCTACAAGGTTTCTACCTGACTTCCTTGGACATTTAGCACCTACATGTCCTTCCTTCTTACACAGAAAACACACACACTCTAGTAGACTGATCAAGAGCATTTCCTGAGGAACTCTTACCACCAGAGTCATGATGACCACCACGACCACAGACCAGCTGAAAAACTAGAGGTCTAACTACTACTCTGAAAAGTAGAATACCTGTTTACTCTATCAGACTGATAAGGGACTCGACCAGACTGACTACGGTATGGACCTCCCGGGATATACCCGACAGAACCAAAAATGTTATCATCAGCTTTCATAGAAAGCACCTTAGTAGGATGAACACGTCTGTATGATTCAGCAGACGTGATCATATCACAAAGTTTTCTCATCCCTTTCACACAGAAAGTAGCTAAGTCTTTAGAGACCTATTCTAAAAACTTTCCAAGCAAAATAAGATCCACCAGACCTTCAAAAGACGTACCAACCTTTGCCAAAGAGTTCCAACGGTCAAACAAACGTCTAAGCTCAACTGTGAAGGTTTCAAAAGGTTCATCTGTACTAGGCTTGGCCTCACGAAATGACACATTATTCTCTGCAAGACTATGATACAGAGTTAAAGCAGAACCCTCAAGCAATGCAAACAGGTAGGTAACCCCAAAACTCACAGACCACCCTAAGGAACGAGCATGGGTTTCAAAGCGAAACAAATAACTGTCAATGACATCAGTCCTTTCTTTGAATGGAAGCAACTTGGAAAAGTAGGACGAGGGGCGTTAGACCTGGGCAAACCAGAACTCTGACTGTCATTGTCCGTCCATAGACTACATCCTGCTGAGAAGTCAATTGAAACTGTATTCTTTCAACAGTAAACAAGTGGGGTAGTCTTTGCTCCCATAAGGAAACCTAACACAGAGTAACTTTTATTCAAGACTGGCACAGCCTTTTAAACTTGAATAAAGTCAGACAAATACAAAGACGAACAATCTAATAGTAGGGGGGGGAAAACAAGCGCAGGCCAACAACTAAATTGTCTTCTTAGTAATGACTTGGCAAAACTTTGAACTTACTGGAGGGGGGGGGGGGGGGGGGGGGGGGGGGGGGGGGAGGGTCAGCAGGAGGTTGAAGATGTAAAAACTGGGGAAAATGAAATTAAGAAAATATGAAAACTCTTCACTGGCTGCCCAAGGGAACCATCGCAATCCCTTTTAAAGGCAGATATATTTGTATTGCCTGCTCCGAGGCCTTTCGTCCGCTGGGTCGGAAACTCATCAGGGAGACACGGCTGGCTGTATCTGCGCTCCTGGCGTCAAATAGAGACACACCACAGTCCATAATACCAGTAGTAAAGGAAACCAAACGAAAGGGTGGGGAGGAAAAAAGTTGCTGAAAAACTACAGATATTATGCAGATAGTATAAAATGTAGGGGGCAATCTTTGAGCCTACGCTTGAGGATCCACCCAAGGATGCAAGGGAGATCAGAAGACAAACACAAAGACAGACAGAAACAAATACAAGTAACCTCGATTTAATCAAAACGAAATTGGAAATGAAATGAGGCAGGGAACAGTAAACAATAAACAGTAAACAAGTGGGGTAGTCTTTGCTCCCATAAGGAAACCTAACACAGAGTAACTTTATTCAAGACTGGCACAGCCTTTTAAACTTGAATAAAAGTCAGACAAATACAAAGACGAACAATCTAATAGTGGGGGGAAAACAAGCGCAGGCCAACAACTAAATTGTCTTCATAGTAATGACTTGGCAAAACTTTGAACTTACTGGGGGGGGGGGGGGGGGGGGGGGGGGTCAGCAGGAGGTTGAAGATGTAAAAACTGGGAAAGAAATTAAGAAAATATGAAAACTCTTCACTGGCTGCCCAAGGGAACCATCGCAATCCCTTTTAAAGGCAGATATATTTGTATTGCCTGCTCCGAGGGCCTTTCGTCCGCTGGGTCGGAAACTCATCAGGGAGACATGGCTGGCTGTATCTGCGCTCCTGGCGTCAAATATAGAGACACACCACAGTCCATAATACCATGGTGTTCTCACCACCAAGGGTGCAAAAAAGAATCCAATAGCGCCCCCAAAGCAGCCAGCGAAGAGTAGTAAAGGAAACCAAACGAAAGGGTGGGGGAGGAAAAAAGTTGCTGAAAAACTACAGATATTATGCAGATAGTATAAAATGTAGGGGGCAATCTTTGAGCCTACGCTTGAGGATCCACCCAAGGATGCAAGGGAGATCAGAAGACAGACACAAAGACAGACAGAAACAAATACAAGTAACCTCGATTTAATCAAAACGAAATTGGAAATGAAATGAGGCAGGGAACAGTAAACAATAAAACAGTAAACAAGTGGGGTAGTCTTTGCTCCCATAAGGAAACCTAATACAGAGTAACTTTTATTCAAGACTGGCACAGCATTTTAAACTTGAATAAAGTCAGACAAATACAAAGACGAACAATCTAATAGTGGGGGGAAAACAAGCACAGGCCAACAACTAAATTGTCTTCATAGTAATGACTTGGCAAAAACTTGAACTTACGGAGGGGGGGGGGGGGGGGGGGGGGGTCAGCAGGAGGTTGAAGATGTAAAAACTGGGAAAATGAAATTAAGAAAATATGAAAACTCTTCACTGGCTGCCCAAGGGAACCATCGCAATCCCTTTTAAAGGCAGATATATTTGTATTGCCTGCTCCGAGGCCTTTCGTCCGCTGGGTCGGAAACTCATCAGGGAGACACGGCTGGCTGTATCTGCGCTCCTGGCGTCAAATAGAGACACACCACAGTCCATAATACCGTTGTGTTCCACCACCAAGAGTGCAAAAAAGAATCCAACTTAGTTGTTGGCCTGCGCTTGTTTTCCCCCACTATTAGATTGTTCGTCTTTGTATTTGTCTGACTTTATTCAAGTTTAAAAGGCTGTGCCAGTCGTGAATAAAAGTTACTCTGTGTTAGGTTTCCTTATGGGAGCAAAGACTACCCCACTTGTTTACTGTTTATTGTTTACTGTTCCCTGCCTCATTTCATTTCCAATTCTGTATTCTTTCAGTTTACTCTATCTCTTGTTGTCTTTTAGTTTCCTCTTGCATATGTACCTGCCCTCTTTTAGTTATTTCTTTTTGCTCTCAACTGAAAATCATTCATCCTGATTCTTTCCTCTCTTTCTATGTCTTGGGCCATACATTTATCTACATAGGCCAACACAGCCTCTCCCTCCAAACTAAATACCTTACCTAGCTATAGATATTTAGTGAAAGCTTTGTCCTCGTCCATAGAGGACACAACAGGACTCTCTTCCTTAGCTTTCTGTGCCATAGCGAGGTATGAAATATTGTCCTGTCCAACAGGGACACAAACACTAATGGACCAAAAGACAAACAATTGCTGTCAAAAGCAAAAAGGTTTTAAACCTCTGTCCACTACACTATAAATATTCCATAAGTTGTTTTTCAAACGCTAACGACCAATCATTCTTTAAAAGGACTGAGTTTTTTTTTTCTAAACCCAACCAACAAAAAGATAGGAATAACAAAAGAAGTTTCAATTCATGCTGGGGTCACCAAATGTTCGGATGGTGTGGTAGTGTGTTGTATTACTGTATAACTCTCACTTTCAAAACGTTTGGATGCGTGTATAGATTATTCCCGCATACCACACAAACATGGACGGCCTGGCAACACGCAAACTGAGTTTCGGTTTTTCATATGCTGCCTAAACTATCAGGACATTACAAACATACATCATTATAAATCATTAATATAAATCAGCAGGCACACAAACGATGCACGCCACCACACAGTGTGCAGATCAACATATCACATCAGTTGGGTATATAATAAACACAGGGAGCTTTAAATGTCTCTCTCAGCGGCATAACATTCACAAAAACTGTCACAGTAATTTTTTTCCTGGCACAGATCTCGCTGGCACCGTCACTAGTGTCCTAACAGACACAATTCACACACTTGGCTGCACTGAGCGCAAGTCACAGTCTATAGCACCAACCAGAGTACTCACAGAGCAAGCAGAGCCGCTCAGGAACACAGTTCCAAATGGTGTCCCACAGGGCACACCCCACACAGAAGAAAATCACGTCAGATTTCCAGCCTCCACATCTTCATGACGGAGAATCCTGAGATCCTTTACTATAGTACACTAGTGGCCTGGCTGTCAGCCTCTCCACGTCAGCAAGACGAGACAACGTCTGGGGCACGGGCTGCACCTTATTCCCAATGGTAACCAGTTCCTGCCGGACTCGGGGGCTTCACTGACACCTGGGGAACTGTATAACTACATTGGTTACCTAGCATATTATCACCCTTGTCTTGTCACTAGCAGTCACTCCACAAAATACATTTCACTAGAATTTGGGGGAAATACCCATAGTATAGTCTACTAAGTTTCAATACAATGTGTGTATTACAATAGAAAAATTCATCGAAGAGCACCATGAGTGATTACATTGAAGAATACAACAAATATTTCCTCACGTAACCCTTTTAGAAGTACCAATAATACAGTTATTACAGAGATAAAGGAACGATTTCTGTTTGTCCCGTTTTTCTTCAAGAAATGAATGTTTTTGTGTGTGTCCACAACAGGGATCAGAGTACATTTTCAAATAATTTATACACAATAATTTTCATTCCTCATTTCCAGAGCTCATCAACACTCGCACCATTATAATACTTAGGGAAAAGATAAACAACGGTGTGTTTTTTTTTTTAAATAATACATTGATTTGTTTTGATCACTTTTCCCCGATCATATACAGATATACATATTCTCTCTTCCATCCAGTCACTCCATTTTTCTCATCCACCTCTTGGCTCACACATTCACTAACCACAGCCTCCTACAGTTACCTTATGTCTCGTCAAGTCGTGTCAGTCACAGGATCAATCAAGGGAACAATCAAATATTTTAGACTTTCAGTATGAACAGGCAATCTCATGACCACCTGTGGGGAAAACAGCTCCATTAGTATTTACTTTAAATTCCATTTAACTAGTCACACATATCTGATTACCACCAAAACTAAAGTGGGAGTCTCTCTTCGCTACCATGGTGATGTTTCCAAGCCGGCAAATCTACAAAGACTGAAGGGAAATCCTCGCTCACTTGACTGACAACAAAACGCAGGTGAGTAGCTGTCAGGTAAATAGGTGAGCAGGTAAACTTACGCCATCTCAGAACTGTCGCCACAATTTGGGACGGACAAATTGATCCGTCACAGTCCTGCCACTGGAAGTGCAGGATGATGCGTCGTAGGGACCTCAGGTGGAAGCTGAGTTTTCTCTCTTGGCTCGTGCAGGTGGTCCATGCTTCGCTGCTGTAGAGGAGTGTGCTAAGCACGCAGGCCTGCTAGGCGTGCAGCTTGGTATTTACAGTGAGGCTGGGTTTATTCCAGACCCTCTGGTTCAGTCTAACCATAACTGCTGCTGCCTTGTCTTGGCAATCTGCTGTTCACCTCTGCCACGATGGAGAGCGAACTGGAGATGGTGAACCCGAGGTAGATAAAGTTCTCCACAGCTACCAAATTGTATTCATCAATAGCGACGGTAGGAGGATGGTCTGCTCCCTGCGCCATGACGTTTGTTTTCTTCAGACTGATGGTCAGCCCCAAGCTCCTTGCAGGCATGGGAGAGGAGGCGATTGACAAGCTGTTGCAGGCCGTCTTCTGTGTGTGACGTCAAGGCTGCGTCGTCGGCGAAGAGCATATCCCGGATGACTACCTCTGTGACTTTAGTCTGGGCGCGGAGGCAGGCGATATTGAACAGCTTGTCGTTGGCCCTGGTGTGAACATAGACTCCCTCGCTGCAATCCTGAAAGGCGTACTGGAGGGGCATGGAGAAGAAAATTCAGGGGGAGCGTCGGCGCAAGGATGCAGCCCTGTTTCACTCTGCCGCTAACTGGGAAGGCCCCAGATGTTGCACCGTTGAAGCAGGCTGTGCTGTGCATGTTCTCGTGGAACGAGGTGAAACCGCAAAAAGGGTAGGGGCCAGCCAATCTTCTGCAGTACCCTGAAGAGTCCACTTTGGCTCACCAGATCAAAAGCCTTTGTCAGATCTATGAAGGCGATGTACAGGGGAATCTGCTGCTCATGAGACTTCTCTTGCAACTGGCATAGTGAGAAGATCATGCCTACTGTTGACCGGCCGGCTCTGAAGCCACATTGGAAGTCTGGGTAGACGCGGGAGGCTAGGGTCTGCAGCGCATTGGGGCGACTCGGGCGAACGCTTTTCCGATGGTGCTTAAGAGGGAGATGCCCCTGTAGTAGTTGCAATCCTGCAGTCTCCTTCGTTCTTATACAAAGTTATGGTGCTAGAGTCTTGTATCTCCTTGGGAATGTGTCCCTGTTCCCAGCAGAGGCAGAGAAGTTCGTGCAAGGGTTGAACAGTGCTCTTCGGGACTTTTTTTTTTTGGGGGGGGGGGGGGGGGGGGGGGGGGGGGGGGAGGGTGCCGTCACTCCTAGTGGTCTTCCTACAAACAAAGGCGGTCTATGTTTTCTCTGAGCTTTTCAGTTGTGGGCGGTTTGTCTTGTTCCTCCATGACAGGCAGATCCGGGATGGCGTGTAGGGCGGAGTCGGTGACGACATTTTGGATTGCATACAACTCAGGGTGGTTCTCAACCCATCACTACAGCTGCTTTCCCTGGTCTGTGAGGACTTGGGAGGTTTCGTCTTAGACTTGAGGGGGCGGACTTGACAGTGATAATGATAATAATCAATGATAATGATAATAACAATAATCAACCCACAATTATTAAAATACATGGTCTGTGAGGATAGAAGGGGGCATCGTGACAGTGATAATGATAATAATAATGATAATGATAATAACAATAATAATGATAACAATTATTAAAATAATGGTATAAATCATCGTAATAATAATAATATGACAATGATAAAATAACAAAAATAACAATGATAAAATAACAAAGATAATAACAATTATAATTATGATAATAACATAATGATAATAATACCGAGACAGTAGCAGTAACAGGTATGACAATAATAATCACAATAACGATAATAATAATGATGATGATGATCTTAATAATAATCATCATAATGATAATAATAATGTTAATATTGATCATGTAATTGATGATGGTGATGATGATGATGATGATGATGACAGTTATAGTAATAGCAATAACAATAACAATAATGACAAGGGTGATAGTTATAGTAACAACAACAAACCACAATAATAATGATAATAACAACAGCAATAATAACAGTAACGATGATGATGATATAAATAATACTAAGATATTAATGATAATGACTAGAACAATAATACTAATACTTCTAATAAGAATTGTTCGATTAGGATAATGAGGGAAGAGAGGAAGAGGAAGAAGGAGAGGGGGGGGGGGGGGGAAATAGGAAGAACAGAGAGGAGAAGGAGGATACAAATTATGGGAAAGAGGGAATCTAACAAGCACATGAGTAGTTATAATGATAAACATAATAAATAACCATATGATAATGATAACAATGGTATAGGAGACTGAAAAATGGTAGGTCGGATTGTCAGCAAAATAGTAGTGTATAATGATGATATTAGTGACTCTAGGGGGGTTGGGCCACACCCGGTTCATGACTCCGGATGTCCCTCTGCTGCCCCTTTTTTCCCATCTTGGGACGAGCCATAGCTGGGATTCGAACCCATGCTCCTCTGGACATGCTCATTTTCCACTTAATGACTCGCGCACTAACCACTGAGCCACTGGGACACCTGATATTCGTAGGAAAGTTAAGCCTTATGAAGTTCACTTTTGTTCCTCCTTGACCAGATCCAGCTTGAACACCTCTCTGCTGCTTCTGCCATTGCTTTCAGGGCTCTGTTTTTTTTTTCCTCCCTGCAACTGAGAGCTGTTTCATGAGGCTGTATGCAGAGGTGCCTAAACCCCCCTAGCTCCAATTTCTGCAGTGAGGACTTTGACCTGATAGCCTTCTCTCCTCAGGCTGTTTGCCAGATCAGCATACTTTTCAGTCTTGTAGATTTGAGCTGCCTCCATTCTGTTCTCATATGGCACCGTGAGCTCGATCATGATCAGCTGCTTGGTTGACTGAGAGTGGTGGACTATGTCTGGGTCTCATGCCACTTGCTGATGATCTCTGGGTGACTCTTCCATTCTGGGAGGTCTGCAGTGCACTCCCAGTCATCTGCCCCGTCCAGCAGACTCTGCCTGCATGTTCCGAATGGCACTGTTGTTCTTGGCCACGATTCGCTGCCTCCTGCCGTGAAGAATGTTGCGGGTGCTTTTGGAGTCCTGATTTTCCCTTTTGTGGTGTTGGTACTAGCCCAGACTACTTGTACAAACCTCTTTGAGCACTTGGTTGTGCCTCCATGTGTACCTTCCTTGAGCCAGGGCTATTTTATATGAGCTTAGGACATGCTCCACTGTTTGTTTTTCATGGCAGAGGGGGCATGAAGGATCGTCTGTTTTTTTTCCCCACTTCACCAGTTTTCATTTGAGGGCAGAAGATCATATGCAGATCTGAGAATGAAGCTGATCCTGAGAGGGGCCATGTGCCAAATGTCATTCAAAGTGAGACTTCTTTGGAGTGCATTCTCCCACGTTGTCCCTTGCTGCTTCTTCCTTTTACTGTTTTTGGAGTCTTTTTTTTTTTGGTCTTCTTCTTTTCTCACCTCCTGAATCATCATGTCTCTTTTGGCTTTTCCTTTGGCCTTTGACCACCATTCAGTTTTGGTCACCCCCTATTCCTTGTCTGCTGGTCTGTGTGTGTCCTGTTATTTCTCTAATCTTGAGACTTTCTTTTGCAGAATCCATCGCCTCTTGAACTTTCCATTTTCTGCCTTTCTTCAGCTGGGGCTTGATTGCTTCTACCACCTTGTCTCCTGAGTCCTCCAGCATGCTTTGAAGTCTGATCTTCCCTGCTTTGTATTCCTCCAGAATGGATTTCAGTGGTAGTTTCAGCTTTGCTTGGCGACAGTACAGCTCTATGTCAGTCAGATAGAGTGGGACACCAAGCCATTTCCTTGTGAACTTGTTGATTTTGGATTCCATTGCAGATGTATATATATCATCAGAGGCCATAGGAGCTTTGGTATCAGCATAAACTGCAGACACCAGACCTTGTATTTTGCAGGAAGCCCACGCTGGTCAATGGTCTCCAAGCCTTCTTCCGACATCTGTTTGGTTTCTTTTGCTTTTTGTGTGTCTTTCAGCGTATCATCATACCATCTTCCAAGGCTCTTGACTGGCTCTTCTGTAACTCTTGGAATGGCCTGGTTGGCAACACTGAAGACCACAGATTCGGCCACTTTTCCTTTCCTAAGTGAGAGACTCCGTGATTTCTTTGGCTTGAACTTCATTCTGGATGAGGCAACTATGTCATCCAGCCTCTCCAGCACATGACGTGTCTCGTCTTCTCTGGATGAAATCACTGTAGTGTCATCCATGAAAGCCTTGAGAGAGGGGCATCTTGTATCCATCGCCAAGGTCTGTTTGTCTTGCGTTGCTTGTTGCTGCGTTCAAGATGACTTCCATTGCCGACACGAACA
>JADBJO010000084.1:128006-180506 GCA_016801955.1 Conus betulinus | reverse complement strand
GCGTAATACTGACACCAAAGAAGAATAGCTTATCGTGGACCTCGGGGCTTTCTCTTTGTAAGAACGGCGGAACCCGAATACATTAAAACGTATCTGTTACGGACGAACACAAAAGAAGATATTGATAGAAGATATATATATTTATATACATATATATATATATATATATGTAATAAACAATAGGGTATTGGTATATTGATATCATCATCATCATCATCATCATCATCATCATCATCATCATCATCATCATCATCATTCCATGATTGTTGTGGGTTTTTTTTTAGAAAGTCCTGACAGACACTCGTGCAATCGGAGTCGTCACGTATTTTCAATCACGTACATCAGGTAGAAGTGATATTACTGTCCAATTTTCCATTTAGGACTTTATTCGACTGCCTCCGGGAGTTCATCTTGCACAGTGCCGTTCAGAATGGTGTTGGACGAAGAGTCGTGGGGAGATTTACCACCGTACCGAGCGAGCTCACACCGCCTGCAACGCAATGTTCTCGTCTCCCAGCATATGCTTCAGATGCATTAGTTGTCACTGAGATACAGACCGTATTTGCTGAACTGTTTTTATCAGCATCTTTAACATAAGCATGGATTGGGTGATTCTCAGGTTAGTATCTCATTCCCTTTCCTTTAAAGGAAATATCAGCTATTTTCTTCATTTTTGGCCCACCCGGCCCTCTCTGTTCGTTGACATTTCTCTGTTTTCAGACAGAAACAAACATTTGCCGGAGTTCAGATATCATCTTTAAAACTGTGTATTTCCTTTAAAACAGTATGTTGAAAAGTACTTGATGTTCGCACCCACCGCAAAAGATTCTAGCCTCTTCACCTAAAAAGAAAAACACAACCCTAAAACCTGAAATCCGGCTGCATATTCCTACACAAAGTTTACTCTCGTCACGATTTTCACGGCTGATTTCTAAATTGAAAGCCACTTGTCACATGCATTGAAAGAATAGATGCATTGTGTAAATGAGAAATTTTGTCCTCTAGCTTTCGGCCTTCTGGGCTCTGGGAGGAACACCGACTGCGAGGAACACCGACTCCCCCATTTGTCACATCGCACAGATATCCTGTCAGAAAGAGATCCTGTCCCTCATCTCAGTGAAAACCTTTGTAGTTTGGATTACAATGCACTGATGTTCAATACGCCCATTGGCCTCTCGCGTAGCGCTTGTTGATCTTCCCTTTTGTCGCCTTGAAAGTCGAGAAAAATGCATCAGATTATCTATCTTTACGTCTCTCTCTCTCTCTCTCTCTCTCTCTCTCTCTCTCTCTCTCTCTCTCTCTCTCTCTCTCTCTAATTGTCTGTTTGTATATCTATATTGGGACCTGATTTATGTCAGACTCACTTTACAGTGGCCTCCATGAAAATCTTGTTCAGAAATGTTCCACAGCATGTGTTCTTTTAGTTTATGAAACAGCTAACTATTTTTCATCGGATCTAAGATTTCAAGAAGAAAGACTTTTAAACACGTTCTGCACTTTGTGGTTTCCAAGGACAGATGGAATTCATTCTCCGGTCGAACCGATCGGACCTTCATGGCAGTTCCTGATGACAAGTCCTGACCTCCACGATGAGGCTGGAATTTTTGCCTCACTTAAGTTTGATACATGTATGTGTATGTTCTGTCACCATAAACTAGATCCAAGGACGCTTGTGTATGGTCACCTAGTCTATGTGGCTTTTTTTTTTTTTTTTTTTTTTGGGGGGGGGGGGGGGGGGGGGGGGGGCGGATGGTGGTGGAGATTATTATAGTTATTATGTCATGCAGTACTGTTCCGCACACATTTTCTGCCAAATTACCAAATTTGATGATCACATTCTTTTTCTTTGACAATTATCTTTTAACCACAATGCGCTCTTAAAGCGGTTGGCAGATGTACTTGCAGCCTCCACCTGGAGGTTATGTTTTCCCCTGCATCTGTTGGCTTGCATGTTTGTTTGACGTCAAGATTATGCAAAAACTATTGTACTGATTTTAACAATACTTGATGGAAAGATGGTATACGGGCAAAGAACAAACCTATGAAATTATGGTGCGGATCAGAATAAAAGGGTAGATCCGGGGTCCGTTCGGCTTTGGCGGGGGGTTTGCTTTCTCTCGAGTGTCTCTCTAGTTGTCTTTGTTGTGTAGTTTTCGATGTTTTTTTTCCATTTACAGGCAAATGGGTGCGGTTATTTCAAAATTAGGTACCGCATTTACACACTGTGAGCGCATATTCAATTACATGCATCAATGCAATAATAACACAGTGACTTTTTCCCTATTGATTTTGAAACTCAGGCTTTGAAGGTTTCTGTTTTGAAAACGATCTGTATTTCTTCAGTGACTGTAGAAATGATTCTCTCTCTCTCTCTCTCTCTCTCTCTCTCTCTCTCTCTCTCTCTCTCTCTCTCTCTCTGTGTGTGTGTGTGTGTGTGTGTGTGTGTGTGTGTGTGTGTGTGTGTGTGTGTGTGTGTGTGTCCTTGTACTAAGGGATGCAAAGTTTGCCATACAAGACATAATATTTTTAACAGATTTTTTTTCATATGAGGTCACTTTCAGTTTCAGGTTAGGTTTCAAGTTCATCAAGGGGATTATTTTGGGGATGGGGTGGGGGGCGCGTGGACAGTGTTTGTCACATTAGACGTAATACCCATGACTGCTCCACTCCAATGCGATCAAGATCTTTGCATTAAGGGGTGCAGTGTTTGCCACATAAGACAAATTGCTGACGCTGGCTCTCATTTGGGTTTTAAAAAAATCTTTAGATTAAGAGGTATAATGTTATCCCCTTAAGACGTGCTATTGACGGTAGTTGTTTTCTTGGGGCGTGAAAATCTTTACGTTAAGGAGTGCTCTGTTTGCCACAAAAGTCATACAGCTGATGCTGGCTCTTCTTCTGTACAGAATAGATCTTTACACTGAGAGAGGCTAGATTTGCTACGTAAGACGTATAACTGATGACAGCTCTCCAAAGAAGAGCAAATTTTTGCCACATAAGACGTGCTACTCATGTTACCATCGGCACGAAAATCCTTACATTTGAGGGGCGGAATGTTCTGTCACCTAAAATATACGGCTGGTGATGGCCGTCCTTTTAGGTGAAAAACCCTTACAATAAGGGTTGCAATGTTTTTCCTCATGAGACGTGCTTCTGACGTTACTACTTCTTGCTCCTAAGGGGCGAAACTCCAGTCTGCACTCTCTCTCGCCTCCCCTGCTCACAGTAGCAAACACCCAAGCCGTCAGATTCCTCCCGAAGAACTATATTTTATCGCGGAAGGACACCACATGATAGCGCGGCGCGTGTGAGATTGCTAGCGAGGGGTGGGCGATAATATTTAAGAGGATGATGGATGGGGCTAGGCGATAACTCCTTAAACCCTCTCCCGCCCCGCAACCTGTGCGCTACGGAGGTTGAACACAATCTCCTTGTGTCTCTGCTACTTTCGGGAATTGGCATTGTCATGTTGTTGCCGTTTGTTTTTCTTTCCTTTTTCCTTGTTTTGATTAGTTTTGCGCGTATTATGATGACTGGCGTGCGGCCTCGCGATTAAGGACAGCCTATAGTAAGTAAGTATATAAACGTCGAGTAAAACATACAAGCGGGGGAAATGGAAAAGAGAACAAAAGTAGGGATAGCCCATAATGAGAGACAGAAAAAGGAAATCCGGGACAGCGGTTAACTCATGGGGGAAAAATAATAACGATATCGTCTGAAGATAAAGAAGAAAAAAAAAAAGGGCAACAGGGGCGACGTGACATGAATTTAACTTTGGATGAAGTCAAGCCATTTTTACAGCTTAACCGAGAATAAAGGCCACATCAAGGCTGTAGAAATGGTCAGTTAAAATCAGAACTACATGCAAATTAATATTCTAAGACTAAGCTTCATTACTAACCTATTCAGTTCATGAAACTATATTGTTGTTGTTGTTTTTTTAAGACACAAAAGGAAGGAAAAAAAGGCAACAACAAAAAAGAAAACTTGTCACAAACCATGTTTTGGTCCGATCAAACATTGATTAAAACACACACAAAAATCACATCGGGTGGTATGTCTCGGAGCAAGGCTTCCATGAGATCGGCCTTAAAAACTATTTGTGTCTACTGCTGCGTACATCTTAGTATTCAACAAGAATATACTGAATACTGATGTGTGGCTTCTGGGTGGTCTGGATTTCTTTTTTTTTTTTTTTTTTTCAGCTCGATTCAGAGACACGTTTTGAGACCAGCATACAATTTTTTCCGTAAAGTACGTTACCTTAACATAACATTTTGTTGTTTAAGATAGTTTGATATACAAAATCTCCGTTTCGCATATTTTGTTTAAGAGCATATGAGATCACGAAATTGTGATTATGTACATGCTTATGATCTTGTATATTCATTCCCGCTTGTCAGCCTTTCATGAAATCAATTATCAATTTTGCTTCATAGACAAAACATATTTCTAAATTAGATCTCAAAACTTCATTTTTGGGGGGTAGATTTAGATCTAGATGCTCCTGCGTCTTGCGACGCATGAGGCAGTCAAGACGCTCCACTGTGCACGGTCCTCAGCCCGTCTGGTGGTGTCACTTCATCCTTTGTCAACTCGTCTTGAGGTCTCTCTCCACTGTCTGTCGCCAGCTCATCCTGGGTCGTCCCTTTTTCTCTGGCCTGCTGGGGGTCCATTTAATGGCCTGGTTTGCAGGTCTTGATGAGGGTAATCTCAAGACATGACCCAGAAAGCAGAGGCGCCGTCTGCAGATGATGGTTGACACGGGGAACTGTGTTTGGACCTCTCCCTGATCTCTTCATTTGGTATACAGTCATTTGATACCCAAGATCTTAGGTACACACTCGGCGTCAAAAGAGTCTCCTGGATGACCTTCAGTTGCCAGGTTTCGCATCCATATAGCAGCATTGAAATCACACTGGAGTTATAAAACTTATATTTGATTCCAAGGGAGAATTTCTTGCTGTTCCATATTTTGTTCAGCTGATTGAATGCTGATACTGTCTTCCCAGTACGACTCTTCAGTTCATCATGGTCGAGGTCATTGGCGTTGTTGATGAAGCTGCCTAGGTATGTGAAGTCTCGACTTCTTCCACTAGCTTTTGGTCGATGAAAACGTCTGTTGGCGCTTGATCTTTACCGGTCAGCATGTGTTTAGTCATTTTGGCACTGATAATGAGGCCAATGTTTCCTGCAGATTTGCCCATATTTTCTACTCTACAAGCACCTGCAGATCTTGAGTGGTGCTTGTAAGAGCGGCAATGTCATCTGCAAAATCCAGATCTGAGAGACTGTTTCCTTCTGTCCATTTGATTCCCTTTCCATGGGTTGCGTTTTTCAAAAACCAGAGACAAGTGCAAAGAAGAGATGGGAGAAGACAAAAACCTTGCCTTACCCCGGTGACAACTTCAAACCAGTCACTATAGCCATCTTCTGTCTTAACTCTGCACTTGGAGTTTACGTAAATCTGCTCTATGGCCGACACAGCTTTCTCTGAGATGCCGTAGGATTTCATGATTTTCCACATGATGGTTTGTGGACACTGTCAGATGCTTTGGTGAAGTCATTGAAGCTGGTGGCTAGGGGTACTTGGTGCTCTCCACATTTCTTGATGATCTGTCTTAGAGTGAAGATCTGCTCTGCACAGGATCGTTTCGGGCGGAAACATGCTCATTGTCCACGACGTTACGCAGTCGGTTGAGGATGACCTGGCAATACACTTTCCCTGGTATTGATAGCAGAGTAACTCCTATCCAGTTGTCACACTCTGAGAGTTTGCCTTTATGGCTCTCTGGGACGACGCCGGAGTTCCAAACCTGGTTACAAAGACTGCACATACATGAGACGATGCAGTCACCACCACCTTTAAGAATTTCCGCTATTATTCCGTCGAACCCAGGGAAGTTATTGTTCTTTAATGTCTTGATGGCTGTTCTGATCTCCTCTTCAGTGAAGTCATTGGTGTTGATTGGGAGCAGATGTATGGGTCTTCCATCTCAGCTGGTGTGGGTGGCTCGGGGCTGTTAAGAACTTTGAAGTGCTCGGCCATCTTGCAAGTTTGTCCTTGCCTCTTGACAGAAGTGTGCCATCTTTTGCCTTCAAGGTCCAAAGTCAGTCCTCGCAGTACCAGTTGTCTTTTTTGAGATCTAGTAGACAGCTCTCATGTCGTTGCGCTTGGCAGCTTCTTCGGCATCTTGCGCTTGCTTGTCCAGCCATTCCCTTTTATCTTTACCTGCCTGTCCTTCTCGATATACTCCTGTAGTACGCTGCTTGGTCTAAGGAGCAGTAATGTCTCTTCTGGTAGGGATGTAGGGATGTAGGTAGCACTTTTGTTGTTCGACACTCATTGATCCCCAAGTTTTTCTGTCAGCTTGTTTGTCTGTCTCTCTGTTTGTCTGTCTGTTTTGTCTGACTGTCTCTGTCCGTCAGCATGTCCGTTCGTTTATTTTTCTGTGTTTCTGTGTTCTGTGTGTCTGTCTGTCTGTCTGTCTGTCTCTCTCTCTCTCTCTCTCTCTCTCTCTCTCTCTCTCTCTCTCTCTCTGTCCCTGCATTACCACATCTCCCCTTCCCTGCTTTTATTTCTCTTTCTCTGATGTCAGTCATAACGTGTGAAACCGCAAAATGATTGTTTCAATGCCCACAATCTCCGAAGTGTGACTGGACAATATGCCGAATTCTATCCAACTTTATCATTCAATGCATGTATGCACCACGGAGCTTCCTCGCTCAGATGCAGTCACAGGTGAAATGTTTTTGTGTTCAGACACTTATCTTGCCCTTCCTGGACATCCTCCTATGACGACCTTTTCCCAGTGTTTCCTGCAGGGTCACCTTGGGTGGGGAGGCGTCCAGCAAGGCATGTCAGTGTTCAGTATTACTATGCAAAAACCAAGATCAACATTTCAACGTAAAAGAAGGCTTTTTCCTTTTACACCGCATCCAGGTTTTCCTGTTTGCAGAAACCCTACAATTCATTCCTGGAGAAAGGAAACCGGACTGTACAAAATCTCCCATTCCTTTCTTCAGCCCAGAAAAATTAGTTATCGGGGTAAACATTTTGATCCTGGTACGTGTCATGTCTTTCTTTTGTGTGAATCCAGGAATGAAGGATATACAGAGCTAGAGCAGGAACATGTTGAAGCTATGATGGAATAGAAAGCTTTGCTTCGTTGGACGCCGCCACTTTTTTAATCTCTCGTTTCTTATACTTATTGTACGTGACATCACTGAAACTGCGGTCTTAATCAATCGACGCAAAAGCTTTATTTTGTTTTATTCAGACAGGGGTTAGTTCGGTTTGTCCAATATAAATACCAGAGAACACATGCTGACGCCGAAATTACAGTTTTAATTCGGGGGGGGGGGGGGGGGGGGGGGGGGGGGGCACAATTTGCAACTCAAATAGTCTTTCCATGCCTCATACACTGTATACAAAACCATCAACACTTCACTATGATCAGTATACTGTTTATCTGGCACATACACATTGCACATACACCTACTGAACATCACGCCTAGAATCTTTACGTATAAATTAGAAACATATAGAGTCATATGTGAGAAATTGGGTAATGTGGCTAAATTATTGTTTATTTGCTGTGAATGTGTGTGACCACAAATTATTTCTCAAATGAGATAATTAAGTTTACTTGACTTGACTTGACTTGACTAGAGTCTGTGGTCTAGTAACACATGACTACTGACGAAGGGAACTAAAGCTGTCGGCATTTCTTGTGAAAACTATCCGTGTGTTTGTTTCCTTGTTTCGCCATTTCTAGTTTTCTATGCATCTTTAAATATAAATAGTTAAAGACAGTGTGTGGAAAAGGGTCTGCCGTTGAGGACACAATTTGTCAACCGACCGAGAGAGCAGATCGCGGCATTTACGAAAACGAGGCAACGCGCCATCTAGTACGGGCGGACCTGGGCAGATCTCACATAAATTCCCGGGCTTACTGGCGACGAAGGAATGACACCATAACTTTCTACTGTGCCTTTCAACACGCCCGCTAATTCAGCGTAGCGAAAGAGACGTCATTCAACGTGAAATTGATTGAAGTTTCCACAGTATTGAGGGCAATTTTTCGAAGGAATGGAAAACTACTGTCTATTTGGGTTTATTTACTTCTGGCTTTGTAATCTGGCAACCATTCATTTTCAATCACGTTTTGTCACATGGTTTCTTATTTCCGGTATTTGATGTGTTATCCATTTCTTGTCACTCTAGTTCAATTGTTATAGCTCAGCCAGATTACCCTGTAAAACAATAGTCTGATTGTGGAAGCATAGCAGTGCAAAGCGCCAAGGAAAACAGAAAAAGCTCAGTCATAGGAAATGATTAGTAGTTACCGCTCTCCCTCGAGAGCAATCTTATTTCCCTATTTTTATGAGTAAAACAGGGAAATTGATTATTGTTCTAAGGATGAGTAAAACCCTGGTATTATCTCAGGAAAAATATGAAAATCGCTGTGATTCCGATGAATAATGGGCCTATGACAACATATTAGCCGTATTATCACCATTCTCCCGATGAATAATAAAATTTCCTCAGGAAAACAGGCAAAAAGTTCGTCTGTTTCCAAACAGTCCATACTTATCTGACACTTTGTATTAGATGGCACGTGTTTTTTACGAATGTCGATTCAGTCATACATAAGTAACCATGCCGTCAAAATAAAGTGATGGACACTTTTGATAATACCTGTGTGTGAAAAACTGTATCTGCTGTTGTAAGACGGGAATCGAACAACTGATGCAGAGAGAGAGAGAGAGAGAGAGAGAGAGAGAGAGAGAGAGAGAGAGAGAGAGACGATGACGACCAAACAAATAGGGATAAACAAATAAGGCAGAAGCAACGCATGTGGAGAAAATATCAGTGACGTACTTGTATCGAACGCCATTCTTGTTTTGCAGGTGAGTAGGAAGTGTGACAGGAGTTATCTGTCTTGATTATGTACAAATTAAGTTTGGAGTGCAGAGGAAGAGATAGAGACATGAAAAGATTAATTTAAATAAAGACTGACCGCGGGAAGGGTGACAGTACACAGAGTGCTTTGTGTGTGTAAATAGACGAACATGATGCATCACCTTTTCAGTAATCATTATTCCCAAGATCGAATATGCCATAATCACTTATTTTCTTTTAATTTCCCATAAATGATTTACTTACAGTTTCTACAATCATATGCCAAAACGTTCACTTATTTTGTTTCTAATGGTATCCGACAATCTAAACGTAAAGCCTAAAACATGGAACGGTTCACTTCATACAAAAAAAATGTTTTCCAGTCTTTTTTTTCTCTCGTAAGAGGGTTGATACACTTCAGTATTCAGTTTAAAGAGAAAAAAAAAAAACATGAGAGCCCACCCCATATCTGCCCCGCCCCCTCTCTCTCTCTCTCTCTCTCTCTCTCTCTCTCTCTCTCTCTCTCTGCTTGTACTTTTTTGTAACTCTCCAATTACACATCCCCAGCCACCTGGACCCTCATATTCAGAGGCGATGCAGACTTCCCGTTTACGTAATCCAAAGACTGCAGGCTGGTAAAAAGAATATTATGCAGAGGGTGGAAGCCAGACCTTTGAATTATCGCTTGTCTCAGACCGGCCGGTCTCCTAGGCCATGCATTTTTTGCACATCCTACTGTCTTTCCCGATCCACGATTCTCAGCGGCTCTCTTTCCACCTCTACTTCCGCTCGCTTCTCCATCCCTCTCCGTGTGGATACCGGAAGATACTTCGAGATATATTGTTTGCCTGTCTCATGGAAATCCTGCGCTGAAATTCATCTTTTTCTTTCACTTTTCTGCCTTTTTGATTCATTTATTTGTCTTTTGTTCTAGTAAGTCTTTCGACTTTTTGTTCTCTTTTCATATCAATAATAATAATGATGATTATTTATGGCGCTTAATTTTACATCATAAGCCCTAAGCGCTTACAAATACACAAAAGGTTAAAGAAAACATAAATGAAACCAATAAAAAGATGAATATTGCAAGAAGTACCATGCATCTACAAAATAAGGGTGCATACTTACATCCACTCACGCGCGGCGCGCGCACACACACACACACACACACACACACACACACACACACACACACACACACACACACACATTAGTCGCAGAATCAGTTTGATGGGCGTGGGAAGGGGAAGAAAGAACTGTTATTGATAGGTGAGGGGGGGGTTGTTTCAAGAGATGCTTGAAGGAAGGCACAGAGTTTGAACTACGCAAATATATAGGGAGTTTATTCCATGAAAACAGACCCTGAAAAGAAAAGGAACGATCGTCGTAGTTTTTAGTTCGAAAGAGATCAGAAAAGTAGGAAGGAGCTAAACCATTTAAAGATGCCATTCAAAGATTTAAAACAGAGTAAGGACAGTTTGTAGTTTTTATTCCTTTTTCGACCGGCAGCCAATGAAGAAGTAAGGAGCAGCATTTGTTTTGTACTTTCTGGAGACGACTAAGAAGACTCTGGGGACAGCCAGCTAGAACAGAATTACAGTAATCAAGTTTAGATTGAACAACTGCAGTTTTGAATACAGAAAGAAAAACAGGCTGAGCGTTAAGGATTAATTCACAATTGCGGTAATATACAGCACCAACTAATCATTGACAATAGACAACAGAGAAGATGGTGGTGGATCTAAAACATGTCTTGATGGGAGTTTTTCATGATCATTTCTTCAACATCAGAATCAGATACAGGTTCAAAGGCAGACATCAGAGAGCCACAGAATGAATCATGGTGAAAGTCAGGGGCTGGCACAGCTTGGGAGTCAAGGTTGGGACGAATAGTTCTGATTTTCTCAACAGAAAGGTCACCGATTCTGGGGTAACACAGACTGGGGAACTGATGAAGGGATTGGAGAAGATTTGGTTCTACCCATTATGGTGTCTATGACTTTGAACAGTTGCTTGGATGTAGTGCATGCGAGGATTTGTGCATTGTAGAATGTGGTCTTCGCTTGCTGTACAATTGTATTGACGATTGTTTCTGCAGGTTAACATTTATTTGTGAACGATCAAACCAGTCTTTAGCCACTGTCTCTCTGCTTTCACGTTTGGCGTCACGTCCTCGGGGGCCCACTGCTGGAAACGAAGGTGGACGAGTAGACACATTGCCTCGGGTTGATGGGGCGTGGCGATCTAAGACGTCCAGGAGAAGCTTGTTGAACGTCTCTGCTGCAGGAGAGGTCATGGACTGAAGTCTGGACACCAAGTCAGCTCTGAAGGCTTGCCGCTCGATGGCAGCAATGTCATGATTGAAAACCTGCCGGCTTGTTTTAGGTAGACGAGGTAGTGAAACTATAGAACACTGTTGCCCTATACCTTTTGCATTTCTATTTACCCATGTATTTTTTTTGTTTTATGTTCATGTTTTTTTATTATTATTATTAAAACTAAACTTGAGGTTGAGATCATAAGCGGAATGGCCAGTGACCTCATCAGGTCCCTCTTTTAGATGACTGAAGGAGTTTATAGTTCACCTGTTGTGACGAACTGATGGAGATTAATCATACGTATATACGCTTCGTGTTTTTCCGATTTCTAATGACCGGAGTTTCAGCACAGTTGAGTCGAATGGAAAGAGCGGACATAATCGCGGAACGTGCAAAGTTATCGCACGCGTGGGTCGCCGTAATCAGCGTTATAATAAAGCTATCCTCTTCGCCAGCAGGATCAGACGAGTTTTGATAGTGCACGTGCTAGGCAGCTATCACCTCTCCTATTATTCTTCCGCATTAGAGAGCGCAGCAAGGGGCTGTAACTGAAGTCGCTTGTTAGACGTGGGGGAAATAAGCAGTTTGCGCTGCTCTTACAAGACTGGGGGAGATAAGTCGTGAGATAGGCCCATTTTCATCACTCATAAGCCGTAAGTAGCTGATAGGTGCCCGCAAGCGAGACAACACGGAGGAGCGACGCCATGTTGGGAAGGGGAGGTAAATCAGAGTTATTGACAGGGTGAGCCGGTTCGGAAGGAAGTTGCACCCGAGAAGACGCAAACTCTCATGCACGCACGCACGCACGCACGCACAATGTTTCTGTATTTCCGGCTCGACCTATCACTGCTTCTCTCTCTCTCTCTCTCTCTCTCTCTCTCTCTCTCTCTCTCTCTCTCTCTCTCTCTCTGTGTGTGTGTGTGTGTGTGTGTGTGTGTGTGTGTGTGTGTGCGCGTGTGTGTGTGCGTGCGTGCACGTGCACGCCCGCGCGCGCGCGTGCGCTCGCGTCTCTCTCCCTATCTGTCTGACTTAGGTACACAGACACACAGGGATGTAGGCACACACGCACACACACACACGCGCGCGTACACACGGAACACAAAACACCTCCATGCACACGCGCATCGAATAACGAGTACATACAGCTTGGGGTTAAAACTCGGACCGGGATTCTCTCGCTCGCTTCATACAGCATTATCAGCTGGGCCTTATGTTCACAAGATGTATTACTTGTCTTACTGTCGTTCTTGTTACTATTGTTTTTTTAAGATGACATATCCGTGACAAGATTAAATGTTCCACAAAAGCTCGTTGTTATGTCACTCGGCTACCCGTGTGTTTAGAATTATCAATTCACGGGGAAATCGCCACTGTACTTTACAGAATAAAACCGAACTCTTGTAGATGAAAACGTAATTGTGAATGCCACGAGGTTTCCATGCAGGAAGAAGAGTTAAAAGATCATGATCTACCTTGGTGTCCCTGCATACAACACTGTTCAACCTCATTCGTTGTCACACAGCAGGCATGCTGTTTGTAAATGGGAGAATAAATGTTGATATGCTCTGCTGACAAAATGATTTCAACACACAAACATAAGGAGCTTCAACCTGGTGGTCCGTCTTTCTCATGTAGGACAAGGAAAACCAAACAACGATGATAAATAAACAGATGTGAGGGAAACAAGTTCAGGTTATTCAGTCACTAGAAAAAAAAAAAAAACGAAAACAAATAATAATCTTGACAAGAATGTCAAAAGGAAGAGTAGGGAATGTAAGAACGGGTGAGATGAAAAGGGACATTAAAAGTGTCATCCAACGGAATAATTTCTCTCAGTAAAAAGCCGAAGAGGAGAAGGATGAGGACAAGAGATGGGTGATGAGGGCGTCAAAGTGTAAGATCTGCTGAGAAGGCTCGCTCAAGAGACTTCAGTCGACGTTAGACAGGCGTGAACAAATGCTTCTCTTCACCGTACGGATCTCAACAGTCCCTATAATCTGCCAGAGACAAGGATTTGATTTTATTTACACTTCAACGCCCTCTTTACCATTCCATTTCTTCTCCCCCAAACCACACCCAACCCCTACCCTCACCCCTACCCGCTCCTCATTTGACATTCTTACTTTGTCATTTCTATAGTGACTGGGGACTTGTTTAACAGCACTTTTTCCACCGTTATCATTCATTGACACTTTTTTTTCTCGTGCCTAAAAAAGACCCATCGGTCGAGTTTGCTACCTTAGTGTCTGTTGCTTACATTTGATGGACCAGTATCTCAGCAACTTTTTCATGTTTTGACTTTCGCCTGCAGTCATTATTGAAAGAAAAATAAACGCCCAAAGGTGAGGGTGGGATCCAGAGAAGTACTGTCCTCAACTGCCGAACAAATTAGCTGGAACAATCTTGCACCACCCTTCGAAGCCTGTGCTGTGTTCACATAGGGTGCAGGACCGTACAGGGCATTCCATTAAAACGTCAAGGGACGTAATTGCTCCTCGACAGATGCCATTGTATCTAACACAACAAAACCTCCACGGGAGTGTTCCCATGGGTGTTCCAGCCCATACGACCGCAGAACTCACCGGCGTAAAATGCCACCGTGAAGCAACTGCCATGTGTATCCCGCAGCCTCACCTGCTGCTGTTTCGCTGACAGGTGAAGACAGTACAACTTCATATATGGCCAAGCTTTCGCCATGAGGTCTTACATGGTCTCTTAAGAGAATCTCGGGTCACATTATGTTCACTCTATACGCGCGCGCATCTACTCCATTCATTCAAAGGAGAGACTGTGGTGATAAGAATTCCCTTTTTTTGTGCTCCCAGTATCAAGCATTTTTGTCCCATTTTCATGTTGAATGATTATGAAAACAATTTTTAATCACTTTTTCATCTACTTCGTACACATTTTCAACCCCTTACTTCTGTTTTTTTTTCCTTTTGTATTGGATAATACTAGATATAAAATTCTTTGTTAAGATCCAGTTGCAGGAGGCAGATTCATTCCACTAGTTTGGACGCTGAGGTTTTCCATTGGGAATCAGCATTGTGACAAACAGACTTCCTAGCAGATTTCTGTCTGCGCTACATCGACGACCTCTCTCTAATCGTTCGGAAAACTACGTTTTCCTTTATGGCGATATGGAACCAAACCCGGATCTGCACTCTCTCTCTCTCTCTCTCTCTCTCTCTCTCTCTCTCTCTCTCTCTCTCTCTCTCTCTCTCTCTCTCAGAAAATTTAAGAATAATCTCTCTCTCTCTCTCTCTCTCTCTCTCTCTCTCTCTCTCTCTCTCTCTCTCTCATAATATTTAGCTGGCATCCACACATCCTGCTCAGGACGTATTCATACTTTACTGCGCAGCTCCCGTATTGTGTTTTTCCAGATTTTCTCTCGAACGTGTGTTCATACTGACTTTTTTCTCTCAATTCCATGTTTTTAGAGATGTTCCTATGCTGATAACATTCTTATACACTACAGCATGGCAGTAACAAACAAATGAATAAACAAAACTCCCACCCACCTATTTAAGCACGTATCTATATTGATCTGTTTGTCCATCTATGTATCTTTTTTCTCTATCGGTCTATCTCTATATTTATCGATCAGTCCATCTATCCGTCTAGCTACCTATATAATTATTTATCTATTTATATATTCACTAAAATATCTGTTATCATCTTATGTACAAGATAGTAAAGAAGGACTAAAAGAAATAACGAAAGTAATAAACATCGATATCTGTCCCCTGTAAGATAAGGAACCCTTAATTCATTTTCAATCCTCTGCCAAGGAGGCCCTCCTCCCGTTCTTCTGACCGCTTGGGAAGGAAACGGACGCTTGTAATTGGCCTCTTCTAAATCACGTGACCCCACTGACCCATTCAGTATTGGTCAGGGAGGTCAGACAATTACGTGCAGGAAGACATATCTGCTGATAATGTCATGGGCGATTTCTCGTCGGGGGGGGGGGGGGGGGGGGGGACAGATCAGGCAGAATGTCAAACTGTACAGGGCATATGAGGACAGTCGTGATAATAATTAGAGTTCTAAAAACCCTCCAACAGCACGATAGTAATTCTGGCCCCTTCTACCTCGTCGCAAAAGTTGTTTGCCAGTTGTTGGAGTGCCCTCCCTTCATCCTGTTTCTGGTGACCCGGCTCAAAATGGAAAGCGATACATATAACAAAATGGTGTCTTAAACAAAACAGAGGAGGGATACGAATTTGAATGTGAAAAACTCAGAAACTTGAGCACATAGGCATGTGCACGTAACAACACATTTACGCGCTCGCTCATGCATATGCAAATATATCTGTGTACAATAACATTAAGTCTATTGTATTCAAATGTTACCAGTTAATTAGATGGCGGGATAACTTGAAACTTACGATTTTTTATCCGAAATTCCGCCAAACTCTCGAAAAATGCATGGACCCTCCCCCTCCCCCAACCACCGCTAATAGAACCCCCTTCTCCCCCTCTTACCCCTCACACCATCCCATGCACACTTCCATTGCCCAACCCCTTTCTCGCCCCCGAATTCTGCACGAAATCCCAAAACACGTTTGCACATTATATTTTGTCATATTACTGACCCTCAAAGTTTGCCAGATTGATATTTCAGACCAAATTCAATGAAAACAGAACCAATCGTCAATTACGTTGCTATAAAGCTGTTGTGCAGTGTCTTCCCTTGGGAATATTTTTGGTAAAATTGGAACACATTAACTTACACCAACACTACCATAATTCTAATTGTAAACACATTAACTTTTGTATCATTAAGAAAACAGTGATTGTCATTGTACGTAAACAGATCACATGAACAAAGAAGTGGGTATTATCGTAAGAAAACCAGTAATAATGACACCAGCCGCCGTCGCAGACTCCCGGCGGGAACGTCGTAGATTCGATTCCCATCAGAGCCATGTCAGATTTTTCTGCCCTGACCGGCTCCTACCCAAAATTGAGTTTGTTACGGGTTCAGTTAGGAAGACTGGGATCACACAACCGAGTTTCATCCACTAAATGGATGCGTCTCTGAGAGTGTTGTTAAAATTTCCTGACCAACAGAGATGATGGCTGTATCTCTCGGGTCCGATTGGCGCAGGGATAGATTATGAAAGTAAGTGTAGAGTACAACCCTGTCATGCAGTTTCAGACCACAATGGAAATCCGTAGCATCATCTTCATCATCCTCATTCTCATCGATCAGCATTAGAGAGAGAGAGAGAGAGAGAGAGAGAGAGAGAGAGAGAGAGAGAGAGAGAGAGAGAGAGAGAGAGATGCTTTCGTGTTTTGAACGAAACAGCGATCTTCCATTGTGCAGCACACAACATGTTTCAGTAAATGCCTTGATTATGCCAAAAGCATTTCGTATGTTACGTTGCCTGGCTACAGTATAAGAAGATCTGGCGAGATGCTATGTTTGCACTGAAAAGCTGTTCTGAAGATGGCAACGCAAGGGGGAAAAAAAAAAGAGAAAGGCAAAAACAGCTAAATAGTTTGGAGTGACGATGGAAAAGGAACAATTTTGCTGAATTAAAAGTCTGAAATTCTGTGGCCCTTCATGCCCTGTTCACATGGTAACCTCAGTTTCGATGTCCTCTCCGCATCTACGGCTTTGACGAAGATATCGATCGGTTAAATGCAGAAGTGTCAGATTTAAACAAAGTTTTATTCCCCTGTCCATTGATGTTATGAACCGAGGAGATGTTTAACTGAAATCCAAATTCCTTTATATGAATGTATGTCATATGTGAGAAAATGGGTAATGTGACTAAATTATTGTTTAGTTGCTGTGAATGTGTGTGACCACAAATTAATTTCTCAAATTGAGATAATAAAGTTTACTTGACTTGACTTGACTTGATTCAGTCGGGGTCATCGGTATTGGCAAATTCATGAGGACTCACGCCGGCACCGCGACTAGGCAATTATTGTCGTCGGTAGGGGGCCTAGTGGGTGGTGTCCTACGTATGTTAGATCAGAACAGGCGCCACTGAACACCACCGAAGTGACTCGACAGCAGTGCAGTTTTTTTTTTACTTCGTGACTACTTGACATTGGTTGCTCCATGGGGATTGCCGGTGCCGGGGCTGCGGCGGGACGTTCTGGGCTGTGGCTGTGGCTGTAGACGGGGGCTCAGAATGAGCGGCGTTGGTACAGTGGCACTGGGGTGGCGCAGAGGATGGGAAAGCAAAAAAAAAAAAAAAAAAAAAAAACAGTGATAATGACGGTCTTTTACAACTACGTGAGACGTGTATGAGAGGATCGTATGAGAAGCAGAAATGATGACTTGAAAAACGCGAATTACTAATGCATGAGACGCCGTGATAATGACGTGAAAACAGTATAACTGTACGGAAAACGATGATAATGGTGATATAACAAGAACAATAACCATAAAAAATAGGGGTGGGGATGGTGTGTGTGTGTGTGTGTGTGTGTGTGTGTGTGTGTGTGTGTGTGTGTGTGTGTGTGTGTGTACTGTCCTTTGTTTTATATGGTATGGCAATAAATCAAGTGTCTAATTATCTGTGATTTTTTTATGAGGGAAATATTTTATTGCACTTTATGTAGCATTCAGTATTGGTCGTATATGTCAATTCAATTCACTTTGAATTCCTTTTTTCTGTTAATTTTGCTTTTCCCATTATAACAATTTTGTGGTTGTTTCTTCCTTTCTTTGGAATTGGAATCCTTTTCATACTTCATTAGCAAAAGTGGCCGCATTTCCCCATGTACTTTACCTGTTCTGTAGCTTCCTTGGGAGGATCTGTCGACTTTCAAGATCTCTTGCGAGTTTTCTTGTTATGATTCGTTCCATGAGTTTTTCTGTTAGATTTTGCATTGTGAGTATGCGGTAACCATTTAGCCATTGATGATCTTTTCCTGGTTTTGGTAAAGCTTTCAGGTAGCTGTGTGTCCACTCTTCTGGGACATGACCTTTATCAAAACTCTCCTGGTAGAGACTGAAGAGTTGGGCTCTCTCGTCTTCTGAGAGCTGTTTGATATCTGCATACCGTACTTTGTCTGGACCTGGAGCACAAGGAAGAAACACTGGCTGTGCAACAGACCTGGAAGACGCATGCAACAAAGGCCAGTTCTTGCTTCTCATGGAACAGCTCCTTGACTATGGAGTCAGCAAGACACACAATGGCGAGCAGCAGCATTTCAGGAGCGAAACCGTCATTCTACGATTTGCAAACTGGACGTCACTCACCAGTTTCCTTCAATGAAATACCAATTGAATCAACTCACAAAGCCTACGCTATGCTTTGACAGAATGCTAACCTTTAGAATGCATGTTGAGTATATTGTTCTTAAAAGCAAAAAAGGCCTGCCATCAAAGCAATGGCAGCTAAAGGCTTTGAACAGTGCTATCTCTACCGACTGTATCACGCACTTGTGCTCAGCGTGACTGACTATGGATTAGGAATTACAACGCTGTCCAACAGCAATCTCCTTAAATTAAAAAGAAATCAAAACGAAGCAATGAGATTGATCCTGGGAGCCACGAAAGGACACACCAGTTGAAACCATGCGACACCTGCTCGACCTTCCCTCAATGTAGGCAAGACACAAGCTAGAACAGGTGAAGGCACACTTCGGAGCACTTGAAATTCCCTCAAACCCACGTCATACGGCAGCCAAGGAAACAAAATGCACTCAGCTAGGACGTGGAAAATCATGGATGGGGCAGGCAGAAAACAGTATACAGCTTGTGTGCCAGTTAGCAGAAACTTCAAGAAACGAAGGAATGGGGAGAAGTATCCAGACCACTTGAAACACCTCTACCAAATTGCCATCGCTCCAAAACTTGGAACACATTGTCGAGAATGGCCAGAAGGCAAAACCAACGCAGAAATTCAGATATAGGTAATGACCTTGGCACAAAAGATGACATTGTACTATACACTGACGGTTCTGTCACAAAAGATAGGTCAGGCTGTGGATATATAGTGAAGACAATTACGCGCATAGTTTAACAACTTCAAGTCTAACAATGGAGGTAGAAGCAGTGACACAAGCACTCCGCAGGCTCTCATCCAAAGGCAAGTTTACAACTCAACTAGCCATGATACTGACTGACTCCATGAACCTGCTTCTGAAAGTGAAGAGTAGAATGGGAAGCCCTGCTTGAAATGAACTAATGCGCAGCCTTCCATTGGAGAGACTCGTATGGATGTACTGCCCTGGACATGCTGGAGTTAAAGGAAAAACGATTGAGCAGACACACTGGCTGGCAAGGCAACAATAAGAATTGGATTACAACTTGGCCGATCTGATGTGATAAGAAATCTGAAGAATCACTTAAGCAAATAAGAGCAAAGCCACTATCCCGTAGACCATCTTTCAGATCTGAACATCAAGACAGGAAATGGCCGCACATCCATACTTAAGCAAGAAACATCACCAAACAAACAAACATTGGAATGATCTCAAAGCCAATTGGGTCTTCTTCAGGCGAAAACAAATAACATTCAGGACTGTGAAGACGAAAAACGAGAAGCCACTTTAGCTTTCTCATATTTGCTGCACGACCAAAATGGCCGCCAGACGGAAACGAGGCCACCCAGGAGGGGATCATGGGAGAAGAAAATAATGAGGGGGGGGGGGGGAAACGGGGGGGGGGGGGGGGGGGAGAGAAGGGGGTGTGAAATAATGGGGTTTGTTGCTTGTTTTGTAGAATAGTATGATATATTAGTGACGGTAGTGATTATGGTGGATTGATAATAGTGCCTAGTGAGGCCAAAAAAAAAAAGGAAAATAAATACATAAATATGTAAACGACTATTATGGGTGGTGATGCTGATGATAGTAGTAGTTATGTGTGGGTAGTGTATGTGGGGATGTGGGTAATGCTAATAAAACCAGACGTAGGGTGGGGGATAAAATAAAATAAAACAAAGTAAATGAATAAGTGAATTTTAAAAGCATACGATAAAAAATATAAATAAATCAATAAAACTGAAATGATATAAATGGAGGGAAGCTGCAACTTCCGTATGAAGTGGGTACTGGGGGTATGGTGGTGGTGTGTGTGTAAGTATGTGTGTGTGGTGATGGAAGATAATGCCGACTGGTGTTGAAGTGGGTGGGTATGAATATTTGTGTTACTGTTGGATGTTAATGCCTTGAGGCTGTAGCGTACCAAGTTTAGCAATGAGATGAGACTCATGTGCTGTACGTGCAAAGCTGTCACTCTGTGATTGCCAGAGTGCCAAGACTTTGACATGGTTGATGTTGTGTTGGGGTGGTTGAAATGTAGGGCAACGGGTTTGGGTCGGTGGTGGCGGATGTCAGCGAGGTGTTCAGAGATGCGTGTCTCAAGTGTGTGGGATGCTGCATCTTGCCACACAGCTGGCAGTGGACAGCGTATACAATGTTGCGGCTCTGACACAGACAATGTGCGTTTAATAGTGAAGGAGTCTTGGGGCCTTGTAGGATGGTGTCTGGTTTGGTGAGGGGGCAGATTTTGCAATAAGATTTTGAGAGCAGGGGTGAGTGCCTGGTGATGCAGTTGTGGAGATTCTGTTCAACTTGGACCGCACAATAATATTTTTTTATCACGTTTGAACGTGATCATGGGTCTGGTATGGAAGGCAGGTTTGTGGTTTTGTACAATGTGACAATTGGATTTGAGAATCCTGCAGATAGGGAGGGTGTGTGGGTGTAAAAGGAGGTAGGCAGTGGATCTGTCTGCCTCTTTTGGATGCTGGGTTTCCAGAGCAGATGTTCTGGATGTGGCTGTGATGCAGCCGAGAGCTTCGTTGATGATGGAGCTTTGATGCGCACATGTATGCACATGTGTGCATGCGCACATCCACACCAATACTCGTGCGCACACACACGTGTACACATGAATGCGCACATGTATACACATACGCACATGCGTACACGCTACGTACAAAGACACACACACAAACACATACATATGTACATATACATATCCAGATACGTGTGTATCGCTCCGGAACTTTTTTCTTTCTTTCCGGAACTTTTTTTATATTTAAACCAAAAGATGTTTTGCACAGTGAAACAGATTGAAACAAATTTAAAGAGAAAAAAAATATTAGTTCTGCCAGACAATCCAGACAAACATATTACAGGACAAAGCACGATGCATTTCGAGCTCTTAGGTCTTCTTGAGGGAAAACAAACAACATTTAGGACAATGTAAATGAAGAATGAGCAACCACTTATCTTCTCATATTCGGCGCAAATGGGTGTTGAATGAAAAGAAGACCGTCGGAAATGGGGCCATGGGAGCTAAAGCAATAATGATGACAATAATAACAATAATGATAACAATAGCAATGATAGTAATGATAATGAAAATATTCAAATAAGAAGATAAATACTGCCAGTTTTGGTGATAATATGACAATAATAGTCGTAGTATTTATCGTGGCTAAACACAGAAGGGGAGAATGGAGAGGGGTTAAAAGGACAGCAGAAAAGCAGGTTTTCGTTCTGCTTTCTTTTTACTTTTTTTCTTTTTTTTCTAACATTGTTTAAAGGTATAATAGTGATTATGATAATAATGGCATATTACTAATAATGATAATAGCAAGGAATGGAAATAATTAGTGAATAAAATGCAAACAAAACTATTGGATGGTGATCATTATGATATTAGCTACATATAGTGATGCTGGTACTAATAATAATGGTTGGAAAGAAATGGAAGTGATCAATGAGTGAAGGGCTCATAACAGAAAATCACAAACATGCCTTTGAGACCAAACCGATGGTCACTTTCAAATGTGACAAAAACCTCAAAAACTACTTTTGCGCTCCAAACTGAACAAAATCTCCACACCTAAACCACCAGGTACTTTCATCTGCTCAAGGGCAAGGAACGGCCTTCACCTTGACGCACAAGACATTTCGTAAACGTCTGTCACGGACATACACGAAGTTGAAAACGAGAGCAAACGTCAGCAGCCGAAGTTACGCGACGAGTAAGCTCATTGGCCGAAAATGACGTCGCCCGCCTTTTCTCAAATTCTGATTGGCTGAAAGGCTTGGAGACGGTCACTTCCACTCGAAGCACACCTGACTCAATACTTGTTTTGTTGTTTTTGTTACTTACTTTACACCAGTTTTCATTCAAAATGCCCAGAAGTCACACAAAGCGAAGAAGTTTAGTACCCTGCATAAGTTTGGGACACGAAAGAGAAGGGAAAGAAGGCACTGATCGCTACTAAACCGCAGCCAACAGAGAGCCACAGCCTTCGACATCGAGACAAGCGGATGACCAACCATCCACGGTTACTTCAGAGCAGAAGATCCGAAAGTTTCTGGCACACAAAAGAAAGTTACAGCCGGATTTAGATAGTGATGTGAGCATTGAACAGAGTGGCGAGCCCAAATCAACTGATCCTGCCCCAAAAAGCACCAGTGAGTGAAATGAATTTGGTCATCAAACTGATGTGTTTGCAGTCCCCGTTCGCTCGCTGCCTGTGCCCAGACTGCAAAGAGCCAGTAAGCAAACTAATTCCCGAAGACCAAGAGTTTCTATATTACGAATAAGATATGATTAGAAGCTGTTGTAACTAAGTGTGTGTGTGTGTGTGTGTGTGTGTGTGTGTGTGTGTGTGTGTGTTTAAGAGAGAGAGGGAGAGAGCTAACATTGTCATTTCATGAATGTATCTTTGTATGTTGTGTCTCAGCATTTTTACATGTGTGTGTGTGTGTGTGTGTGTGTGTGTGTGTGTGTGTGTGTGTGTGTGTGTGTGAAAACACATTTAACTTGCAAGTGTGTGTCAGTGCATGATTATATGTACAGATACAGTACTTAGAAGCTGATTTCTTCCTATAAACAACACACACACACACACACACACACACACACACACACACACACACACACACACACACACACACACACATTGAGCAAGAGTTTATTTTGAGCAAATGTAATAATTACTTTTGTTTCCAGACTCTGAGTGCCCTGGAGGGAGATACCGATCTTACGGAGAGGGGCGGCCTGTCCGCTGGAGGTGACCTGCACCAACTGTGGCTCCATCGCGACGGAGATGATGTTCCAGAAGACTGGCACCCAGCATACCGGCTACGACATCAACCGGCTGCTGATAACTGCTGCTACCACGAATGACATCTCATACACTCAGCTGAGTCGTAAGTTTGCTATGTTGAGCATGCCACCATCCCATGAGCGAGACATCGTGGTAGTTTATAAAACACGACTTGATGCTGGCACCACATGTGCTGCTGAAAAGCATCTCTCCAGATTGTGCGTGACACTTACGAAGAACTAAATCTACAGAAACCAGATGAGTGGCATCCTTGACATTTCTGTGTCAATGGTCGGTACTGGCAAAAATGGGGCTGCACTTCACACAATGGACTATGTCCCTCTCAGCAACTGTTGTTCCATACGTGAAAGTGGACGGGCTGAAGATGACCCCAGTTGAGAATGGTTCAAGTGCCAGAAGAACAGCAAGTACTCTTCGGTAGCAGGAAGGGGGCAAATATTGGGGTAGAACTGCATGGATTTAGGTATACCAAAATGCGGGGTGATGGCAGCATTAGGTTGTTCCATACTTGAAAGCCCATGGACGGGCTGAAGATGACCCACAGTATGGAGAATGGTTCGCAGCACACAGGGACAAGTGCCAGAAAAGAAGCTTACAGCTAAGTACTCTTCAAAAACCATGGAGCAGGAAGGGGGGGCTAGTATTATTATATTTGAAAGATCTGTAGAACTGCATGGATTTAGGTATATACAAAATGCGGGGTGATGGCGACGCAAAGACCTGTGCTAGATTATTAGGCGACGCGCCATATGGTCTTGACAAGCCCATAGAAAAAATCGAATGCAGAAGATGAAAAGTGACAAGCAGTCTGTAAGTGGTCGCGGCAACTCTCACTGAGGAGAGAATTTTTTTAAAAAAGCTCCAACTACTATGGCCGTGCTACAAAAGACAACAGTGGGGATTTGCAGGCAATGGAGAGAGCGCGATTTGGGCATCTTTTTTTTTTCACTCACTCCATCAGCACTACGGATGACCCATACCACACCCACTGTCCTGGTCCTGACTCCTTGTGCTTACTCCTGTATACCAACAGTTACTGAGTCGCTGTCTGGCAGGGAGACACAGAACTCCAGCGAAAGCCTTTATTCCTTGTAGTGGCGCATCTGTCCGAAGGAGAGATGGGCCGATGTACGTACTGTGGACACGGCTCTTGCCTTGGCGGTGCAACTTTACAACAGGGATCGTCTGGTCTCGTGGATGTGATGGTGGAGCTGGAACTGACCGCCAGCACCTTCACCACCACAGACTATATGGAACAGGCAGACATTCAGAGGGTCCAGCATGCCATCAGGAAAACCGCCGAAAAATAACAAAAAACAAAAACTACTAGCAACAATCAGCCGGCGAGAGCGTCAAGAGAGAGAAGAAAGGGAGTGGGGGGTGGGGGGGGGGGGGGGGGGGGGGGGGGGGGGCGGGGAGAAGGCAGGGCAGTTCTAACTAATCAGTTGTGTGTGTGTGTGTGTGTGTGTGTGTGTGTGTGTGTGTGTGTGTGTGTGTGTGTGTGTGTGTGTGTGTGTGTGTGTGTGTGTGTGTGTTCCAGAATTATCAAAGATATTTGCAGAACTGTTAGTTTGCTTTTTAATAATTTTTACAGTCATGTGTGTGTGGAAAGGACTGAAAACTTTGAAAGCCATTTTCTCAAAACTAAATTTCTTTTCTATATTAACGTTTTCAGTCCTTCAATATTTTTTAGTACTTGTTGTAAAGTTACAGACTTGAAAGGTAGCTGGTGTATGTAAAAATTACTAGTTAATACAATAGTGGCATCAGAAAATGGGTAACTATCTTAATTTCTGTGCTGTGAATTTTTGTGTGTGGCTAAGCGTAAGTAGTACTTATTCCCCCAAATGTGATCATGTACCATGAGCTGTCCAAGGCACTAGATAACTCAAAATATATCTTACTGTGAAGTTTGGAATAGCTTTTTTCACGTAATATTATTCCAACTGCTGGAAAATGCTTTTTTTTCTGCCAAAGAAACTCGGGCTCAAGTAGTATATGTAATTCGGCCAGAAAAAAATAACGTTATTTTATTCTGAAGCAACCAGTAAAGCTGTCTTGTAATTATGCCGATCATCATCTTGTTACATGTTCTTAAAATGTACAAAATTTCATAAGTGTACATGTTAAAGTTCATGAGATACGAAAATGACCAAAATTTCACTAGCGGTGCCACCTTAGTAAAATTCTTATGCAGTGAAAGCGGCATGCGCTCTCTCTCTCTCTCTCTCTCTCTCTCTCTCTCTCTCTCTCTCTCTCTCTCTCTCTCTCTCTCTCTCTCTCTCTCTCTCTCTCATATTGATCAGGGCTTGTGGACAGAGGTACTGAATCGGTTCTCACTGAACGCGTGTAAAGCAGACAATACTCATTCATTAGAGGGGGGGGGGGGGGGAGGGGAAGGTGCATTACTATGTTCGTTACAGAAATGGTATTTTCTTTTGAAATATCCTTTCTTTGCGGCAGATTCCATACTCAGTGCGTTAATTACAATACATATATTTGTGATTAATCCACAAAAGTGCCGAAAATACACGCAAAATACTCTATTTGGAACTGCTGTAAGGAAACAGTGCTGGTGTTAGCGTACGCAGGGAAGGGGGGAGGGGGGGGGGGGGCACACGTCACTTAACATATCACATTTTTCTTGCACTACAACCAACTTGTCATTTAGCATGATTTGGTAGAGCTCCGGACTTGTGATGCTTGTGTTGCGTGTTCAAATCTCCGCTGGGGCTTGTCGGCACGGAGAGATTTGTCCCTCGGGGTTAACTTTGGATCTGACTCCACTTCACAAAAAAATCCTTTGAAAGAGGCTACAAACCGAGGTTCCTTGTGTGAACGCACGCATAACATCTTGCACATGCATAAAATTCCATCACTAGCTTTTGGAAGAGAAGGCCAGTTTAGCCGTTGGTATGGATGGCACGGACAGATGGCATGTGCTGAAAAAAATGAAATTATGAATGAAAAATTGATTGACTGATAGACTGAATGACGCGGGAAGCGCTTGAACATAGCGCCAGCAGTCAGTTTTTCAGTCTGTTCTACGAAGGTAGGCAGCCCTTTGCATAAAGGAAAGTGTTGTTTGTAAAGCGCTTAGTGCATGCACAAACTGTCCTCGAGTATCTTCAGAAGATTTACAATAGAAAAAAAAAAATCAACAACGTTTCGGTCATAGAACTTCTTCAGGACTGATGACATCAAATGAGAGACAGAAAGAAAAAACATATAGACAACGACTAATATATATATATATATATATATATATATATATATATATATATATATATATATATATATCTATATCAAAAATACTGCTAAAACGCCTAATAAAATTCTTAAAATCTCAACCCCTTGGGGAGCAACATCTGTATACATATATATGTGTATATACATATACACATAAACGTGTGTGTGTGCACGCGCGCGCGCGTGTGTGTATCTGTATATATGGGAAAAGAGAGGCAGATAGAGGGAAAAGGCAAACAGAAATAGAGATAGAGAAACAAAAGGGACAGAGTGGTAGAGGAGGAGTCTTATGCTTGGAAGGGGCGCTGGAGGGGGTGTATGAGGGGGGAAAACGCGGAAGTGAGGGGTTTGTGTGGGGATGGGGATGGGGTGGAAACTCTTATAACAAAAAAATGGGTGCATATGGTTTGTCCACATGTACATGTGTCTATTTGTATGCATACCTGGATGATGGAGATGGTTTGGGGGATGTATTGGTTATACTTTATGCGTTATGTTATAAATATGTTTTATATGTAGATGAAGTGTAAATATAAAGATGGGAAAATTAGGGAAGAAGGTGTGTAGAGAAAGGGGGTGGAGGAGAGGTGTGGAAGAAAGGAAAGTAGGCAAAGAGCTGGAATGATTCAAACTAAAATGTCATTTGTGGCAGTTGAATCCATCAGAGACTGTGGTGCCAAGGCGAGAGATGATCCTTGACTCCATGAACTTCTTTTTGCTGGAGCTGAGAAGTGAATTTGCCAAACAGCAGTGACGGAGATATGGGTCTGGCTGTGTTAATCAGCATTGAAATGAATCCTCACTGGTGTTGGAGGCTTAAAGCATGGTCTCGTACTGACGACAGGCGCTGTATAATAATAATAACAACAACGATAATAATAACAAAATAATGATGATAATGATACAGCATAAGAACAACAACAATAATAATAATAAAAAAACAACAACCACAATACAATAATAGGAATGATGATGATGATGATGATGATGATGATGATGATGATGATGATGATGATGATGATATCACTCCGTCTACACGATACAGCGATGCCCGCCCTGAAGTAGAGCACATTGTCTCTTCACTACAACTAGCATTTTATTGGGCATACACCTTGCTCGCATAATACAACAGATGCGTCATTTAGCGTTTGCGTTGTCCCCATAATACAGTAAATACGCCATTAACTTATCCATTGTCTGCATTATATAAATAAGATGCCATTTAGCTCATCCACTGTACACTTAATACAACAAATGCGTCTTTTAGCATACCAAATGTCCGCGCATATATCTCTAACACATAATTTAGCATATCGTTTATGCGCATAATACACATCCACTGTACACTTAATACAACAAATGCGTCATTTAGCATACCAAAATGTCCACGTAATATCTCTAACATAATTTAGCATATCGTTTATGCGCATAATACAAAAAACCACATCGCTTAGCACATCTGTTTTCCGTGTACTGCAATTAGCAAGCCATTTTTCCGCGAGATACAATGAAAACGTCGTTAAATACATCACACTGCTCACATGGAGCAACAAACACGTCACTTTACTCCACTCTGTCCACGTAATATAATAGTGATATAAAAATTTGATTTAGCATATTTGCTAATGAGTCCCAATCATGGGAAGAAAGTCGATTCCGGACAGGCAATACAAATAAGTGCTTTCAAAACAGATTTCGATCTTTCCATAAGCTGCCCGTGAAGGCTCTAATATCAAACACCCTCTTTTTCCATTCGCTTTTTCCTTTCTCCCTTTACTACTTTTTTCCCTTATTGTAAAAAAGAAAAGGAAAGGTATGTTTCTGCCAAGTCACTGTTTCAACGACGGAGGAATCGTTGACACGCACGTGTTTTCCCCTCTTCTTATTAGCAAAGCGCATAATTTAGCATAGCGTGGTATCTAAGTAATACAACAAACACGTCATTTAATATACCACATTTTCCACATAATACGATAGCACAGGTCTTTTATAGTTTTTTTTTAATCAAATATTGAAGAGCTGCCAGGGGTGCCAAAAGAGAACAGTGCATCAATGTACATACAGCATACTTCATCCTCAAAAGTAGGAGGAATAGAAATCAAGAACAACGTACTTACAGCACACACATTGTGTGGTTGATGAGGCGTGTGCTATCAGGGGAGATAAGTACGATAAGGACAAAATGAGTGCTGATAACAGTGTTTTTTCCCCTGAGCGTACACCTGTCACTTATGGCTATGACGATGTAATGAGGAAGCTGTGTGCAATTGGGACTGCTGTGTGAGAAGCTGTCTGAGACAGTAGACGAACTGAAGTCTTCACTGTTCACTCTTCAAAGCCAGAATGACCAGCTGAGAGCAGAAGTGAGAGAGCTGAGGGGCAGGAGGAGGAGCTGCTGAAGACCCAGCTGGCAGAGGTGAAGTTCACGGCAGAGCTGGCAGATCGCCGGAGTGAAGAGCTGTCCATCTACATCCGCCGCAACAACCTGCGAATATTCGGTGTGGGGGAAGAGGGCAGCCAACAGGGGCGTGAAGAAACAGCCACGGAGTGTGAACACAAGGTGCTGTCGCTCTTCCGCGATAAGCTAAAGGTGATTGTTGATTCTAAGGGTGCGGAAGCAGTACATCGAGTAGGTGTGTGCGCAAGAAGGGTGCCTCCGATAGCGCTAAAAAGCCAAGAGGGATCATAGTGCGCTTTGTGTCTAGACGGGTACACGATGAAGTGCTGTATGCGAGAAGGAAACTCTGCGGTACAAAAGTAATGATGGTGGAGGACCTCATGCCACCGGCCTACTCTCTGCTGTGTGTCACCAGGGGCAATAAGCAAGTGTGTGAGAGGGCCTGGTCCAAGAATGGGAAAGTCTCCATGAAGACTCTGGGTGGGAAAAATGTTCAGGTGGACTCGATTTCTGACTTCACAAAGTGTAGTCAGGAGTACAAGGAATCCAAGAGGAGATCCCCCAGACCCTCTAACAGCAACAGTGTCAGTCAGCCCAGTGGCAGTGAGTAGGCCTTATGATCAACAGGCAAGTGCAGTTGTGGCATACCAGACAAAAAGGCCAGTAAACTTGTTGATATTTCATTACTACTTGTTTGATTTAATTGCTTTCAAGTCATCTAACTCTTTGAGGCAAGTTAAATTAATATTGGTACTTTTTGACAAATTCAATTAGCCTACTTTTTTTTTTTCTCATAACAGACTTTGTGCTGCTTGTGGTCACTGCTTCTGATATTGCCATGTGATAACCTTCATTTGCATGGCACATTGTGAGGAGGCTCCTTTTCTACTCTTTTTTCTGATCAGACAGTGACGGTACTTTTGTCTCTTCGTCTTTTTGTAATTTATCATTAACTATTGTGTCAAGATAAACACACTTTTTTGTTGTTAAAGCTTAATAAGGATAATAGTAAAAAAAAAAATGATGGCCTTCTGTTAGAGACAAGGGGTGATCCTCTCAGTCTCAGTGACCTTTTATACTTCCAGTTTTCAGCCTCGTGGGTAGGCCTAGATGGAGAGAATGATTGTGTTAAATTTTTCATGTCTCTATTATAGAAAAAATGTTTACTGTGCGTGGAGGGTCAGCAAATTGCCCCAAGATGGATCTACCGTATGATTGTGTGTGGATTGTATTTGTACTATTTATTTGATGTTTTATTTTTTGCAGTAGTGTTTTTGAGTCGACCAGAAATCTACAAACTTGGCTTTCCATTTTGCCACTTGTGTGTGATGACAAGGTGGTTGAATGCAAACTGTCACTTTTGTGTGACGACAATGTGGCTGAAAGCAAACTGTGTATGCTTGTTAAAAAATTGGAGTGAGGTACTACTGTGCATGTGCACATTTTGTGTAATGACTGTATATATCCTATTATTATCATGTCATATGTTTCACTTTTTATGTCAACTGTTCTACTTTCTAAAAAGATCTAGTACATCTACTTTAAGTCTGTTAAAACCTGCGTGGTTTCTTTTTTTAGACTCGCATGCTTGCGTTTCTTTTTCCAGTGGAATATTTGTGGGGAACTCCTCTTATAATAACCAATGGCAGATAGCAAAAAAAAGAACAAATCATTAGGTTTCGAAATATCTTCATTTAACTGTAATGGTCTCAATGACTTTAAAAAAAGAAAAGACATTTTTGAATTTCTTAGAAATCAAAAGAATAGTATAATTATGTTACAGGAAACACATCTTCCTGCTAAACAAGAAAATTTCATCAGATAACTGGGGGTATTCTTTATGGTTAGCAGGTAGTGAAACTTATAAAAATGGAGTGACAATATATTTAAGAATAACTTTGAATTCAAAGTGCACAATGTAGCCAGGGATCCTGGGGGTCATTTTCTTTTTATGGACTTAGAATTTCTTCAAAAACGGTTTACTCTTGCCAATATATATGGCCCAAGCTCTGGGGATAACCCTGATTTCTTTGAATCTTTAACTACTAAACTTGAGCAGTTTGGAAATGAAAGTATGATTCTGGGTGGAGACTGGAATGTAGTACTAGACTGTAAGTTAGATTCCAGAAACTATACTAGTACATCAAATAGGCCTAGAACTCGTAAAGCAATACTGAACATGATGACAAAAATACGACTTGATAGACATTTTCAGAACATTGTACCCATCTTTAAGAAAATATACCTGGCGTAAATTTAATAGCATTAAACAAGGTAGGTTGGACTTCTTTTTGGTATCAAATAACTTACTTCCAGATATCAGTGGCTCTAACATAGGTTCTAGTTACAGGTCTGATCATGCCTTTAATCACTTGATTCTGCAGGAAGGAGAGAAGAAAAGAGATAGACAGTTCTGGAAATTTAATAACTCACTATTGAAAGATAAGAAATTTGTATGTGAGGTAAAAAATGTTATACTAGAATTTAAAAAAAGAATACGCTCTACCAGTCTATAACCTTGAAAATATTAATGAGGTGCCAAACGATATGGTTCAGTTCTCTCTTTCAGATCAGATCAGTTATTTTTTGAAATGCTGCTTCTGAAAATTAGAGAAAAAGCAATATCATACTCATGTTTCAAAAAGAAAATGGAAACAGAATTTGAAAAAGAACTGGAAGCAAAAATTAAAAGTCTAAGTGTAAATGTTAATGAAGATAACCTGGAGGAATTACAGCAATCCAAAGTGCAGTTACACAAGAAATACGTGAAAAGAAAGTAGAAGGCATGATAGTTAGATCAAGAATAAAATGGATTCAGGAGGGTGAGAAGCCTAGTCAGATCTTTTGTAGCCTGGAAAACAGAAATTTTATTGATCGCTCAATGAGTTATCTGGAGAATAATGATGGTGAAATAATATCGGATCAAAATGCAGTTTTTAAAGAAGTTGAAAGATTCTATCAGCAGCTGTATTCAGAGCAATTAGTGAAAAATGTTGATCTTGGACACATATTGAGGGAGACAAACAAATTAACTCAAGAAGAAAGCATCCAGTTAGAAGGCTCGCTAACTTTCTGTGAAGTGGGAGTAACACTAAAGAACATGAAAATAACAAGAGCCCTGGATCTGATGGTTTCACAGTAGAGTTTTATAATTTTTTCTTCTCTGATATTGGCTCATTTCTTGTCAGGTCTCTAAATGATGGATTTGATAAGCAATGTATGTCATCCACACAGAGACAGGGCATTATTATTTGCATACCAAAAGATGAGAAGCCAAAAAAATACTTAAAGAACTGGAGACCTATTTCTCTCTTGAATACAGCATACAAAATTGCCTCTGCCTCAATAGCCAATCGCATAAAAAGCGTTTTACCTAAAATTATTCATGAAGATCAGAAGGGCTTTATGGCAGGGCGCTATATAGGTGAAAACATAAGAAAAATCTATGATGTACTTCAGCACTCTGAGGACGAGCGTATTCCCGGTTTACTTCTCAGCATTGATTTTGAGAAAGCGTTCGATTCTATCGCTTGGTCCTTTTAAAAAAAAAGGTATTAAACTTCTTTAACTTTGGCCCTGATATTATTAAATTGATTTCTACTTTTTATAAAAACATAACAACCTGTGTTTCGTCAATGGACAATACTCCAGTTGGTTCCCTATCAGACGTGGAGTGCGGCAGGGGGATCCATGCTCACCGTATTTATACTTAATTGGTGCAGAGGTATTGTCTGTCTTAATTAGACAGCATGATGATATAAAAGGAATTCAGGTGAGAGAGCAGGGGGTCCTCATGTCGCAATTCGCTGATGATACAAATATCTGTCTAGATGGCACAGAAAAGTCATTTAGAGCAACTATTAATGTGTTGAAAAGCTTTGCACAGATATCCGTCTAAAAATCAATAACGAGAAAACTAAAGTAGTTTGGTTTGGAAGTAAGAAAAACTCAACCACAAGGTATATGCGTGACGAGAACTTCTGCTGGAACCCCGGGATTTTTTAGATTTTGGGCATTCAATTTTGCCTAGACTTCAATAGGATGTTTGAAATAAATTTTCATGGGAAGTTACTTAACATTAAAAGACTATTAGGGAGGTGGAGCAAGAGAGATCTCTCTCCGCTTGGTAAGATAACAGTTATGAAAACTCTGGTTGTATCAAAACTAACATACTTATATTAAACTTGCTTGATCCGCCACTAAATTTTGTCAACGAACTACAAGCTGTTTTGTATTCTTTTTTATGGTGTGATAAGCCTGCAAAGATAAAAAGAAGCATTGTGTGTAAACCATATACTGAAGGCGGGTTACAAATGATTGATTTGCATGCTTATATTGCTTCATTGAAATTGTCATGGTTAAAAAGACTTATTTTTTAGGGAAGCTTGCAAAGGTTTATATACGCATTATTTCCCAACTTTGTGAACCTGCCAAAACTAGGCGAGGAATATGTGCATGTTTGTTTGAGGTCATGTAATAACCTATTTTGGACAGATGTACTAAAACATTTCAAGCGCCTGTATGCAAAATGTCTTCCCCTGAGCCCTGCAGAGTTCCTGGCTGAATGTATTCACTACAAACAAACACATAATAAGGCAGACATGTTGTTTTTATCAAGGAATGGGTTAATGAGAACATCTTGTTTATTCACCAGCTATTCTGTAGTACTGAGAACAGATTCTATACCTTTCGTGAACTCCAAGATCTTCATCCAAACATTAACAGAACCATTTTTCTTTTGTATACTGGTATTATTAACGCTATAACTGAGCATCAACGGAAATGTAATATTCAGTTGGTAGATAGATATCGGGTCATAGAAACAAAAATTTGGAAAGCTGTAAAAGAAGAAAGCAAGAGCATACAGGGACTACTTATGAAATCTGATGTGTTGCCTGCAGCAGTTCTAAAATGGAACCTTAGTTTTGAAAATTTGAACTGGTTCAAGATTTTTAAATATTGTAAAATTTTTCATGACACAAAACTGAAATGGTTTCAGCTGCGTATATTACATCGTCTTTTGCCAACAAGAAAAATTTATATGACTGCAAGTTTGGTGAAGACCCAATTTGTAATTTTTGCCAGGGAGATATTCAAACTATCCAACACCTGTTATGGAAATGTACAAGTGTACAGAAATTCTGGCTTGATCTAATGCAGGTTCTGACCACAAAATGTGAACACTGTGACAATTCAGTTCTGTCAGAGGAACTGATCTTGTTTGGATACAAAGATGGTGTTGTAACAGATTTTGGGCTTAATTACATTTATTATTAACCGCAAAATTTTATATATTTAAATCTTACATGGCAAATGATGTACCGAATGTGCAGGGTTTTCTTTGTGTTATGAAAAACAGATATTCTGACCTTAAATTTATGCATTCATTAGAGGGTACATATTCTCGATTCTGTGAACAGTGGTGAAAACGTTCTTACTGCTTTGGCCATGGACAAGCTTTTTTTTTTTTTTAATGGACATTTTTGCAGATCCTTTTACGACTATCCATCCCTCTTATTCGTCCTCTTTTGACCATGATGCTGCAATACTTATTTTCATAAGGTATTGCTCTCATCCGCGCTCTCTTCCCTCACAGAGTAAGTAAGCGAACTCGTGCGTACACCGAACACGCAAGTGTGTAATGTGCTTTTGATCGCAAGCGCCTTTGTGTGTGTGTGTGTGTGGTGGGGGGGGGGGGGGGGGGTGAATGTGTGTGTGTGTGTGCGCGCGGGGGTGTGTGTGTGTGTGTGTGTGTGTGTGTGTGCGTGTGTGTGTGTGTGTGTGTGTGTGTGTGTGTGTGTATGTGTGTGTGCACGTGTTTATGTGTGCGGGCATGAATGAGCATAAAAATGTACACATACACACACACGCACACACACACACACACACACACACACACACACACACACACACACACACACACACACACATTTTATACACACACACACACACACACACACACACACACACACACACACACACACCAACCAAACAAAAGGATTTTCATCTCAGACTCTACTATTACCCTTTGTGAAATTCAAAAGAGTGAAAAACAGAAGAGTGGCTGGCATAATGCGGAAAATCTTTTCCGAATGAGGAAAAAAAAAAAAAAAAACACCTGTCATCGGACAAAAATGTGGGTCATTTAACATATGACAATGTTTTCTTCGTATAATTTAGTATTCCACATCATCCCCCAAATACAACAAAACTTGTCATCTGTCATTTAGCACATGAGGTAGTATTGCATAACACAGCAGTACGTCTTTGGCTTATCAGGTTGTTCATGTAATGCGTCACTTGGCATATCACCTTCTTCATGTTCATACCAAGCACTTTTGCCATCTCTGAGATGCTGCCCTTTCCGACATGACGCCATCCTTACACCCCACCCCCCTCCTTTTCTGCCTCTCCTCCCGCCCTCATCTTCTCGTCTCTCTCCCTTATCCCATCCAACCTTGTGCCCCCCCCCCCCCCCCCCCCCCCCCCAACACAAAAATAAACAGGGAGGGAAACTCAACCTCAGAACGCCACTGAGTGACACTCGACCCCCTCAGGGAAGAACGATAACTCCCAAAGTCTCCCAGCGTCATAAACTACCGGCGAGCACGTGCTGTACGTCAGCTCTGTTGCCTAAATAATATTTACTTGCGTGCACTGATGTCAGCATTTTCGCCATGCACATCAGCGCTATCTCCTTGGCTGAACTGATGCATACCTGAGCCCCTGTAATTTTAGTCATTGGCCGAATTCGTCTCCATAGTAAAGCACATCGAAGTCAGGGCCAGTCACCCGACTTCCTAGTCTTATGCTATGAAAATTGCAACATTGCATGGAATCCATTGAAGTTCTCTAAGAACATCACAAAAATCAACAGACCAGTTACGGTCTAATCCAGTACCATTTCGCATTAAATTTACAGAATTCGGCGAATCATCAGCCGCTGTGGCGAGGTGGTTATAGCGTCGCAGATTCCCGCCTGGTGTGGTCGCGGGCTTTCAAAGCCTTTGTCAGATATTTCTGCCCCGACCAGCTCCTACCAAGAGATAAGTCCAGTCCAGAACACTTGTCATATCCAAAGAGAAATTAAGAGTGGCCATAAAAACATTATTGATCCATATCCAACAAATCACCACACACACACACACACACACACACACACACACACACACACACACACACACACACTCAGAGAATAACACACGCACGCACGCACGCACGCACGCACGCACGCACACTCACTCACACACACACACACACACACACACACACACACACACACACACACACACACACACACATATATATATATATATATATATATGTATATGTATATACATATAATGAATATCACTAATATGCCTGGTAAAATTTTTTAAAGCGCCCAACCCCTTGGGGAGCAACATCTGTTAAAAAACAAAGTATTAAAAAGGAATTCTAAAACTACAAATTTATTTCGAGCACACTGCTCTCTTCCCCAGGAAGAAATAAATTTGTAGAGTTTTAGAATTTCTTTTTAATACTTTGTTTTTTGACATATATATATATATATATATATATATATATATATATATATATATATATGTGTGTGTGTGTGTGTGTGTGTGTGTGTGTGTGTGTGTGTTAAAAACAGAATGGTAAAAGGAAGTTTTAAAATCTTTTTATATATGCTTTCTGAACCGGATCTGATTTGAAAGTTCAGTTTTGACTCAAGAGTTTGATAGAATTGAAACGAAACTGTTTATATTTCTATTTGTTTTGAATTTTGGAATTTGAAATCTTCGTCTAGATGGTAAAACATTGTAGGTTTTTTGTTAAAGAACATGAGAACTGTCGGCAGTAATGTTCACAGCTTTTTGTGTGTGACGACATTCACACAGTTTATCTAAATTTTTCCACATGTTTTCTCCACTCTTTAAAATGTTTTTGTTTTTCACGCAAAGATTTTTAAACCTGCATAAAAAGACAAAGAACTGCACTGATTCTACAAAACAACGATAAAACATGTTAAGATGTCCTTTTTAACAGCAACAGACCAAAGTTTCTGAAGACAGTACATTCTAGATTGGCATTTTTGCAGAGAAATTGAGTTTTTGCATTAAAATTCAGCTTATCATCTAAAATAGTACCCAGATACTTATATTCACTTACACGTTCCACTTTGGTGTTTTCGATATATAAGTGAGGAGCAGGAGCTGTTTGCTTTTTTTTTTTTTTTTTTTGTTTTTTTTTTTTTGTTTTTGTTTTTTTTTTTGTTTGTTTGTTTGTTTTTTTTTGTTTTTTTTTTTTCGAAAATCAATTACATCTCTTTCGTCTTGCTAACATTTGAATCTAGGCAGTTCTCTTTGCAACATGTACAAAAACCTTCCACCTCTTGAAAGTAAATGGTATCTGAATTTGACAGGTCTTCTCAAGCAGAGTCATCTGTGTACATTATGGCAGGAGTGAAAGAAGAACCAGTACAATCATTTGTGTAAAGAATAAAGAGTACAGGGGAGAGAACGGTGCCTTCAGGTGCACAAGTAAATGTGGTTCTTGCTGATGAATATTTCCCCTAAAGTGTACACACTGTAACCTATGCACTAAAAAGTTCACAATCCAATAAATCAGTTTTGGTTTGACCTGTAAAGTTAGGAGTTTGTTTGCCATAATGTGTGGCTGAACAGTATTAAAAGATAATGTGAAATCAATAAATAGGATGCAAGCAGATGAATCTTTGTTTTCGAGATGCATGTATGCATGGCTGAAAAGAGTGACTATTGCAATATGTATACTTTTGTTCTGTTTGTATGCAAATAGGTATGGATCACAAAGCTGTTTGACTTTAGGAAGAAGAATCTGAAGGACAAGGTGTTCAAAAGATTTCATTACTAGAGACGTCAATGCAACAGGTCTATAGTCATTCGATATGCTAGGATTTCTTGTTTTTGGTACAGGACAAATCGTTGACTTTTTCCAGACAGAGGACACAAATCCACAATTCAAAAGATCACGAGAACGACCTACAGAAGACATATGACAATTGTTCTGAACATGATTTTAAAAGATTTCCACAAATGTTTGGGTTTGCAGCTTTACTTATCCTTATCTTGAGTTCGCTACGGGCTCAGCTGGGAGCAATGAGTTTCATCCATTTATTGGAAGCGTCTCTGAGAATCTTGCTGAAATTTCCTGACTAACACTGCAGGTGCCTGTACCTCTCGGACCTGGAGTATGCCAGGAAATATGAAAGTAAGCGTAGAGCATACCTCTGTTGCGAAGGCTCAGGCCGGAATGGAACTCCATGGCATCATCTTCATCATCCACATCGTCATCAATCAGCGTTTTAAAAGTCTAAAGTTCTGTGGCCTTTTCGAGGTCACCGGTATCCTGCTTAATTCTGGTGGCTGTTTATTGAATGCCGTGGTGTTTGCCGCTGGAGGGAGACTCACTACACTTGGCTCGGATGCGACTAAAGCCATTTATTGTCGTACAAAAGGAGGCTCTTAGAAGGGGAAAATGTCAACTTGTAATATTCAACGCCTACTCTTAAGCGGCTGAAACGTGATTGACTATCAAAAGTAATACACCTCGTAATCCGTTAGCTTCGTGGTCCTAAATTGTTTTTGTAAATCCGTGTCGTTCACAAGACCTAAAGGTCGAAACAAACGCGTCGTGTTGGTGGTGCTTCTAAATTAATGTCGAGAACAGTCACGTTAGAGATATACGTATAAAAAGGCGGTTCGAACATTAACATTAAAATTTACATATTTGTTTAGATTTATGCCAAGCCCAGCGAAAGAATCGTCAACCAAAAAAACTCACTTGGTACAACAAGAACGCCCTGATGTAACAGGTAAATAAAAAAGACACAATCAAACACAAATACAAAAAATCACTACCAGAAAAAAAACAAAACCACACACAGAAGTGAACGTAAAATGGCGAAAGTCAGAAAATGGCAGATTACACTCACTAACTGGGGCGGAAAGAGCTGCTTTTGATAACACAGACTTATTACAGTAAATTCGCCCGGTCGTAAGTTGACGGTGACTTAACAATGTGCAGGGCCACGAACCAGGAATGAATGGAAGCTTGACAAACCACAGAACTCACAAATAAAGACGTCATACCTGGCGATAGGACCGTCAATTAATTAGGCACACTCAAAAGCTCAAACAGTTGCAAACCCAAACACACCATGAAGCTATGACCAACAACCGTAACAAAAAAAACAAACCTACAGGCGAACAAAAAAACAGTATCAAACACAACAATAAAGTCGCAACCACAACTGTAAAGACAATTGCCACAATGACAAAACAACCAATAAAAAACACCACCACACAGCACCCACCGACAAAAAAGAAACCTCACATAAACTCACAAGTCTCTAACACCAAGCTACTAACTAAAAACTTACCACACGCAGACCAGATATCCCCGAAAAACAATTCAAATACCTGTCACCCCTAATGAACAAAGCAAAAACTAAAACACACCAAACCACCAAAATCAAAATAGGAAAACACCTCCATCCCCCCACAAAAAATATGACATAAAAAAAACGTGCACCGAAAACCAATACATACAACAAATTCAGACAAGCACCTCATAAACAGAATTGAAAGAAAACAACAAAAAAAAAACCCACTATCGTCGTAACTACCCAAGAATAACACAAGCCAAAACCACAAAGAAAAATAATATATTCCCAAAAACAAAGCAAAGACATAACGGAATCAGATAAAACCTAAGAATTGAGATGCAAAACAACAAAAGCAGGAACCACGCCTCAGGATTCATAGAAACTAGAAAAAAATAATCCAACCAAGGTTTCGCTTTCTTCATAGTCAAGCAAGGAAACTGTACCATCTTCTTCAGCCAACCATCACCACATTCATCCGCCATTAGAATGTCCTCGCGTAGGGCATACACCGGCCTAGAAAGCGTACACGCGACCCCTCTTCTTAAAATTCTCTCATCTTAGGCTCAGATCTGCTTATTTCACAGATATTTAAAAATCATAAACGCGCAGTGTTGGTCGAAAACTTAACGAAATCTTGCTGTAGCAGGATGGGACTTGTTCCGCAGAATCATGCGTGAACACGCAAAGAGCTATCACAGTCTGAGAAGACAGAAATAACACCAGATGATAAACCAGACACAGTAGCAGAAACGAAGGGAAGAGAACAACAGGCATGCAGGGAGGCAAGGTGAACTAACACAAACACGGTCTGAAAGCATTTCACAGGACACAGATAATCAAACCTTATCCAAACACTGCGGAGGCACCATATCATTACCGCAATGCGGGGTGACTGAAGCACTTGATAATGAAGCTATTAGAGCATTACAATTTTCCTAATCCGTCGGAGGGAAATCAAAAATGACCCAGCCACTCTGTATCCATATGCCCTTATCTACCGTTCTATTTGTGGACGGAGCTATTTAGGGACTCAAATTAGTCGCTTTGAACATTTGGATTGCAATTATATCTGGCATAATGGAAAAAGTTTTTCAACTTCGTTTTGAGCACCAGTACAAAACGCATTTACTCCCTTGGCCCCTCTTGACTCTGAACCTTTTAGTTATTGGACCCACTCAATCATCAAAACAGCGCAGCGTAATGCGGAATCTAACATGGAATAACAATCCAAACAACATCCGAAGAGAACGGACAAGTAAACGCAAGCCGGTAGCAAACTGATCTAAAATGATCCCACCCACACAACACACCAAAAAAAGAAAAAACACACAACACTCACAACACCGCAGAGGCCAGCAGAATGCAAAGCGTAGAAAATACTGAACAGAGAACCAAGGCGAAGCACAAAGACCTACACAATCTCAAGACAAAGAAGAAATACAATAAGAAACGATAAATCACTACAAAAGACAAAGAAGTCAAACGCAAAACGCACAACATAAACTGAAAACGACAAGAATTCAAAGGATACTATCGAACAATACAACAACCCCACCTGATCATCTACCATACATAACATGATCTAGTCAAATCCGTGTTACGGATAGAAGAATTTTCGCAATTGTTCAACAACGAGCGCTACCACCCGTCGAAGAGAAAGCAGAAACCCCATCATCAAACACGCACTAACCCGATGGCTGACGATGAATAAGTATGGAAGGAGACAACGTCTCAGGAGAGCGGCGGACGTTCACCCGATAGCCCTTTACCAGCCAACTTAATTCTCAACGCTGATGCCCCAATTTCTATGGCTTCCACCTACGTGTTCACCAAGAAAATAGTCCCTTTCCAGTACCATAGATCGCTTGCCAGAGGGTTACCCTCATGTCTGATACAGCTGATAGTTATGTGGCAGAGCGTACCTGTCGGAACACTTATGTAATAGGCGCGATCGGTAGACAACCCATCACCAAAGTACGGACTTGGTTTCAGAAACTGGCAGACTGGTCACCGTTGTGGGCTCCTAGACGAAAGTCTGGTATCGGAGTTGAAGGGATTTGTTCCGGCATTGTCCTCCGGGTCACCCGTCGAATAGCAGCCACATCATCAAATCAAGACGCCAGGCTTACTGACACTCTGCCCCAGCGGACTACACTTTCCCGTGGACCAGATCATCTGCGAGCGCTCGCTGGCTTGCTGGTTCAAGCAACCACCTACTTCACGTTTCAAAGGCAACTTGTACGACAGACGGAATGACGGTCCATGGCTCTCAGGGCGTCGCCCCATTGTAGCCAACCGTCTTCCTGGTGGTGGACATTCGCGAGGAGAAGGCCCTGGCGTCGTAGACATTGCTCACTTCCACAAAAAAAAAAAAAACTAGGGAAAGAGCTAGGGAGGAGGAAGAGGGGGTGGGGGGAAACACGCGCCGCTACGTGGACGGACACCATGACCATTCCTCAAGCGGGGGCATGATGCGAGAGACTCTTCGGAGACTGCCTAGGGGTGTTAATAGTAACCCCCTGAACTGAGTCTAAGTTCACGACGTGCTGTGGAGGGGAGCAACTCGATACTCATGGGCTACTGACAGACATGGACATAGACAGCCTCTGTGCCGGGTTGGGTCAGTGTGTAGCTCGGGCAAACCTAGCCCACCGGAAAAAAACCGAGGGAACCGACCGGGGCGGCGGCTGGAACCCAAACTCGGAGGTGATACCCCGCTCATTGGGGGACCATATACGGATTGGAGAAGGGCCAGACAACCAAAAAATTGCTAATAGCCTCTGAGCTCTACTCCAAAGGATAGCAATACCAGAAATGGAACAACATCAACAGTGTTGACTTCTGCCGGGGTGGGGGACACACAGAGGCACTGAGAAAGGGTCATGGCACATACCTGTAGTGATTAAGAGTATGTTGATCAAACGCGACTCCCCAACTGTTCGTGATGTAAATTAACTCCCGAGTTAAATTGAATGACGACTCTCAACAGAAAAAGGAGGTGAAAAAAGGGGGGGAAAATGGGGGGGGGCGGGAGGGGGGGGAAGTAAAGGAGAAGGGTGAAGGTAAAGCCACCACTGGCCAGAATAAGCTAAAGACACTCAAAACGAAGAAAACTGGTACGACGATATACGGGGAGAAAAATCTTTTTTTTTTGTACAAGTCTCACAACAAATCTTGAAAACATTAAGGGGGGAGTCTTTTTGTACTGTAAATTGTATACAATTAACACTAAACTCCCACCCTGTAACAGATTGACCCCCCCCTGGTAGTTAGTCCCCTAGGGAGTTAGTCTGTTACTACCTCCAGATTAACTCACGGGAGTTTATCGGTAACTCCCGTTAATTAAGGAGAGTGTCAGTTTTCACAGTTGTAGAATACACTCCACTGGCAGTTAATGGTGTACCGCGTTTTGTCTGACTCCCAGGGAGTTACAATACGACCTACTTTGCAACGAGGGAGGAGTTAATCGTAATCGATGACAGAACAATAGCACTCGCCTACCCAGCCTATGGGAAATCCCATATCTTTCTTTCCTGTTAAGAGAATGGTGAGAGAGGACCAAATGGTTCATGGTCGGTGAGTTGATTTGCAATACGTGCTCGTCAGAGGGAAACTGACAATGTCCTGCGTTTTGCAACGGGGTAGGTTGCAGGAAAATGAGAAAAAGATGTGTGGCCTTCAATGGGCTATTGCATGGTGTACCGTTGACATTTACTACTAATCCTTTTATTGGAGCATAAAGTAGGGCTAAATATAAAGTGCTGTGTGGTACAGTGTAATGGAAGTGGTGGGGTTGAGCCGCTTTGGATAAAAAAAATATCTGTAAAAGGGAAAAAAAAAGCCAAAAAAAATTGCAGGCATCCTTTTATTGTGGCGTTTCTCGGTCCTCTCTCATCAAAATAAAAAGGGGTCTCCTCCTACGAATCAAATCATCAACGCCAAGTCGGGTCCAATCGGCGTCTCGGGAGGAAGGGGCGTCCCCCATCGCAAAATAAGTCTCCGGCCGGGTGGGTCGCGGGGGCTCTCGGGTCGGCTCGGCTGCGGGGCACTCGGTCTCCCCTCCATCGGCCCCTCGTCTCTCTCTCCTCCTCGTCAGGAATCTAGTGCGACTAGCAAGGACGTCACCCTAGTGGTGTTTTGGCCATGGGGGGTGTGTGGCGGACTCTTAATTTGTGTAAACATGGAAAAATTTTCAATTTTTTTCACACATTGTGTCAGCCGCCAAAATTAAGGATGAGGGGATAGAAATGGGGCGTTGAGGAAGGGTAGTAGGGTGTGTAGACAATGACGAGTAGTCGCGACGTACGTAACAGGGTTGTTTTGTATTGAGACATGGCGTTATGTCTGGGAGCGAATGAAGTGAGAGAGCAGGATGTTTGTTTGTGCATGCGAGTAGGAGGGTAAAAATTTGTTGGGTGAAACTGCAGGGGTGAAGGTGGGTGGGGTGGGGGGGGGGGGGGGGGGGTGGGGGGGGGGAGTTGCTGTTTTTGTACAATTTTACAATGTGATCTGCGCTTTGGGACGGATCTGATGAAGTTGTCAAGTTACCTGCCACAGGTGTGTGTGTGTGCGTGTGCACCAACTAAAAACTAACGTCGGCCAGCCATCAGAAAAACACAAGCACTTTTTTTTTTTTTTTTTGGGTCAGTAGAAATTCAGGAACAGCTGACTACTTCACAAAACATAATAATCAAAGGAAACAATTCTATATCTACCTGACAAGGGGGTGGGGGGGGGTTCCCTTGATCTTCTAGGTCATGGTGGGGGTAGGAAGGTCGGGCGCGAGACAGGGGTGGAGCACACGACACTACACAACCGGCACACACACACACACACACAACACAGCACCACCCACTTCGCATATTATATATAAGTAACTATGTTAGGTATGTGGATGGGTGTGGGTGGTGGGTGGAGTCTTTCTGGTTGGATTTCAGAATAACTCCCGCCTGGGATGTCGACCTGAACACGAGGAGTTTAGTTTTTTGTATTCTATTTACACACTCCCAAGGGCGTTACAATTTAGCAATAAACCGTGTACTCCGCGTGGTGGTGTATTTAGGAAAAAGACCGCATGTGGGAGTTAACCTTTCAGTTGCACAGCACCAGAGGAGTGGGGGGGGAGAGACACAGGAAGGGCCCCTAGTTAAGAAGAGCAGCACCACAGGTGCCTGACCGGGGACCAAACAAGACCCAACAACCAGGCAAATAACCAGGGACATTTCACCGGGAGGTCGGCCTTACATGCCACGATGTGACTGCGAGCCTGATCAGGAGGGGTCGAATTTCAGTAAGAGCCGGTGGGGGCGGTCCTCAAGCGTGATGGGACAGTGTCCCAACATTCAGACGAAAGGGGGATATGCAAAACACCGGTCCTCAGGCTCTTTGTCCCCCCCAAGACAAAACTACAAACTGTGTGACTGCAGTTCGGAGTTATCTATCTACCAAATAGACCGGGTCGGTGACTTTCGAATAAACTATGTCCGGGGAAACTGAGGAGAGAAGCCCGGTTCGTAAGAACGCTTGAGCAGGAAGCACAAAAGTGAATCATCACTAGTAGGCGCCCACCTACACGCCCAGGCAACATCAGTTCGAATATGACAAAATACAGCGTTCTCGACCGTGACAATGGATGGCTTTCAGCGTTTGGGTGAAGGAGGCTATATCATATTGCCACCTAGCAACAACCCCACACTCAACCGGGATCAGGGTAGACACACCTTGCCATCGGTGTACAACACCCTCATGTTCCAGGGGGGAGTCACAGACCAGGGTTCGACCCGTGGTCGTGGCACTGAACTCCAGTTCACTCACTGTGATGGAAGACAGATGGAGGTCTGTTGAAATCTCCAAGAAAGTGCTTATTTCTCAGCTGACTTGGCCTGTTTAACTCGGTAGTCGTTAAGTCTAAATGTTTTTTTTACAAAAATAATGATCGACAGAACAGCAGAGTCGCAGTCAATACAACGGTATTTCATGGTTGGCATATGGCCTAATGATCTCCAAAACCCAAGAAAGAAAAGCCAGGTCCTAGGGACCCTTAAGGACTCGCAACAGCATGAAGGGGAACTGTTTCGGTACAACTGAACTTCATTGAAAGACATTTTGTACGTTGACCGTCGTAGAATTTCATGTCTGGATAATTGCATCACATTAGAAAACTTCCCATATTAAAGTTTACTTTTTAATCCCTCTCTAAATCAAACTCTCTCTCTCTCTCTCATCTCCTATCCGTCTGGCCTCATCACCTCTCCATTCAGTCACCTCGTCGCGGATAGTTGTCTGAATCTGGTGAGCATCCGTCTCCGCAGCGCTTCACTCTCATCCAGGCAGCTCTTCTCATTCTTGCTCCTTTCTCTCGTCTCTCTGCTCTCTCCACCCCCACTCCTCTCACCCCCACCCTCTCTCGTCTCTCTTGTTGTGAACTGTGAGTAGCACAGCTTCAAAGATCAGTCTGCAAATCTGGGGGTTTGTCCCCCCCCCCCAGTTGCCGCACAGAAAAGCCCCAATCCCCCCCCCCGCTTTTAGACATCCCAACGGGCCCACCTCCCCAATGGGTAAACAGCAAAAAAAAAAACACAAATCAATTAAGAAACCACAGGAATACACTGCTTTTGACAACGGCGGTTAACTTCTTTCAGAGTCAAGACATGGCAGCTGTCTCCACAGCCCGCAGCTCTTACATGTCTCAATCATATTCAAGTATTTGCGATTGAAGAAGATTGTCCAAGCCGGGGCTTGCGCATTCTCATTGGTGATGCCAGTCGAGGCTGGGCCGGCTAGCTTGGTCTTCACGCCGATAGCGATTTTGCTGAGAAGTTGCTTGTTGTTTTGCTGCAGTGTAAAAGGAGAGACAGAACCCAGACCTGCAAGACTGGGGGTTGACGCATTTAAAGCCAGCAGAGCAGAATCCACGAGTATGGGCACTTTGAAAGGATCAGCCATGGACAGTGACCTCAACACAACTCTTGCACGGAGCGGCGTATTTGCGGATTGGCTCAGCCACGCCCTCCATGTCATGCGAAGTACATAATGGAAAAAGACACACCTAAGATGTAGGAAACATGATGGAGGCATGTTCCAGTCCATGTTGTGCATGACTACAATGACGCATGGGTAAGACGTGCCAGGATGTGCGAGCAGAGCTGTGCAAAACTAATACTCAGTAAGCAGCATATGCCACTGCCCTTGAACAGGATAGCTGTAATGGACTTGAGGGAAGAGTCTTTGAAAAAAAAAGGAAAAAATAACGATACTTGTCGAAGAACGGGCAATCTCTTAGTATCAGGCAGAATTAACAAAGAAATACTGTTGACCTATGACAGATAGCCGTCCAAAAGGAAATAATGTGTTTTTCTGTGAATATATCACATGGAAATATAGAATGCAACAACCAATGAAGAATAGTGAAGGCAAAGGTCAAAGATCTGCATCCACTAATAAACTGGAGCGTTGCCCGCAAATCGGAATTCGACATGATTGCACAGGTATTTGGGAAAACGCAGAGTTGGAGGTGGCCCGGCAGTTGGTAAGTTTGAATTGTCTTACAAAGTGAACAGTCACAGGAACGAAATTGATCATACACTGGTAATACCCACGCCTCACACTGCTGTCTGTGAGCTGTCCACACAGCTGTCCACTGCTCACCAGTGAGCTGTTTTCCGCTGACCGTGATGATGCGTCGGAACAAGTGACAGACGGCAGGTGCGAGAACGTTCAATACGAGTCGTGTATACGTTTTTTTTCAAGCCAGCTGTGAAGTTCACAAAACAAGAGAGACGATTCGGTGGAATAATCTGTCTCATAAGAAATGAATTGACTTTCTTTGTGGAAGTGTTAAATGTTGATTATGTCCAATACATTTTGTTTATTGATGAAAAACTGATCGGAACTTATAAAAATGTCGTTTTTGTATGTTCGTATGTTCCACCAGAAACACCACCTTTTTATGCCAATTTTAATGGTATTAGTATAATTGAAGGTTGTTTAGTTGATTGCTTAGTAAGTAGAGACATTTATATTGTTCTGAATGGTGATTTAAACAGCACCACACCAAATGTTTCTCAAAATTTCTATGGGGTTATTGACCATGATGTACAGTACAAAAGCCAGCCTGTTTGTGTGAAATGATGTTCAGAAGACCGTCATTTGAGTAATTCTGGTAAGTTGCTTTTAAATATGTACACTGCTATGGAATTGTATATACTGAACGTGTGTGCGTAAGGGCGACCTACAAGGTTGCTAGACATACATAGCTGAGTCTGTAAACAGCGTGAACCATTATTTCATTTTTCCAAATGGCCCTCATGCCCCTGTTTATGACATGTTTGAAGTCTGACCACTTACCAATTTGTGTTCGTATTCGTTTCCATGTCAAAAGAAAGTTGATATTGATAAAAGTAATGTTGATTTAGTAACAGAAAAATACGTCTGGAATGAAGAATACGAACATTTATATAGAGATACTCTTTGTAATGATAAAGTGCGCGCAAAAATAAGTATTGCAATTGATTTGCTTGACACTGATGTTGAAGAAGCGTTAGATGTATTTTACGGTTGTATCAACAAAAGTGCAGATTGTATGAAAATGCAAATATCCCATAAACAGACAAAAAGCACGTAGCAATTGGTTTGATTTGGATGTACAGTGACTACGAAAAATGTTAGACGTTTATTGAGAACTAACTGGCGTTCAAAAGATTCCCAGAGATATCAAAGAATATGAAATTTCAAGACGGGAGTGTAAAAATTTACTGAAGAAGAAGCAGAAGGAGTTTAATAGACTATTATGAGATAAATTAGTTATATCAATAAAAAGTCAAAAGGAATTTTGCGATACCGTTCAAAAAACTCATTTTAAAATCAAACAGATAAGAATCACTACATGTGCTGACACATGTTCGAACATTTTCAATCTTTGCTCCAGACAGATAGAAATGATGTTCCAAATGATGTTTTGCAGATGCAAATAACAGTATGAACCGCCCAATTTCTAAAAATGAAGTGTTACTAGTTATAAGAAAAGTTAAAAACCAAAAAGCAGCTGGACCTGATAGAATGACAGGCATATCGTTTAAGTACTCATGTGAAGAGCACGTTCTGATTTTTCTCATATATTTCAACAAGTTATTCGATAGTGGGCACATTCCCCTCAACGCTGGACTGAGTCTATTATTTTGCGTATCTCTTAAAAAAAAAAAAAAAAAGGTAACTTAAACAACTCTCTAACAACTATTGAGGAATTTCTCTCAGCGATATTAGCAGTAAATTATCTAACATGATCATTGACAACTGATTGCAGGAATGAGTAGATAAAGATGGCATCACAGACCAGCATCAGGCTGAATATGTTTACCTTGTTAACTCTTGTACAAAAAAATTTTCCTACAATCGCAAATTGTATGTAGCGTAAATAGAGTTTGAAAAAGCGTTTGATTCTATATAGAGACACCTTCTTTGGACAATTTTGTTTAAAAATGGTATTAAAGGAAAATTGTACAAATGTATTTAAAAGTATCTATGATTAGTAAACGCAAGAGTTTGATGTGGTACGAAATTAATTGATCGCATTGAATGTACAGCTGGATTAAGACAGTGCGATGCACGCAGTCCAATGTTATTCTCTCTATTTAGCAACTGAAGTTTTCAGGAATGGAAGACATGGTGTATGTTGTCTCTAGTGGCATTTGAATTATTTGTTCTTTTATACTGTTAACAAAAAACGTTTGCTTTTGTTGAAGAAAATTTATTTCAAATTTCATTAATTCAGCAAAAATTCGATTGAAATAATTTCACAACAGCATTTTGTTTGTTTTAAAGGTCATCAATTTCAGTTTTGTTTCCAGTGTTTGCACAGTTCACATGCCAATACACACCGTTCCAGGCAGCGAAGACTCGGTAAGGGGTATGTCCACCACCTGGGCGCAACAACGGCCTGGCACCTGGCTGGCATGAAGCGGATCACATTGCGGATCCCCTCTGCTGGTATGATGTCCCACTCTTCCTGAAGGGCGGTGAACAGCTCGTTGACGTTGTCAGAGCGTGCATTCGCACCCAGACTCGTCTGTCCAGCTCACCCTATATGTGTTCAATGGGGTTGAGATCTAGCAACACAGAGGGCCAAGGAAGAACGTTGATGTTGTTGGCGAAGGTTTGCATTGTTATGTTGAGGCCATATAGTGGGCCGTGGTTTTGACGGCCGTGTCCCGCCCGGCAGAACGGATCCGTGAAAGAGACTATCCATAATCTGTGCTGCATCCAGTAGCCGTCCGTTTCAAAATGGTGCAGACGAAGCAGAAAAGATTGTTGTGGTGGGTGGAGGGAAGAGAAAACGAAGTGTAAGACGTTTCGCTGATCACCCAATAAACAAATTGCGACACATCCATGGAGAATATCACCATCTGATGCCCAAATTCTACCCTTTTCACACACTCGGTAGGTGTGGATCGTGTGATCGATCAAATGTGAAGTGTTTCATTTATTTTGCTGACAGAGTATCTTGTCTTTCTAGGGCAAGCACCCTGTATTTGGCGCCCTGTATTTGGTACCCTGATAGTCCCTTCTCGGCCCTTGCGCGCCCTGTATTTGGTACCCTGACAGCACCATCTTGGCCCTTGATGTGGTGTCCGCTACCCAGGAGCATTTTGATTTTCTTCAAGAAAAGAAATGATGGAGATAATGGTGTTTTGATGACTTAGGGTTTGCGAACCCATAGTGATTTGTGTGTAGGGGGGGGTCGGCATTTGTGCGACCCAGATTAAAAAAAGTAATAATGTTTGAAGTAAACTTTTCATGACTTACTGTGGAATAAATCATATAAATTATATGTATTGGCCAAAGAAAAAAAACGAGAGATATAGATCCCTGCGCGGCAAAAGAGATTAGACACAGAAAGAACGAAACACTTTTTTTTTTTCGGGGAAAAAAACTTAAAAACAGTATTCTGATTGCTTTTAAGAAAAGGAATCAGATGTGTGGTTGTGTGTGGGGCGCATGATTGTCTTTGCATGTGAGTGTGGATGTAGAGACCGTTGGGTGACACATACACTAGTAAAGAGAGTAAAGAGAGTCTTTGACTGGAGATATGTGATGAATTAAAATAAACAGGTCTGAATGTTGAGGTGTTAAATAATAAATGTATTCAATATGAAAGGCCTTCTTAAGTGAAGTGAGGGAAAAGTAAAATGTAAATGATACACTGATATAGAAGCTCTTGCTCACATAATTTAGAAATTTAAAGAATACATTTCCAAAGTACAGCTGCTTGCGGTACCTGTTTACCCAGTACATATGCAGAAAAGCAAAAACAAAGAATTCCTCGTAGACGTTTGGATTCATGTTGGCATGTTGGAAGGACTGATGAGTGACCACAATGATCAACCAACAATACACAGAGAGACACATGCACATTAAACTACAGTCACTAGGTCCGTTTACAAAATGTGTTACAATTTAGACTTGTGTGTGTGTGTGTGTGTGTGTGTGTGTGTGTGTGTGTGTGTGTGTGTGTGTAAGGGGGGGGGGAGGGGGATTGGCAGTGCGCAGGTTTCAGGTTTCGCAAGTTCGTCTGGCATCCTGGAAGATTTCTGTGAAGTGGAGTACATTTTAGGTCCAAACAATACTTTGCGTTTTCACATCTAGCACACATCTTATTGACAAGACTATACTGCATTAGGAACAAAAGCTTATTCGGTTTTTAAAAATGAATTTATGTCGATAGCTGTCTGGGTAGTATTGCTTTCTTTGTGCATTGGTGATCTCTATTGTTTACAACGTCTGAAGACTTTTTAAAATCGCTTGTATATGCTTTTTTGCATTTTGTCTTATTTTTTAGTAGCGGTGCCGTCTACTTCAGTCTCACTGAAAAAAAAAAAAGCAAAAAAAGCAATAAAGCTTTAAATACATAGAATCAAAACAAACTGGGCGACGAAAATAGATAAACGCATCATAACGAGTCGGTAGTCAACCTCATCTTTAAAGCAGCCCCGGCAGTAAAACAGAGAGCGCCGACCAGTTTACTGCAAGTGTGAGATTCCCCTTATCGCCTAACGTGTGCTGAGAGCCGCAGGGAGCCCAGGGCCGAAGATTGGGAGGTAAATTGGTCGTAACTCACGCGCTCTATTCCACACCGTCAGGTTTTCTTCCCGTTGCCAAGAGAGATGGGGAGCCGCCATTAACAGCAAGGGGAGCCACTCTCACGTCATGTCTGTCAACTGCATCAAAGGGGACGATGCTGGAGAGAATGTTCTTGTTGTAATGACGACAAAGAAGGAAGAGCCGAGGAAGGGAGGATGGGGGTGAAAATGTGAAAAGGCGGTAGGAGAAAGAGGACAGGAACATTCAGTGTTTGTTGGGGATTATGAAGACCGTATTTCTGTATTTGTCTGTCTCTTCTGCTCGTCCATACCTCTCTCTCTCTCTCTCTCTCTCTCTCTCTCTCTCTCTCTCTCTCTCTCTCTCTCTCTCTCTCTCTCTCTGTAAGTCTACTCTCTTTGTCCAAAGATATGGATCCCCGAAAACTCGCCACGCTACTCGTATTTTGATGTTGATAGTGGTATACATGCTCTAGAAGGTATTCTCACAGATAAGGTCTTTGAATTTCCTAATGTTCATACACTTCTAAAAGGAGACCGTCCAATATCGGCAGGAGGATTAGGTGCTACCAGCACTGTTTATAGTACTTGTTTGAACAATGATTCCTTTTGTGTTAAAAAGGAATCTGAAGACAAAGTATTGAACAGATGTGGTAAGTGTTGACTAAGCAGCTCTAGAATTGTGCATTTTAAACGGCATATGTAATGACGATCGCCAAGGTCGTTTCACATGCGTTTCTGACATAGGTAATAACGCGAATAATTTTTTGTTTCTGTTGATCTTTATATATGTATTATGTCATCATGTTCTCTGTATGTACGAGAACGCAATGAGTTGGATCACTTGCCTTTGGAACTGCATGTGAACTTTTGTTAGTACGATAAGCTTCGTAAGGGTCAAGGTAATGTGAATTAAAATTGAAAAGTTTGGCGGATGGATACAGAATGCTAGATTATTTCATGCGCTGATAAACAAATCTTTACTTGAAGTTGCAACTGATCTCATAGATATGGATATTAAATTGGCACTGACTTCGTTTAACAACTATATGAACAAACCAA
>JADBJO010000084.1:98006-123006 GCA_016801955.1 Conus betulinus | reverse complement strand
CAACAGAAAGAGGTGGATTTCTTCAAAATGCACGCTGGAATTCCAGCCAGCGAATGACTCAGATACCGTTCTTCTTCTTTCAACAGTCCTCACAGTGAGTTACATCGAGTTACAACGTTCACACCCATCAGCAGCTATGTAGCAGACAGGGATAAGCATCCCAGGAAACTAGCCGACATAGTGCTGTGGTAAGTACCGCGGTGTGGAGGCCAGAAGGTCGTGGATCAAGTTCCATTTAGCTCCCACAAAGACTTGATAGTGCACGGGATCAAATGCGAAGTATATAACCACACAGTCGAGTGTCATTCACCTAACGGGATACATCTCTGAGCGTTTCGCTCAAATGTCAATATGCAGGCGCTTCCATCGCTCTAGACTAGTAAACCCGGGATATATATTATTATGAAAGAAAGCGCAGAGTACAGTCCTGTCAGATAATGTATGACCAGAATGGAACTTCATAGCACCTTTATCAGGCTCATCTGCAGTCACTATCCCAAAGTACCTTAAATTCGGTGGCCCTTTATGGACTGTTCTGGTGGTGACTCAATGTCGAAATCCTATCATATGGATGCTCTAGTACATGTTAGCCAAATCACTAAGGACATTCAGGCCTAAACACTGTGTTTACCGATCTATCTAGCTCAAGCAGAAAAAGCAGAAAGGAGTGGAAGCGTTTGTGTGTGTGTGTGTGTGTGTGTGTGTGTGTGTGTTTGTGTGTGTGTGTGTGTGTGTGTGTGTGTGTGTGTGTGTGTGTGTGTGTGTGTGTGTGTGTGTGTGTGAGTGTGAGAGAGAGAGAGAGAGAGAGAGAGAGAGAGAGAGAGAGAGAGAGAGAGAGAACTCGTGAACTAGTGACTTTAATGCGAAGCCTCCAGCCTATGCACATGAGACACGTAACATGAAATTGTTTATGCTATTAAAAAATGAATGATTTATATAGAAAAATTTCCAAAAAGAAGGATGTCTCATTTGGTGATAACAAAAGTTACAAACTTAGGTTTATAACACTTCATTACATCTGTTTCTCTCTAAGACGTAAAGCGTAATGAACAAACGTAGCAACATCTCTCATTATTTTCGTTTTGCAGTAGTGTCTTCAACTGGACAGAAATCTATCTTTATAGTGTTTATGTATATATTTTTCTCGTAATTTTTTTTTGTAACTTGGACATTTTAGGAGAAAATGTATTTCGGTTTCTTCTCCACTGCAAAAAGGGCAGGTAGTTATTGCTGTAGTATCAGTATACTTTTTATTTGTTCGAAGCTCATTTACCCCTAATCTGACTTTTGCTCATGCCCTTCTAAATTTTGTAATTGCCATATCATGTAATATTTCTCAAGTTGTCGCCGTGGCGAAGTGGTTAACGTCGCGGACTCCCGGCTGTGAGGTCGCGGGTTCGATTCCCATCAGAGTCATGTGGGATTTTTCTGACCCAGAGTTGAGTTTGCTGCGGACTCAGTTAGGATTGGGACCACACAGTTGAGTTTCATCCACTTAATGGATGCGTTTCTGAGAGTGCTGCTCAAATTTCTTGACCAACACTGCAGGTGTCTGTATCTCACGGGCCTGGTTGACGCCGGGATATATTATGAAAGGAGGCGTAGAGTACAGCCCTGTCATGTAGTCTCAGACCGAATTAGAAATCCGTAGCATCATCTTAATCATCCTCATTCTGATCGATCAGCATTACAAAACATGCCTCAAATTCTGCCCTGCAGTCATAGTGACCTCAATTTTTCGATGTCCTTTCCATGTCTGTGGCCTTGGCTTGGCTCCGTCGGGGTTACCGGTATCGGCGAGTCCGTGGGGGGCTGTCGTTGGACGGACGTGGTGGCGCCCTCCGGACCGAGAGCTCGCTCACGCCGGCTCCGCGACTAAGCAATTATTGTCGTCAGTAGGGGGCTCAGTAGGTGGTGTCCTGCGTATGTTAGATCAGAACAGGCGCCACTGAACACCACCGAAGTGACTCGGCAGCAGTGCAGTGTCTCCTCCGGTGGGTTGCCTCTTGACATTGACATTGACTGCTCCCTGTGGATTGCCGGTGCCGAGGCTGCGGCGGGGCCGACATGGCTGTGACTGTGGACGGGGGTGTCGGAATGAGCGGAATGGGTGCACTGCCTCTGAGGTGGCGCAGAGGTTGGGACAGAGAAAAAAAGGAAAAATACTCAGGTTGATGCAGTGATTTAAAGACGGTGTAATGATCATGTCATGTGCACATGTTATGTTTATTGTAATGTGCACATGTTGTTTTTGTGTATAATTATTGGTTTTGAGATAACAGGTTGGCTGGCCTTATGGTTTAAAGTGAAAAGTGTCATGTGAATCCACGTTGCTATTCTGTTGGCTGTGGCCTATGTGAGTACTGGTTAGGCGCAATGCGCGCGCTATTGAATTTACCTTTAGGATTTGATAATCACTTGCTCCATGCCAGCCGGAGAAGTCGGAGGGCCTGATGGGTTGTTTTGACTGAGGCCAGAGCGAGGCTGCGTCGCGTTAGAGGTATTCAATTATCCATGTTTAATTAGGAAGAAGTGAAATGTATGAGCAAAAGTAGGAAGACGTTTGTATTTAAAAGAAAAGAAAATAATAAGCACAAGTGTGGTTAAAGTTGTAACAATGCTTTTACTAAAGAATGGGAAAAGAAAAGTAACATTCAAAATAAAAGCTTATGCATAGAGGAAAGGTTACTGTTTTACATTTTCATGTTGAGGTGAGTTCCCCTTTTACTTCTTTAGTAATTATAGAAAACTGTACGTGGTTCCAAATGTATTGACAATTTGGCTGTCTCACATGGGCCACGGACCTAGGGCCTTGGGGTGGTCCCAGAGGTGCTGGACCAAGTCCCCAGCCCAGGTCGGGTAGCGGGCCACTTTCGTAACGAGCCCCAGACCCTGAGGAAGGAGAGTTTGTATAAGGCGACGCTCTGTTCAGCCCGGAGGAGATGACTGTTCCCTGCGTGTGTCTTCCTCAAGGTTAAGAGGGTGACCAGAGAGTAAAAATTATATTTGTCTTCCTGGAAAAGAATTTTGAATGTGGAAGCATTTGACGAGTAATCTGTAAGGGCGTGACAGAGTGGAACTGAATTTCCGACTTTTTCCCCTAGAAGGGGGGATAATAACTGATTAGTCAAACGTAGAGAAAAGATACCTCCAGAACTTATATCCTAAAGACAGTGACGCACTTTGGGTTTTGACCGGATGGTGAATGTCTTTGGTGCATTCCTCTTGATGATTATGAAGGATGTTGGTGCATCCCCCCTTGCTGATTATGAAGGATGTTGGTGTATTCCCCCTGATGATGATTATGAATGACTTTGATGCATCTCCCCTTTATGCTGGTATGTGATGTTGATGCATCCTCCATATATTTATGAACACCTTAATTGAAGGGGAAGCAGTCGTTTCTTTTTTCCTCCTTTGTGGAGTGGAAGTTTGAACAAATTTATTAAAGTGTTGATGTTAATTAATAATATTTGTCTTTGGGCAGATGTGCGTGTGTGTGTGTGTACGACCCCTAGAGTATGACAGATCACTACCTTCTAATTTGCTGTGCCAGTCCTGTTTGAAACAGTCTACCGTTCTCTGTCTAAACACTGATAAGAATGTCTTTTCATCCCCCACTTATCCACACTCCTGAAAATCCGTACGAGTCAAAACAATGTTGTATGTCTAAAGCCCAGCTGGGAGATTTACTCACTTCTTTCAATTCTTTATCGTACGCTTGTTTCAGTATTCGATTTGGGGTCATTTTCTTAACCTTGAACCGGTATTTCACTGCCCGTAAAGTACTATCAATATATAGAGGCTATCTGCATAGCTCACCATTAACAAGAGTATTTGGCGTCTTTTTGCCAATTCCCAAGAACTTTTTACAAGCAAAGAGATGTATGCGGTCTATTGCTTCAAAACGTGTGAGGCCCCATATTTCTGAAGAATATAATAGCAGTGGTTTAACCTGTGCATCAAATAATTTAAAGAAAATTGACATATCCATATTACCCAGGCTGTACATAGTTTTCATGATGTCTATCACTTTGCTTTGGCTCTTCCTGCAAACTCTCTAAGTCAAATGTCTATAGACAGTTTTGTCGTTAAGGTAAATCCTAAATATATGTAGCTATTTACGACTTCTGTTTCCTGCCCTTTGTAGTAACCATTTTTCATGTTTACTACCCACCTGTTCTGAAAACCATTAGTTTTTGTTGTTGTTTTTTGCAAATTTACTGTTAACCCAAGTAAAGATGCCTGCTGCAAATTTCTAATCTGATTTTGAAGTCCAGAGGGAGTAAAGGAAAATTAAAACTATGTCATCTACGAAAGAAAGAAGAAGAAGAAGAAGAAGAGAAATTTCACATAAACCTGGTAGAAATTGATACCCATGCTTCCCATTTCTAGCAAACGATTTTTGGAGAGAGAGAGAGAGAGAGAGAGAGAGAGAGAGAGAGAGAGAGAGAGAGAGAGAGAGAGAGAGAGAGAGAGCATGAGAGAGAGAATATGCATGCTTATACATCTTTCTTTCTCTTATTTCTCCTGTTTCCTTGCTTTCTTTATTTTTGTTGTTGTTATTGCTGTTGTTCTTCTTCCTCTTTCGTCATCATCATCTTCTGATGATGATGAAAAATACATCTAGCTGAGGTAATTTTTTTAATCGCATTCAGTATAAACACAGCAGTTCGTACAAAAAAAAATAAGGACAAAGTATCTTTGATGCCGTTGGCAGTACTTTTGTTTTTGGTTTGTGTTGAAAGAATACCTCCTTGGTATTTCAAACTCTTCTTCTCCCCTCTCTCTCTCTCTCTCTCTCTCTCTCTCTCTCTCTCTCTCTCTCTCCCCTCCCTCTCTCTTTCAGTCTCTGTCCGACTGTTTCTCTGTATCTGTCTGTCTGTCCGTCCGTCCATCTGTCTGTCGGTCTCTCTCTCTTATTCTTGTAAATTATTGCTGTGCAGTTTTGTGTGTGTGTGTGAGAGAGAGACAGAGAGAGAGACAGAGAGAGAGAGAGAGAACATTATCGAGCCAGTTAGCGTGTGCTGCTCCAAGAACCTGGCGCTTTCAGTGTGTCCTCTGATCGGTATGGCTTCATCTTTACAGGACGCTTTACGTGTGGTTCGCTGATAAGGTGCATACCTTGACGCTGTGTATGAACTTCAACTGTGTCTGTGTAGCGTTGAAGCGAAGGACTTTTTCCTTTCGTGCCGCGAGAACCTGCAGTACATAAGTCTTTTCGTGTGGATTGCACTCATGTTTGACTGCGGGTACTCTAACCTTTTTCAGCCTAACACTTTATTCACGGATTTCCTCACATAACCTTTTATGCTGCTGTGTGTGAGGGAAGAAATTTCAAAATGTGGGTATCCATTTCATTTGATCACTCTGTTGGGTTTTACCATATAGTGCTACACACCCTGTTGCTGTGGTTTTTTTGTTTGTCATTTATTAATACGTTGGTGACAACTTTTCTGTCATAATTACTTTATTTTTATAACCGTACAATTGATTGCACCGGTAATCAATTGATATGACATTTTTTTTTTAAAGGGGCAGAAGTTACAAACTGGCCTCACATCACATTGCAAACAAAGTGTTTATTCTAATCCTAACCATTTCCATTTCTTTGGTATTACACACACACACACACACACACACACACACACACACACACACACACACACACACACACATATGCGCGCGCGCGCGGAGGCAGGTTGCTAGTGACTCAAGATTCACATACGCGCACACACAGAGAGAGAGGGAGGAGAGAGAGAGAGAGAGAGAGAGAGAGAGAGAGAGAGAGAGAGAGAGAGAAACACGCGCGCTTGAACACATTCACACAGACATACACACACGCACACACTGACCCATGCACGCTCACTCACTCACACACGCACTCTCTCTCTCTCTCATCATACACACACACGCACACGCGTACACATACACACATCGGGAAGTACAGGAAGTATCCTAGCGTAATCTATCCCTTTGAGAGAGAGAGAGAGAGAGAGAGAGAGAGAGAGAGAGAGAGAGAGAGAGAGAGAGAGAGAGAGAGAGAGAGCACTCTAGATTGCTCCAGCAGAGGTCGTTAGAATCGCGTTGACGTGGGGGAATATGTCACGAGCTTGGTCATGGCCAATTGCTTTAAAGACATGTTTGTTTCAAACGTGGCGCTGATGTTGGCAGGGAGCTGGGCGCTGTTTAGGCAACAACGGCATTAAAGTTGTGACGGCCTGGGCCAGTTCTTGGGCGCCAGAAAACTGAGATGTTGTCTGCAAAACCGCTCAATGACAAAAACTGATGGCAGAGGAGGCCGAGAGGAAACAGAGACCGTGGAAGAGGAGGAGGGAGAATGGAAGGGAGAAAGAATAGGGAAGGGGGAAGAGGAATGAAAAGGGGAAGGGAAGGGATAGATATGGGTTGGTGAGAGCGCTGAGAGAGTGATTATAGTGTGGGATATGTGTGTGTGTGTGTGGGGGGGGGGGGGGGGGGGGCGTGCGTGCGTGCGAGTGTGTGTGTGTGTGTGTGTGTGTGTGTGTGTGTGTGTGTGTGTGTGTGTGTGAGTATGTGTGTGTGCACGCAGGCGCTCCCGTACGTACGTAGTGCATGCGTGTGTGTGTGTGCGCGCGTTTTCGCGCATATACAGTTGATATGCTTTTGGGGGAGGGAGAGAGGTGAAGAATGGGTGGGTAAACATTTGTGCGCTGTGTGTGTGTGTGTGTGTGTGTGTGTGTGTGTGTGTGTGTGTGTGTGTGTGTGTGTGTGTGTATGCGCCCTCTGTCTCCGTTTCTTTGTCTATTTTTCTGCCTGTCTGTCTCTCTCTGCGTCTGTCTGTCTCTCTCTCTCCTAGAACATAACTCAGCAGTACCAAACTTTTTTTTTTTTATCAGCACAGCACGTCCAATGATCCAAGAGAAGACGTTGTTTATTCTTATTGTGTTTCACAAAATACAGAATAAACTGAAACAAACAAAATCCTGAACAAACAGAACAAGACAACTTCAGAAAACGGCCCAGCCAAAATATGACCAATGACAAACCAACAAAGATGACAAGCAAGGCAGGAGATGGACACGAGACAGGAGCAATAAATAAGAGTAGAACAAGAGTCTCTGCTGCCCTTAGCTCGTACCCCACGACCAAGGCGTGCTCCATCTAACCCCAAGCATCAGAACAAAAACAAAAGTACTCAAAGCAGCACCGTAGTTTCTTTTTCAAAAAGCAGAGTTCGGAAACCAACCAAGATAAGATAAGATAAGATAAGATAATGTTGCTTATAGCCCAGCCGACCGCAAAGGGCCATATCAGGACTGTCACCACGTTAAAATCAACTCACAGGTCGGAAAAAACCACCAAAGGGTGTGAACCAAACCCCAGCCCCCAAGGTGTATGTCCACAGAAAAAGGAGCTTCGGGTGATAATGAATAGGAAACGGGTCAGAATGCATGAAAATAAGTCCTTAACAAATTAGGGAAAAAACTTAAAGGTCCAAGAATTACTCCTACAACTGGTACCCTAAATCAATTTCTGTGAACATAAAGTAAATTAAATATAAAAGCAATGTTTTATTTCTAATTATAATGTAAATGGGCTTCTTTCAAAAGTTAGAAAACATTGACTTCATTTCTTTCATAATTTCTCACGACTTTACCTGGCTTATGAAATTAACGTCTAAAGCAAAGAAACTTTTTCATCAGGAGAAGTGATTTAGTGGCGTCATTGTTATGTTTAGAAAACGTTTCGCTGATTTCACAGAAAGAATTCAGACAGATCAAGAAAATATTTTAAAGATTCACAGAGACTTATTTTGCACGGACAAGAGATATCATGTATATTTATTCTTATATTCCCACACATGACTCCACATTTTGGAAGACACAGCAGGGCACTCATGGTACTAAACTATCAAAACAGTGTTTAAAGGGGTTATCACCCATTTTTACAAATCTATTTTGACCAAATACACGGTTTGGGTATGAGGTCATATCGCGAAACCAAGCCCCGAATCTGCCGCCTGTGCTCTCATCTTGCCGTGAGAGCAGCATTTCCTGCGGATTGGGAAAGCGAGAGGCTGAAACAGGAACGAGAGCCTCGATTTCAATAAAAGGGGGGTTTCCCGATTGATGACGTCGAAAAGCCAAGTCGTTCTTCGTGTTCGGCTGAAGTGAGATGGGGCGAATGTGTGTTATGCCTGGCTGCGGAATTTCATCAGGAAATAAGCAAAGAGTAAGCGTTCATGCTTTTCCAGGTGCTTCCAGCCAGGTTAGGCGATTGTGGATAAATTTTGTCACCACAACGAGGAAAGATTTTGTTCTTCGGGATAGTTATCATGGTATTTGCTGACCTCACTTTCAAGAGCAGTTTCTAAGACCAACATACCTGGAAGGTAAAGGCGGAAGCTGGAATTCAGGTCCGAAGACAGCTGAAAGAGGATGCTGTGCCAACTATTATAACAGAAAAATGTATTCAAGCATTCTCTGTTCATTCGCGAGCTGCTAGTGCAAGCCTCAAACGCAACAGTGACACGGATTCTGTCAGAAGCAAGAGATCCCAAACTCAGAGACGTAAAGAAGGTAAAGTTTGTGGAATGAGTGGTTGATCTTTTTGTGTTTCATTTCATTCTCAGTGCAAGGTTGGTTGTAAAGATAGTTGTTGGTTTTTGTAGAGTGTGGCATCAAACTGAAACATACATTGTTATTTTCAGTCACACATGCCAGAGTCATAGTGGCAGTCAGTCACACTGCCTGCTGTCATTGAAACTGTTGCATGTTTGTGATTATTTTTTTTCCCCCTTGCTGTTGCTGTTTCCAACAAAACTGAAGTTATGATTCTTATTAACAAGAAAGTGTCCATGTCCACAAATAACAGCTTGTTGGACTCCAGTGAATAATAGTTTGGTTTTTATTTTTTAGGACATTGCTGAACATCAGGCCACCCTGCAAGTTCAAGTTTCCGCCGACAACCATATGCTTTAGTAAGTGAATTATTCATCTGTATTTGGATATAGGATGATGACTTAGTGTGCGTTTTAAGATATATGCAGGTGTGGTACGTCTGTATGCTATAAACTGCCCTGGTGAGTAAGAGAATAATGAGCTTAGATCTGCAACTTAGATCTGGTATACGGCACGTCACGCATCATTTTTTTTTTAAAAAAATAACAGCCAGAATCTTTGACTGACTGCAATATATTGTAAAAGATCGCTCAGATTCTAATTGTCATTGTGGGACTTCAGAATTTAAGTGGAGAGAGTGATTGAAAATGAGGAAAAAAAAAAAAAAAAAAAAAAAGGGGGGGGGGGGGGGGGGGGGGGGGGGGGGGGGGGCTGAAAGTGAACAGCTATTGAAAAGATTTCTACAGCAGGGAAGAGAATTAGTGTGATGATGCAGTAGCCGACAAACTCCTGTTCAAAGGGAAAGGCATTATCATGGACGTTAAACAAAACTAAGACAAACAAACTGCAAACATAGAGTGAAGAAACCCTTTAAAATATTAATCAAATTGGGAACCCTGATTATTATCTCAAGTAAAATTTGGGAGCAATGGCAATTGTCGCCTCGAGGTGTTGGCATTTATACGTTACTTGCAGAATCCCTGACTCTCATCTCTTTCCGTACTGTGCTCGGCAATCTCCGTGGCGAGTCACAATTTGGCTACTTGCACGACCCGAAACACGGATAGCAGTGAGTTCCAGAAGAAAAGTAACACGTACAACGAAACACGCTCGATCATACTTTTGAACAACCCAAACATGCTATTATATGGGTGAGGACCCCTTTAAGAGACTTGCATGGCACTTATGACGAGTTCTACATGTTGTTAAATGGGGATCTGAACGAAAAAACTGCAGACAAAAATTAGGCCTACTGATTTTCTGATGACAGGAACGATTTCGAACCAACATTTTCAGCTAACAATCACTTTCCCAAGAAAATCTTACGACAGTCAATAATTTTGGTGATCAGTTGATTAAACTATGTGACATGTTTGATTGTATTATACTAAATGGACGAATAAATCAAATTTTGATGATAACTGTACATGTATAGGAGCTTCTGGGAAAGTACAGCTGACTATTTTCTTGCATCCATTGATTTATTTTCATGTTCATTTCATTTCTCTTGTTGAAAAATATGATTGATTCTGATCATCTGCCAATTGATCTAGAAATAGAATTAAGCAAAACATATAATGATTGTTTTCCTGATACGAAGCAAACTCAAACAATAGTGAGTGAGAGATTTATTTGGAATAAGGATTTTGAAGATGAATTTGTCAAATCATGTGAAAGTGGAGATATACAAAGCAAAATACAGAAGGCGGCAAATAATTTGGACAACGATGTCGATAGTTCCCTGGGAACATTTGTAAAATGTTTAAAAGCATCTAGCAAATGCATGTTGAAACGTAGTGGTACATACAGGAAAAAAGGTCAGAATGGTTCGATGAGTGCCGCAAAGTCAACAAGGAAACAAGAAGAGAATTAAATTACTTCAGAGCAGTACACAAAGAATCCTCAACTCAGAAGGAAAAAAAAAAATTAAGACTCGGGTTGGAGAAGCCAAAGTAATATATGTATATGCAAGGACGAAGTATAAATACTTATCAAGCATGAAAAAACAAGCTTTTAGAAAATAGAAATTCGAATATTACCAAAGGGAATCCCTAATTCGTTAGGATTTTAGGGGCATCTTTGAAACGAGGGATGTGAAAATAGATAAAGAATTACTAATGACATTAGTATCGATGAGTCACACTAGGCACAAATGCATGCACGCACTCGGCTCAGCGTTCACTCCGTGTACACGCAGTCGCTCCAAACAACCAGAAGGTGCACTACAATATCTCTTCTTCTCCCCCTCCTCTCCGGGGAATAAGTTACTAAACGATAATCAACTTTACACCATACGCGACAGGTTTGTTTTCTAAAAATTATTTTCTATTCCTCCTCTCCAGTGGAGGCACAATCATTCCACAGATCCACTAGCTGGGACCAAATTTCATCTCATTATACATAGTATTCACAAGTACATCTTTTACCGGTTTCTCCTCCTCACTGGAGAAACAATTTATACATTTTCCGAAGAAGAATCAAAGATGGCATAAAATACAGAGACATTATCTGAGTTCCGACCCAGGGGGACAATCAAAATTCATGGTGGGTCAACATGACAAACGCTTTCAAAGTTTTCTCACGACAGCCGCAGTCGTTGTCCTCTTCAATTAGGTTCTCCAACTCAAGAGACAATTTGGTGCTGCCACAGCACCGGGGCCCAAATACTTGTGCGACTGCCACAGTCGCCTATCCCATTACTGGTGCTGCCACAGCACCAGGAAGGGCTGAAACACGAATGAAGTCCGTGTAAGTAATCTATTTCAAAATCTGAATAATGATAAATTCTTTTCCCTTTTTCTTTTCCCTTTTCTTAACTCTCTCTCTAGTCTCTCCCCATCTGTCTGTACCTCACCTGGTAATGGCAGATTACAGGTGAATCTCGTTCTGCAGTTCCAAACAACCTGTCTGGTCAGTGTCCGCAAGCCATCTCCTTCCTATACTTTATTTTTCCTTCCTGCACTCTTCCTGAGTACATATTCAGTGAGTACTCATCTAACTCTACTCATTACCAGCCCTTGGTTACTTGACCAATGGACAACGTCCGTCCATTTTCCTAAGCGATTCAACCAATAATCATCCTACGTCTATAGCCACCATCGACACCGATCACACTGGTCAGGGCACGTAAATTGTCCTTTCTTTTACCTTTCCTTTTCCCCACCTAGGGAAATGCTTTATATCAAATAAGGGCGTACGCGACGGAACGTCACATGCCGCCATGTGAGGCTAGATCACATGACACGATGAATGGTTTAATCATTTCAAGAACGTTTTCCAAAACAACAATGAAGAAGGCGAAAAGGATTTTTATATTGAAACGGATGAGCTGGACGTATCAGAACATACTTTTAATATTGCTTTTCTGAAGAAGGTAGAAAAGCTATAGATAAACTTAAAACTGGCAAAGCTATGGACTTGGTGAAATTTCTGCCGAAATGCTGAAGCTCAGTGGTAAGAGTGTCCTGTTATTTCTAACAAAATTGTTCAATAGAGTTTTTGACGAAGGTGTTTATTCCAGGGGATGGTCTACAGCTATCATAATCCCAGTACATAAAAAGATGACTCTGAAAACGTCGACAATTACAGAGAAATTCTCTCCTGAGTACTATTTCTAAATGCTATACTACAATACTAAATGCACGACTGTGCACTTGGTTAGAGAGCACAACGTAATTTTAGAATGTCAAGCAAGGTTCCAGAAAAATTATCTGACAGTGAATCAGATATTTACTTTATATACCTCTGCTCAGAACTGGTTGAGTGAAAAAGGAAGGAAACTATATGTAGCTTTTGCAGACTTTAAAAAGGCCTTCGATTCTGTTGGAGATAATGAAGTCTCGCAATGTATTAAACAATAGGGCGTGAAAGGTAATTTTCTGGCCTCACTTACAGCTACATATTATTATTATTTTGTTGTTGTTGTTGTTATCCTGTATTCAAGCAACCAAGAAGTCCCCGAAATATCTGAAACTCCTGTTGGAATTAGACAAGAATGTGTTCTAAGTTCAGTGTTACTTCCAATTTTCATAAACCAGTGAGTAAAACAATATGAATGAAAAAGGTAAACACGGAGTGAGATTACCTTGGGACACACTCACACACACATTTATATTTATATATATATATATATATATATATATATATATATATATATATATATATATATATATGTGTGTGTGTGTGTGTGTGTGTGTGTGTGTGTGTGTGTGTGTGTGTGTGTGTGTGTGTGTGTGTGTGTGTGCGTGTGTAAGTGTGTGTGTGTGTGTGTGTGTGTGTGTGTGTGTGTGTGTGTGTGTGTGTGTGTTACTGTTTGCTGATGATGTCTCATTGCTGTCTACTACACCAAGTGGCCTACAAAATCTGCTGAATGCATTAAAGACCTGCTGTGATCACATGAAACTATTTGTAAACATAAACAAAACCAAAGTTATGGTAAATATAGAAGGGAAGCATGAGAAATGGTTTTACGATGGTGACAGACTCGAGGTTGTGAATGATTATTGCTTTCTAGGGTTTAATTTTACCACTATAATTGGCACACAACAGGGTACACAGCATTCAACGACTAAAGGTGAATAGACAGTAATCCAGATCAACAGAATCTTTAAAAGAAATGTAGGGAATGACAAGTACTTTTTTTTCAAGGTTTTTGACACCAAGATTCAACCAATTTGTTATATGCCGCCGAATATGGGAATTACACAGACCAGAGCATTTAGAAAAAATACACATGCCAGCAGCCTAAAGATTCCTGGATGTGCCAGGCGAAACGCCAAACAAAATGGTATACGGAAATTTGGGTCGATATCCATTATATAATAATTCCTACGCTACTGGTTTCCAATTCTGGTTTAGACTTTTACAGATGAAGGCTGAAAGTTTATCTCATGCTACTGGAATTAGACAGATCTGGAAAAAATGCTGGGTCTCCAAGGTAAGAGAAATCTTGTGTTCAACTGGTTTTGACTTTATTTGGTTACAACAAGGAGATGGAGGGGTAAAAATGTTCCTAAATGTGTTTACACAGAGGGTTATTGATATGTTTACAGAAGAATGGGCTGGCACCACACGAGACCGTTAGAGATAGAAAAGTTATAGAGATTTCAAGTTTTTTTGTTTTTGTTTTTAAAGAAAGATTTCTTTCGAATAAGAATATGTACGAACAAAATCTTTTATTTTCATGCACCTTCTATCAACACTTAAATTTCTCAAATAATTTGTCAGTTGTCCCTTTCATTTGCACAGACATAACCTGTCAAGGCATATTTTTCAAGCGACAAACGGAAGGGTAAAGTCAATTCTTTATTTGGTAAATTATTGCGAACAATTGCCATCGCTTTAGTTTTCCTTGAAATGTCTGACTTCACTTGTATTTTCTTCTGGATCTGGATCTGGTCATTACGTCGCTGTGGCCACATCTTAGGGCCTTATCGCGACGGGTCTGGGGTGTACGCAGCCTAGATATTTTTCCGTTGTGGTGCGATCAGTCTTTTAAAAGTTTCTATGGATGGTGCCCTAAAAATATTTTCTTCAAGGTGGTTCCAGTCTCTTACTGTACTAACAAAAAATGACTGTTTGAACTGCCCTGCCTGGCATCTGCTGACTTGGAATGTTCTTGTGTTGTTTCTGATACAGTCGGAGATCGCACTGGTGGTATAGTAATTGCCAGATGTTCGTGGCCTTATGAATCGTCCTGGTTTATGTGGAATTAGATATTCAGCAGATGGTATGGCCGGTACCAACCCCTCAACCACCTTGTAGAGGAAGATGAAGCGTAGATCACGTCTGCGCTGTTGGAGTGTTGGCAGTTGCAGAGTGTGAAGCATCTTGGTGATGGAGCCAGGTGTTCTGGAATTGTAATCGCCCGTTATGAACCGGGTGGATAGGCACTGCACTCTTTCGAGTCTGTCGATGTCTTGTTTGAGGTAAGACTCCAAATGATGGAGCCATACTCAAGGGCTGGTCTGATAAGAGATAGATGGGCATCTTCTTGCTTGCATTGCAGGGGGCAGAAGCGCAGGTTTCTCCTGAGAAAGCCAAGGGTGCTGTGTGCTTTCTTGCAGGTGTGGGCAATGTGGGTGCTCCATTTCAGGTCATCAGAGAGTTGGATACCAAGGTAGGGGTTTGTGTGGACGTATTGGAGGGGGGGGGGGGGGGGGTGTTACATAGGGAGTAATGTAGCTGGTAGACTGCCGTATACTAAGGATGTAGCACTTGCTGGGGTTAAACTTCATACCCCAGTCAGTGGCCCAGGTTTTGAGTTGGCTGAGATCTTCTTGAAGCTGAATATGGTCTTGTAGGGAGTTGATCTGGCGGTAAAGGAGGCAATCGTCAGCACAGAAGGTGTCTGCAATCTAGTCAGACAGCTACAACCCCATAAGGCTATGATGGCCGACTTCTCGACAGTAATCCCGGTCTTTCTGAAACAAAAAGACATCCCGGACAGCGCGAACACTCGTCCGACAGTATTAGAAATATGTCTTGCTGCAGAGAGGACATCGGGCCAGGGCTCCATTTTGGGGGTCACAAGAAATACGAGCACTCTAGCGGATCTACCCTGCGACCAAGGAGGCACGAGCAGAACTTTTGGTAAAGGGCCTACGATTGAGAAACATCGTTACAGGTATCCAACACGAATCCTTTCATTCTGCGTGGAGACTTAGTTGAGGAAAAACCCACTACTAAAGTATGGATAGATAATATCCTTATTTCTGTTGCCGAGTCAGAAATAGAACACACCTTAACTAAGGTGGGGTGTGAGTTAAGGTCTGCGGTCAAAATGGAGAGAGCGAGAGATAGTGACAACAAACTAACTACATTCTTGACTGGTCGCAGATTCGTTTTTGTCACTGTCCCTCCCCCCCCCCCCCCCCCCCCCCCCCCCCCCCCCCCCCCCACTGGACAAGACCCTTAAGATAAGCATTTTCACTGCAAAAATACCACAGAGAACAAAAGGCAGTTCAGAAAACGCCCACATGCTCCGGTCTTTGAATACTAATCACCACGTTTCTGACTGTCCGTATGATGTGGTTTGCAGAGAGTGCAAAGAACCGGGTCACAAGAGGGGGGATCCTCTAGCAAAAAATGGAAAGAGAGAGTGTAAAACAGCACTCTCAACATCAGTCACCACACAGCTTCGAACCCGGTGGGTATTCAGCCTGTTATGAAAACTAACCGGGACAAGTCTGTTGGCCGCAAGGCTGAAAAAATCGCCCGTCAGCCCGTCAAGCAATGCTGTTTTCGTCTTTGGAGCGGCATCCTCGCACCAGATCCGAGACTCCGAAGCGTGGCCGGTCGAGACAGCAGCGTCACAGCCCCAGAGACAGAATGGAGAAACACTCTAGAAGGGAGTCTCGCGCTCGGTAAGTCATGTACTTACAAAGGACGACCATGCCGCAGAGTCGGGCCTGCCTGTCAAAAACAGTAGGTATGCTGTTTCATTTGGATATCTTTGGATAACGACCCAACTTTCGTTCAAAGGACTGTGAGAATGCCGTGTGATGTATTAAAAATATTACATGTTTGTATTTTGTGATCAAATATATGCATGCATGTTTTGTTATGGACAGAATTCGCATTATTTCACTGAATGCAAGAGGATAAAAAAAAACACAACTTAAAAGGAATTCACTCTTTAGATTTTTCAAAAGTAATAAGTATGGTGTACGCTGTTTGCAAGAGTGTCATCTGACTAAAACTGAAATTGAATTATGGAAAAAAAGAATGGGGTGGTAAGATATTCTACAATGAAGGTACTAACAGAAGTAGAGGTAAGCTCATCTTGATCTCACGTTTCTTTCTGGGTGAGGTTCAGTTAATAATGTCACAAGAAAGAATATTGGTTATTTCTGTACAAAAAAAAAATGCACAAAAATTATAGTTGCAAGTGTATATGCCCCAAATGAATCAAGACATAAATTGTCATTTTTTCAAAACATGACTGAATTTATGTCTGATTCGTAGGCAATGATCTTGTAATCCTGGGAGATTTCAACTGCGTCCTAAATAACAAGCTGGATATTATTTCAGGCCACGCTCATAATATGTGTGAAGTCGAATCCTTAAAATAGACAGCAATGAACTTACGTCTTACCGATGCTTGGAGAATTTACCACCCATTAGAAGTTAGAGACAGATTTTACGTGGAACAGACATAAACCCGTTCATAGCACGTCGATTAGATTACTGCTTTGTTAGTGAAAATTTACTGCCCTTGTATTTCCTGCGAATATGTAGTCAGCCCACACACTGATCACAAAGCAGTGGTATTAGAAATTAATGAGGATACCTTTAAAAGAGGGCTGGGCTACTGGAAATTTAACAACAGTTATCTTAAAATGACTTATTTAATAACGATATGAATGCAATATTGGATACTTTCATATAAGAGTATGATGATGAATAAATAAATGACATGGAAAAATGGGAGTTATGCAAAGTTGAAATTAGAATTTTTTGTGTTGAATTTGGAAAAACGTTGGCTTGTTAGAACAGGAACGGATCGCTGAAGCTACAACTCAGCCTCCAAGAACTAGAACAATCGTTAGCTAAAAATCCTCAAAATGAGAATCTCCAGACAGACTACTTGCAAGTAAAGCATAAATTAGAACTGATGGCTATGAATAATGCCAGAGGAGCACAAGTAAGATCAAGGATCAAAAGCAAGGAGCAAAAAACGAATTATAAATAGATTGAAAAACGAGTCAGGTGAAGTGATAACTGACCAAAAGGAAATCTTATGGGAACAAGGTTTCCTTTCACGAATCAATCTATAATCAGAAAACTGTTTCAAGACACTAATGACTTTATTCGCAATGAAAATGTACCACGATTGAAAGAAGATGAAGCTGCTCTGTGTGAAGGTATGATAACTTTAAGGGAAACGTCAAATGCTCTGAAAAACATGAAAAATGGTTCAGCTCCAGGCAGCGACCGTTTGACAACTAAATTTTTGAAATTCTTCTGGAGAAAATTAAGTCCGCTTATTACTAAATCCTCCTTGAATCTTACAGGAAAGGAAAAGTACCATTCACGCAGAGAAAAGGTACCATCACTTCACTTCATAAGGGCAAAGACCTAGAAAGAGAAAATTTAACTAATTGGAGACCTATAACGTTAACAAACACAGATTATAAAATTCTGGCTAAAGTACTGGCAAATAAATTAGGTAAAGTTGTAAACACTCTTGTTAACGAAGACCAAGTAGGATACGTTAAGGGAAGAAATATTGCAACAGTTATAAGATCCATTGATGATGTCATGAACTATCTGAATAAAACTGGTAAAGCAGGTTATTTGTTGGCCTTAGATTACTCCAAGGTGTTTGATTCGATTTCTAAAGAATATATGTTACATGCATTTGAAATATTTGGGGTTGGACCTAATTTTCAAAAATGGGTATCTGTTCTGACCTGTAACTCTCAAAGTTATATAAATCATGGTGGATGGCTCTCTGAACCTTTTGATGTCAGATATGGAATAAGACAAGGTTGTCCCTTTTTCTCCCCTTGCATTCATTCTTGCGGTGGAAATTTTGGCCATCAAGGTGAGATGTAGTTCAATAGAAGGAATCAAAATGCCATCTACTGACAGACAAAGAAAATGTATATTGAAAATTAAACAGTATGCAGATGACACGACATTGTTCCTCAAGAACAAGCAGGACATGAACACTTCTTGTAATATTCTTAGTTCGTTCGGAATGATTTCTGGGCTAAAATTGAACTTAAAACAGACGAAAGCACTGAAAATAGGTAAGCAGATTGATGAACAAAATCTTCCATTCTCAGTAGTCGATAAAATTAAAATTCTGGGTATATATTTCCAAACAGACAAAATGGCTAGGCATGTTGAAGAAAACTGCAAGATAGAATCAACAAAATACAAGAACTAATAAGAAACTGGATTAGGAGGGGGTCTAAGCATTCACGCTAAAAGTTGTTGTCATAAAAACTTTCATACTTTCACAGGTAGTATTTATTACGCAGTCTATAGGCGTACTGGAAGTGGTGTTGAACAAGTTAAATACATTGATATACAAATTCTTATCGCAAAGGAAATACAGTAATCGAAGAGCGTTTGAAAAGGTAAAAAGAACAATGGAAACTAGTTACTGTAAAGGTGGACTAAACATGGTCAATGTAAAAGAATACCAAAAATGTATGTACTTACAATGGGCTGGCAAATTATTTCAATCACCAAACGAAAATTGGAGTTTGATACCAACATGGCTCAACTTTAAAATGGTAATAAAATCTTCACAGTTAAATTGTACAGCAAAGCAAATGCAATTGTCTGATCTTCAAAATGATTTCTGGAAAGAAGTTATAACAACTTTCCTGGATAATAAACATGTTACACTTATAGAGGAAATAAATCGTACCAATCTTCAAAGCCAAATGTTACTTCACAACAATCTTATAAAATACAAAGAAAATGTGTTGTATTTCCAAAAATGGCTTGAAAATGGCACTGAACATATGAGAGACATAATTCGCAGAAATGTGCATCGACTACTAGATATTAATGAAATTGCATGTATTCTGGATCAATCTAAAGCAAGTACAACCCTAGAATAACGCGATCCCTAAACCATGGATTAACTGGATAGAAAGTGATTCACTGCCTGAGGAAGAATCAGTTGCCATCTTTTGTGAGGCAAGCATTTTTAATTCAAAACTAAAAGAAATAAGAAAAACTCTGAGCACTCAATGTCAGAGCCACATGTGTGTGATTTCTGGTGAAGGAAATTTAATTTTTTCTTTAACAAAACTGTATGGGAGATACCTAGAAAAGCAACTAAAGAAATTTGTCTATGCGAGTTGCAATGGAAAATTAATCATAATATATATCCAACCAATATCATTTTGCAAAAGATGAAAGTTACAGATACAAACAAATGTGATTATCGTGTAGACGAGATAGATTTTGTAGAACATTTCTTTTATCATTGCTCCTCAGTGTATGCATTTTGGAAACGTATTGAAACTTTCGATACGTAGCAGGATTGGAGTTGGTGTTAAGTGAAACTGATGTTCTATTTGGAATTCAACGCGACATGGTAAACCAACAGAAAATAGACGTGATTAATCATGTTATTCTTATTGGTAAGATGTGCATTAGTATTGCGAAAAAAAAATTCCTTACCATAGCTTCAAATTACTTTTTATCAACACATGCGTATGAGAAAACAATTGAGTGTGTGTTACACAGTAATAAAAACGCTCATATGGATGACACGGACACAGGAAATTGTGAATATCCTGTATGATGGAAAAATAATACCCCCCCCCCCCCCCCCCCCAAAAAAAAAAAAAAAAAAAAAAAATTATCTATGGTCAGACAATTAGAAAGAAGATTCATGTGTGTGTGTGTGTGTGTGTATATATATATGAGCTAGTGACAAAAGGTCGTGACAAAAGGTCGTGCAAGAAATGGGACTTGGGTAACAGACTTTCAAAACTTGAAATGGGTAAAAATTTCTGTAATTCTTGAAAGTTACATCTTTCACGTGCATGAAAATAGAATGAAAAAGATAACTTGAATCATTCTTTTACTGATGACATGAAAAATATCAGATCACCCAGTGATAAATCAGTTGTGTTGCTGAACATGAAAAATGTCTGTAACAGTACAGTAATGCCAGACCAAGGGTTGTGAAACTGGGGCTTTCTGGAACACTGGATGATATTACCAAGATGATGTTAAAAGTCAGCAGTTCTGTCAGTTTGTAAGTGAAGAATGAGGTAGAGTTTTCATGTCCGTCATCACGTCTGACACCAACTCCTGTTTGTACATTATGGTGTATTATGTAAACATCCACTACAGCTGCTAAGGAACATAAAACAAGTCAGCCTGCTCATTTCAAAGAAAAAGTAAGCATGCACAAGCAGTCAGTGTATCTTTTGTTCATTTAATTCTTGAAACAATGGACAAGGGTCAGTTGTAAAATGCAAAAAGAATAGTCGTGGAAAAACATGAATAAGATCAGTTTCAAAAGCAAACAGGATGGTCAAACCATACTTAGCTATTCATTTTTAAGTCGATCAAATATGAAAAATAGAAGGAAGAATCCCTTATAGGTGCTTTGGTGATATGAGCTACTGCAGTCCACATGTTTGCGGAAAACTATAAGTGCTCATTGGAACACTTGATACTGAATTTTAAACAGATCAGTTCATAAACAATCAAGAAAGCTTTGCACAATGCTACAGTCTGACTGACACTGACACAAAAGTTTACAAGGTTTACAAAGCAAATTGGAAAAGACAGCCTCATGGGAACTGTATCGTGTAATGTACATATGTAGTCAAATATATCATCAGCATAATAAATCAATATTTTTTTTGTTTTATCTTTAAGCGCTACAAATCATCCAGTTAGGCCATATTTTTGTTTCGTTTCTGCTTTCTCCTTTATAACGTTTAATTCTCTTCCCATCCCCCTTTGCAGATTTTTTTCCATTTCTTTTATTACACTTTTGTTTCTTATCTGCTTTCTCCTTATAACATTTAATTCTCTTTCCATCCCCCCTTTGTGGATTCTCTCCATTTCTTTTATTACACTATGTGCTCTCTCTCTCTCTCTCTCTCTCTCTCTCTCTCTCTCTCATGATGACATCTCAATAAAAAAAAAAGGTCATTTCAAAATGTCTTCAATCACCAATTTTGTGTGACGGGACATTAAATTATGATATGTGTGTGTGTGTGTGTGTGAGTGTGAGTGTGTGTGTGTGTGCGTGTGTGTGTGTGTGTGTGTGTGTGTGTGTGTGTGTGTGTGTGTGTGTGTGTGTGTGTGTGTGTGTGTTTCTGTGGTGGGGGTGGGAGTGGCTTATGGATGGACTGAAATATTACTCCAGGAGTTTCAGTTGAATGAGATATTTTAAAAAGATAATGATAATGATAACAACACAGAATGCCTTGAATCTGATTTCAAATTAAAACTATTTTTAGACTTGATCAGTCATTCTAACAGTAATAGCAGTTAACTTATATCAAACTCTTACTTTTCACTCAACTTTATGCATTATATGATATAACATTTTTCATGAAATGATACATTTTGAACAACACAATGCTAGAATTTTAGGAAAATATTCAAAACCGACCGTGAGTTTACAATATTGAAGTAACTGACCATTGAGACGCCCCCACTATCACGGTCCGCAACGTCATAAAGCATAAGAATAACCAAATCTAATTGTATGTTGTGCGGTTTTACTTTCTTACACGTAAAACGTAAGTGTCAGATGTGATTTCTGGCATTTCCTCGGTGGGGACAGTAGTAACAGCAGAATTGACGGAAATTCAAATGAAGTGATGGGAAACGAAGCCGCCTACGTAACGGTTGGCACTTTTGTGTTCAGCAGTGTTTCGCACATATCTTGAAGGCAGTTAGCATTCACCACGAGGCCAATCAGAAATGGTTTTCATTATATTTTGCGCATGTGTGATTCTAAGTGTCAGTTGTGTCGAGGTAAACATTGTGGCTATGAATAAACGTTTACTGATTCTTCGCCTTTCTGACATCGTCTGCTCCTGGTTTCGTGTCCGTTGAAGAACACGTGACCCGGCGAACAGATACAAATTGCAGATGGCTGAAACAAGCAGTGCGGTATATTTTTATCCCCAAAAGGTTGGTGATGTCGATCGGACATGAGCCCAGTGCACGGTAAATTTGTTCTGTTTTTGAAAATATGCTGACCCAAACTGCTAAATCAGTGGATTTACTGTGTCAATGACACACCTCGGTTTGAAAGAATACGAAACGTTGGATCGGACCCGGTAAAATAGAAAAAGCAGTAGCAAGATGTTAAAAGGGCATGTCTCCGGGACATGACGAACCACATCCGACCAAGTATTCTTTTGGATTCGACTCAGACTTCACTAAAGAGCAAGTGAATGTGGTTTCAGGACAAAAAACGTTGAGGAAAATGTAGTGTTATCATTTCATGTGTTCAAGTTTTCGTTACGATTCTGCAAGGGCTGTAGGGACATGTTGTTTGCGGTATATCGGCGGATGTCCCATTTCAACATGGCTGATTTTGGCTTTTTTTTTTCAAATAAAAATCAGTTTTATCGACACGATCCAGTATATCTCCCTGATATTGTGGCAGTTATCTCTTTAAGATACAAGCAACAAAAAATGCACCCAAACAAAGTGGGGAAAATGTTTTGGATAGTTTATTTCTCCAATCAAAACACACAAGGGTATCTGTGACGTGATGCTTGACAACACCATCTGATCAGTCCCACTAAAACACCAAACCAAAGAATAGATTTCAAATCTATGCCCACTCTCCCCCTCTCCCCCCCCCCCCCCCCCCTCCCCCTTTTCTTGCTTAGGACAGTGCGAAAGGCCCGACTGACACGATCAGTGACAGGAAAAAATTGCGTCACGGTAAATGCGTGCCGCCTTTCGTTCTTATCGGCCTACCTCCCTTCCCCCCCTCTCAACCCTCCCTCCCCATGCTGTGCGATACTATGCAGCGTGGATGTGCGTTCTAACAATAGCCCATCTCCCCCCCCCCCCCCCCCCCCCCCCCCCCCCACCCACACACCCCCTCTCTCTACCCGCGACACAAAGGCATGTTGCCGCGCTCTCCACCACCACCACCTCCACCACCACCACCATCCACCCCCCCCCCCCCCCCCTTTCATACCTACGGTCCCTGTCCTCGCAGACACCTACACGTGCTCGCGGACACCTATGCGGACACATAAATTAACTGGGGCTCACGGACAACTCTACGGATGCATAAATTATCCCGTGCCGATTAGGTTCAAACAATTTCCGAGGCGATTGGTGACTAGACTAAATCCCTCCCCCTCTCACCCCTGATCGGTAAATGACAGTTGTCGAAATTTGATTCGGCAAGCGAGAGATTCATATACTAGGCACACACAGGCGCAGCTTCACTGACCCCTCAGGACTGCCTGTAGACAAGAGCAGAGGAAGACAAAGGGACAGAGAGGCCTAGTAAACTCTTGGTAAACTCTTTGATCTCAAGTCATTCACTGTTCATTCCCAGGAAAAAACTGGGATCCTGGTCACGCTGCACATTGCAGTTGAACAGGAGAGCTGGGACTTCGCCCAAAACCAGGGCGACACCAGACAACAAATCTACACCAGTGGGGCAGTCACCAGCCACAGGAGAGATCAACTATTCTCTCCGAAGCAAAGCTAAGTTTTTGCTTACCACTGGACTCAAACCCATCAGACCCTTACCCTCACTTTATGATGAAACAGTGAGAACCTGTCTATGAGTACCACTCTGGCTACAATACTGGGTATTCGCAAGCAGGGTGGATGTATAATAACCATATACATTCAGTGTAACTTAGACAGAACCCCTGTATGCCAACTTAAGCTTGCTGCACAGAGTGCAAGCGAGTAAAGTAGGAGTGAGGAAGGGACCCCTCATTGTGGTAGTCCAATGAGAACTGAAACACAGCCTATGGAAGTGACATGCCATTTCTTATCTATGTGTAAGTAATAAAAAGTTGATGTGTGAAAGTGCACTTAACTTGTGTCAGTTCCCTGTTGTTCAATCGAATGTTGAATGTTTGAACTTCTCTCTCTTCAATTCTGTATCTCGGAGCTATAAGTACTTTTAATTAAGAGTACAGGCCTAAGGAAAATTATCTCAGAGCCATTCTCTCCGTATTTTATCAATACCCGGAACAAATAAAAATTTCTTTGATGACTAGTACCGGAAAGTTGCTCCTTCCACCACTAGTTGCATGATAATGTAATGAGGAAAGTTAAAGAATCCCACAGCTCTCCCTCCCTCCCCCTCCCTTGCTCCCTCCCCCACTCCTCTCTTTGTCGCTCTCTCTCACCTTCCCCATCTCTCTCTCTCTCTCTCTCTGTCTCTGTCTCTCGAGTAGCCCTCTGTCTCCATATATACTTACATTTGAATACCAAATGAAATATCGCGCCTCGTGACCCCCACGACTTGCCCCAGAGTAGCATTATGTTCTCTCTCCGTCTTTCTGTCCCTCTGTCTGTCTGTCTGTTTGTCTCAGTTGCTCAGTCACAAACCTTAAGTGCCGAACACATGCGTAGGCGCATATACACACACAATATTTATACCATTGGTATGCTATTTATTCGTTATGATAGCCGATTATTTTAGCTTAAAGAATTAGTTGTAACAAAATGATCATACCTAACGCCAGTCTTTGTATAACCCAAGCTTCTTGTCCCAAATACTAAAACTCATCAGGGAGGGGGGAGGGGGATCTGAGCTGGGGAGGGGGGATTTTGTGGTGGGGGGGGGGGGGTGTCGACGATCGGGGGGGGGGGGGGGGATGAGGGAAAACCCCACCTAACAAACCAACCTCTCATGTCTATTGTCATGCTTCTTGGCTTTCCTCATGCCTTCCTTGTGGACC
>JADBJO010000084.1:85785-88285 GCA_016801955.1 Conus betulinus | reverse complement strand
GTCTCCCCTGATTAATATCGTTTTTTTTCGTCTGCTCTCGGTCTGAGCGAAGTCTGACCTTACGAAAAATGAGAGTCGTGATGTAAATAGCCCACACGCATGGTCATACTCTCTAAAGCATAAGGTTCTTCTGGCATGGATCCATGAAACTGTGGCCCTGAGCAGGATCCTGACAATTGCAATATTTACCGCTCGACTGCACTCACTGACATTAAGGTATCGTGAAATATCAAATACGCACTTCACTACGAAAATAACTTCTACACCTACCACCACTCCACCCATCAAACACGACTCTCAGCCTCAACAACTGTACATCATCCTCATCACCCTACTCGTCTCCTACCCTCTCCCTCCTCCTTCCCCCAACACCCCGTTACAAACCCTCATCTGGAGACGTGTACGAGACGTTGATATCATTATGAATACCACTAACCAGGCCTTTTCTTTTCAGCCAATGGCTTTTTGCATTAACTGTCTGTTTGGATGACAAGCAGTGCGGCAAGGAGGATTTGTAACGGGTGTTCATAAACTTCGGAGTCAGTCTTAAGTTTTGTACAGTTGGAATAAGTGTTCGAGTCAAGCGGTGTCTTCCGGTTCTTGTCTCTGAGATCCCTCAGCACCTGATAAGCACGCTGCTCAGTAAGATCTGAATGGTGTCTGGTACATAGCGCAACCATGATCGTCTTCCTCTATGCGTCAGAACAGAAGACCATAGTATAAACATTGTTTCGGGGTGTGAAAAGAAGCAAAGACAATGACAGATAACGGATTGAGAAGAATTCATTCAAAGGCAGAAAGACTGAGATGTGATTTATAGACGCATGAAATTTTTTAATGGTGTAAATTACATTAATTTAAGCAAGATTTTTAATTTGAAAATGAAATGAACAGTAAACAATAAACAGTAAACAAGTAGGGTAACTCTTGCTCCCATAAGAAAACCTAACACATAGTAACTTTTATTCAAGATTGGCACAGCCTTTTAAACTGAATAAAGTCAGACAAATACAAAGACGAACAATCTAATAGTAGGGGAAAAACAAGCGCAGGCCAACAACCCCTCTGTCATCACAATAACGACTTGGCAAAGATTTGGTCTTAAGGGGGGGGGGAAGGGGGGGGGGGGGGGGGGGGGGGCGAAGACGAAGAAAACGGGAACATGAAATTAAGAAAATATATTATAGATATGAAAACTCTTCACTAGCTGCCTGAGGGAACCATCGTAATCCCTCTTGAAGACAGATTTATTTGTATTGCCTGTTCCGAGGCCTTTCGTCCGCTGGATCGGAAATCATCAGGGAGACACGGCTGGTTAAGTCTGTGCTCCTAGTGTCAAATAGAGACACACCACAGTCCATAATAAGCAAGATTTTTAAACTAACAAATTCTGATAAAAAGAGAAATTCTGAAATGAAAATACGAATGAACGACGGTAAATCTGATGTAACTTAAGGGGGAACAAAATCCCACTTGCTAACAGAATAGAACAGATATGGAGTACAATTCCTGTCATCTTAAATGTGCACCGAATTAATACGTTCACAAATCTTGTGGCCAGTGACCCAAAATATTATGAACTGGTTTTTCAATTGGATAGTACATTACTCAGTTTATGGCGTTCAAACGCAACCTCACAGGTTGCATGTTCGCATAATCAATATTGAAAGGGAATCTAGAAAGACCGCCAGGCTTAGGCTGTTAAGGCATTCTTCCCTATACTACTACGATGACGACGACGATGACAACGACGACACTACTACTGCTGCTGCTACCGCTGCTATTACGATGACGTCGACGACGATGATGACTATTACTGCTACTGCTTGAAACTATCGCTCATTCGTAAAAGAATAAGTCACAACTGTAGTTCCATTATACATTGCCTGATTTCGATTACAATGTGTGTGTGTGTGTGTGCGTGCGTGCGTGCGTGCGTGTGTGTGTGTGTGTGTGCACGCGCGCGCGCGCGCGCGCATGTGTGTACGTGTATGTGTCTGTGAATTTAGGCTGTGTTACTGGACAACAACGTTCCCTGTTCTTCTGAGGAAGACTTAAGCGGTGTACCTAGGCTAGTAGCTCCCTGTTCCCCCTTAAAAAAAAAAAAAAAAAAAAAAAAAAAAAGCTAATAAGCTAATATGGACAGACGTTTTGTAACACTCTTCGCCGTTCATGTTTAAAGATAGATCCAGGAACAACTGTTCATATCTCGAAGTCGAAGTATGGAGGGGGAGGGGGAGGGGATGAAATGTATAAAAGTGATAAAAGACACAGAGCATAATGGCGCACTTGAAAACCACCCACCTCCTGTCGCACTCATCATTCTCCCACCCCACTTTTTACAGAGAGAGGGGCGGGGGCGGGGGGTGGTGGAGGGGGGGATCGGTGGGTGTGTGTGTGTGTGTGTGTGTGTGTGTGTGTGTGTGTTTGTTTTGTTTTTTTTTTTTTTTTTGTTGTTGTTGTTTGTTTTTTTTTTTTTTGGGGGGGGTATTTTATTTTT
>JADBJO010000084.1:47500-50000 GCA_016801955.1 Conus betulinus | reverse complement strand
AATGGGAAAGCTGCCTGGTTTTCTTTGCAACTCAAAAGCACAAACTTTCTGCCGTTTTAATACACCAGCATGACAGGTGGGAAGGGGATCTTCTCAAAAGAACTACAAGTACCTTTCAGCAGACCTCGCTTCTGATCACCTAGTTTAAACATGGCGCGTCTCCCAGCACCCATACACTTTACATAGGCTTTAGCGCCTTAGCTTAAAGCTGTGGCAGACCAATTGACATAGGCTAGAACACCAAGGCAACATCAAAATGTTGTTACACTCTGCATTGTTATGTGCTGATTTCTTTCAGTCGTGACAAGTTCCTAACATAACATTATCAGTCTACTGAATCCCTCAAAGTCGGAGCGTGGCTGCCCCCATGTGGCGGGGTAATCAAAAACGGTCACACTCGTAATGTTCTCATCCCCAGCTGATGTATTTGTACCATAGTGTTCATATACTTCAGCTGTTCGGATGGTCCTTGGAATCTTTTAGCATGGGTACGACAACAACAAAGGCTTTACTGTGTATTTTTACTGTTTATCCTGATTCAGATGTTGCAGGTTCTGAACAGTGTATGCTTTAACAGAGGATGCGGGTGCATCTGGACCCATACTAATGCCTGGAGGAATTTGATTATTGCTCTTTAAGGTATGAATCCACCAGGACTTGCACTCTATCAGAAGGGTATAGTTCAAATGATGCAACTGATTGTTTTTTTTTTTTCCATTAGATGCAAGAACACCAAAATCTGCTGACATAGAATGAATTACATTTTCAAAAGAGATACCAGAAATTTGATTAGAACAGTTCTTATGGTTCCACAGGTATAAAGACTTTCTAGTCGGCCTGGGTATAGGGGTACCCACAAACACACTGTGAAAGTTAACAAAGGTACATATATGAAAAAGTGCAGTCTCTCTTTTGGTAGACATCTGCTCTTTGTGGACTGCTGACACTAGGACTGTGATAATATGATCCAAGATGTGGCTGTGTGTAGGAAATGGGTTGTGCTGTGGCAGTACCACTAAAAAAAGGCATAACACAGAATAGAAACAGGGGAGGCGACTCTCTCACCACTCTAACATTCGGACCACTAAATCATCATCTGCTATGTGCTGATCCTCACAGATCAAGATTTATTTTTCACCATTCCACTAACGTTGAGCGTCATTTTCATCTTGTCTGTAATCAAAGCACAAGCACACGAGGCATACATTGTCAGCCAAAATCCAGACACTGACACAGGCACATGATCACATACTTTATCAAAAATTACATGTACATCCTCTTCTTTGGCTCTCAGCTACACACAACTCGAGGTTCACCGTTGATGAGATATTTTGCACATTTTTCATCCACCATTAAGGTCTCCAGTTCTGTGTGCATGGGATGATCTCTGAACATGACAGCAGGTTCATTTTTTTTTGGGGGGGGGGGGGGGGGGGGGGGGGTGGCTGGTGTCATTCATCCCAATGTCCTCTTTTCTGCAAGTCTGAAGTGGGATTTTTTTTCCCTTTCAATGCATGCAATCACACACATACACACAGAAGTTTTAAGTCTTATCGGTAAAGGTCAGTATCTCTGAACAGATTCCAGAGAAATATCCTCTAATGCAGCCATCTCAAGCAAGAACCCAGAACCAGAACCTGACTGGCCTGGTGGGTAAAAAATATATCAGATTTGTTCCATGGTCCGGGTTCAATTCCCACACAAGATGGCTATGTAGGAAGAGATTTTCTCTATGAAGTTCACATCTGTGAAGACTTCAGTGCTTCAGGTCACACTTTAAACCGAGGTCCTGTGTGTGAACACATGTCAAAAACAAAAAAAAATCCTGCATGTGTATTAAATCCCATTCTGCCTTTCAGAGAAAAGTAGACCATCTTGTGTCAACTGGATGGACGACACTAAAGTAAACCACATCACAGAGCTGTCTTGTTCAGGCATTATTTACCGAAGACCTTACTGGCGGGATTTAAACAAGTCACATACGCTAAAATATCACTGATGGGGAATCTGAAATCTGGCGAGGAGCGATGAAAGAGACAGAATCCATAACATTTGGATCAAATACCACTTTACCACAACAGACCCCCCTCTATGCACATTCAACATTTGTGACAAGACACAAACAGCACTGACAAACATGCTGTCAACAAATACTGCCAGCATAGTCCCTCCAGAGTAAACTCTTTAAAAAAAAAGAAAAAGGAAAAACAAAACTCAAAAAGTAACACCTGAGACCTTTTATGTGTAAATATACACTGATCCTTTTTTTTCTTAATAACTAGTACAAACTCTAGGCACTAAAAATAGACTCTTTCATGTTCACACTCCAACTAAAAACACATTTTAAGAACAAAGAAAGACACTCCTTGTGTTTACACACAAAACAAAATAACAATCTCAATATCCGAACATGTGAAACACACACTGGCATCCGCAAGCCTTTTCTGCAACATTTACGGTTGTAAATATTCTCATTTAAAATGCCACCATGGAAATCCAA
>JADBJO010000084.1:17500-42500 GCA_016801955.1 Conus betulinus | reverse complement strand
AAAAATCTTCACACACACGCGCCCACACACACACGCGCCCCCCACACACTCTCTCTCTCTCTCTCTCACACACACACAACTCTCTCTCTCTCTCTCTTACACACACACACACACACACACACACACACACACACACACACACACACAGAAGCAACAACAAAAAAAAAAGGAGGTACAAATCCTTTTACAATTTTAACAACAAATCACGATGATGTTCCTCAAAACCAAACCACTGCCTCAACACTTCCTACATCACTTCTTCAGGAAAACCTCCATCTACAGACGTCGGGTCAACACTTGGGACTTCCTCTGCAGCAGGGTCTTCTTTGGTGGGGCGTTTGGCAGGTTTGTCCCTGACAGCAAAGCTCAAGGACTCCTTGTCGAACTTCAGCAACATTACGCCCAGTTCTCCATCAAATCTGTTTTTGGTGACCTGAGCATGCGTAAAGAAAAGACACAATTTTTTCTCTTTTTTTAAATCTTCTTCCATTTTTTTTTCTTTTTTGCATGTTTTTTTTTCCTTAACATTAAAGGAGCATGAGAGTGATGAAGATGATGCAACAGAATTTTGCTGCAATCTGAGACTCCGTAACAGAGTGGTTTTCCATGCATGTTTCAAAACATTCGAAACTGACCAGGCCTGGGAAATACTGACACCTGCAGTGTTGGATAGAAAATTAGATCAACACTCTCAGGAATGCATGCACTAAGCGGATAAAACTCAACTGTGTAATTCCAGTTTTCCCATTTGAGCACAGAGTACATACAATTCTGAGGAGTAGCTGGCCAGGGCCAAAAAATCCCACAAATAAATGTTTATACTATGACTTGAACCCAAAACTTGGAAGTCCATGATGAAAAATCCCTGTGGCTGGTATGGATACATTTAATGAGATTTCAGCATGAATATGTAGGACTTCAATCACTTCACGGTGGTAAGAACCTACACATAATATAAATGAAAATGGTACAACAGAAAATTCACACCAGAACTGTCAGTGCTGTGAAGTCTCATCAAATACTATACCCATAACAACACAAATCACACACAATATATCTTTTCTCTCAGTTATTTACAGTATAAACTATCCTATGCACAGACAAAATGTGCATGAAGAATACAAAAACAAGGAGACATAACAAGATTCAGATCTTTTCTGCCCTTTGGGGCATGGAGGATACCACAATGCTAACATTTTGGGTCACTATGTCATTGGAATCAAATAAGACTGAAACAGGCGTATATTTCTCATTATGTAAAAAAAAAAAAAGAAGAAAAAAAAACCCAAAAGCTCCCGCAAAATCACTGTGTTTTATATGAAGATGAACAGTCTCCATCTGTTTCCTTTCCAACTTTTTCATTTCTTTTTCTCTCCCACCCCATTTATTTCCCCTTTTCTGTTCTCCTCTTCCCATCTCCCATAATGCCCACTCACCTGCAGGTACTTCCTGCCACGCACAGAGGACAGCCGTTTGTCTTGTAGAATGAGGACGTTGTCTGCCTCCTGGGTGGCCTTAGCACTGCCAAACACCGACGCCGTTGTCAGGTCATCAGAATCTTTTTCCTGCTCAGCATAAAAAAAAAAAAAAAAAAAAGGGGTTTCAACTGAAGGTAAGTGAACGCGTTTTCTATGTTCAGCACTTGCTGTTTTCTGCTTTTGTCTTTTTTTGGGGGGTGGGGTGGGGATTGGGGTGCTTTTTACGTTTTTCGCAGTATGCGTGTCTATTATATTTTTGTTCTAGTAATTTTCTTTCTGTCTATTCTCTAATTTAAAAAAATGAAAACCTGTGCAAATCCTTTCTTTCCCCAATTCTATGCACAATATTGTTATCTTTTCCTTTTTATTTCACAGCTGAAATAGTGTCACTTTCGCTCATGATTTCAGTGGGAAGAGTTGTTTTTTTGTTTTTTTTCCCTCAGATCTATTTTTAGCTTGAGAGATGTGCTTTACAATCCAGAGAGCATTATACTTTGGAAAATCCCAAAGGTGGTACCTGTGTTCTGTACATAAAAATAAGCATTACCTGTGTTCTGTATATAAAAATAAGCATTACCTGTGTTCTGTGCATTAAAAAAAAAAAAAAAAAGAGTACATAACATCTGCTTAAGCACATATTTTGATCCAACAATTCAAATTGCGGCATATGTCATGTGTGCAACATTTCATACCTTGTCAACGAGCAGAAGCAAAGTCAGTCAATGTGTGTGCATACATTCTGCATTATCCAGGAAGTGTATGGTTTGCACGTCTCTTTGCTCAGTGCCTACCTTGCGGGGGTGAATGACGAGGGTGACGTGGCAGTTCATGTTGGTGGCAAACTTGCGGAACGCGGCGATGAAGGAGTCCTGCTTGGCGAAGCGGTCGGCCCACTCCCCGTCTGACCCTATCATGAACTGCAGGTTGTGTCGACGACCACGTGGGCGATGTCGTGAACATACACCGCATGGGACATGGCCTGAGGGGGAGGACAGACCGCGCAGTCAATGAATCAGGTCAGCTGCTGCTGCTGTTGTTGGCTGCTCATATCATAAGCAGAACACGACATTCACAAGCTTTTAAAAATCAGCTGGCTAAACTCTCCAGACTAACTGGAGTTAAAATTCAGGAACCAGGGGATGGAGGGGTGGGGTGGGCTAAAATGGAGGTAGTCTGGCTTTTGACTAAAACCAGGAAAGAGAACAATATACCCGAAGGTGTGGGTGGGGCCCAGAGAGGTACTGTCCTCAACTGCCAACAAACAAGCTGGGAGCAATCCTGCACCACCCTTGGAAGCCGGCACGGTGTTCACAAAGAGTACAGGCACGCAGGATTGCTCCCAGCTGGTTTGTTTGGCACTTGAGGACAGTAGTACTTCTCTGGGTCCCACCTGCACCTCAGGGTATATTTTTCTTTCTTTTGACGGAAAGCATTTCTAACCTGCTTGTGTTTCAGTTGACAAATATGGGATATGCAAAGAAACTGCATTTCCCACACATAACATCATTTCTGCTTTCTTCTGCAATATTTTTTTTTTTTAACAAACTTTGAAATTTGGACTTTTTTCACTGAACTCCGCATCTCCAGGATGATTTCTTGATTAGAGAAATTCAGCAAAATTTGGGAGGGTTAGCAACTATGTCAATGTTTCATGAAGAATGTCTGTAAGTCATGTTACAACACACACTTATGTCCAGCTTTTTCTTTATTTCAGAGTGGAGGCTATCTGCTTTGATCCATGAGACCAGTCTACACACAATGATGCTAGCATTTTAGAAGACGAGTCTGGCAGCTATCTAAACTTTTCACTCAAAGTAACTGGTTCATAGAACAGATAAATGGAAGAAGAAAAATCACTGCCTGACCTCAATGACCTTGCGGATGCTTTCCTGGCCAAAGAAGGTCATGAAGAACATGGGTAGTTCTTCAAAGCGATCAGCCCAAGTCTCAAAGTCCTCCAGATGTTTGCTCAGGTTGGTCCTGAGAAGGACAAGAAAAAAAACAACACTGAAACAGATGTAAACACCCGCCCACATCTCCCAAGGTAATTGGTCTGGTCAACTGATCATCACAACAGAAACATCTGCAGCTCTTCAAAGCAGACAAAAAAAGAATGAGGAAGACAAGCTTTTGTTCCCTTTGAACCATGCAATCAACCTGCCTCCCGGTACAAAAGATGATGAGTGATAGCTGATGAACATTATTCCATTTTGATTTGAAAAAAAAAAAAAAAAAAGAAAACTGGAATGCTTAGGTGGAAAAAATCATCTGCTGTGCTTCCTTATTCTCAAACACACTCACCAAACTCAGCTGTAAATTGTGACAAATGAGGTCTTTACTTACTCCTGGATGTATCAGACATGAATTAGACTCTCCGCCGCTTCCATCCCCTCCTCCCCATAACATCCCGGGAAAAAAGGTGTGTGACAACAATGGGGAAGAGTTTACTGGGGCGAACTCACAGAGCAAACTGAAAGCACTTACAGAGCAAACTTACAGAACTCTCTGAGCAAACTGAAAGCATTTACTGAGCAAACTCAGCAACTCACAGAACTCACTGAGCAAACTGAAAGCATTTACTGAGCAAACTCACAGAACTCACTGAGCAAATAGAAAGCATTTAGTGAGCAACTCACAGAACTCACTGAGCAAACTGAAAGCATTTACTGAGCAAACTGAAAGCATTTACTGAGCAAACTGAAAGCATTTACTGAGCAAACTTACAGAACTCACTGAGCAAAGTGAAAGCATTTACTGAGCCAACTGGAAGAACTTACTGAGCGAACTGCGTCAGCATCATCTTGCCCAGTCTGACATTGTTGATTTCAAAACTGCCCCACAGGGTGTTCACCTGTTGGACCAGAGCATTGCGTTGTCATCATGAATAACCATGCAACGAACAAAGACATCACAAACACACACAAACAAAACTGTCATGACTTATCAGGAATGAAAATAATACAACAGAGCAGGAAGCCCGGGATGTAGGGAATTCGAGAAAAATGTAACCAATTGCATACAAAAGAAATGTGTGTGTTGCTTTCTCTTTTTCACTATTCCAGAGCACAGACACGTACATGTTGATGAATACACACCTATTAATACACCCATAAGCTAGATACGTACAAGACACTGTCATGTAGTACACTCATATACACAAAACACATAATATTACATCTCTGTAAGAAGGTACACCAGCATGAACACACTCAATCTCTCTCTCAGGTCCTTGAGAAGGGAAACAACTTGCCAACAATGCCAACCTGTACATGGAAAAAGGGGGGGGGGGTTTAGCAATTTTACTTATTAATTCATGATTATTGCTTTCTATCTTCACAAGCATTAACACCCATGGCCATCTAGACACAAGTCAGGCATGCGTCTGCACGACACGAACACACACACACACACACACACACACACACACACACACACACACACACGGTGAGAAAGGGAAAAACTGCCTACCCCTTGCATGCACAGGTCCAAGGAATAATCGCTGATGAAAGTGGTTTTCCCTGAACCGGTGGGACCTGTAAAAACCGTCAGTTCTCCACGCCGATGCCCCTTCAACAGCCGGTTCAGTGCGGTGTAGCGTTTCCACTGTTCACATACACACACCTCTTGTTCAGATCGATGCCACTTATCCACTTTAAAAAGGGGTGAACAAAAGTAATATTCACGGGCATTATGTGTTTGCAGGGTGCCCTGGTGGCAAGGCCGCCACTTTTGTTTTTGCTATTGGTTTCAGTGGAAGAAAACGATTTCCTGAGAAATCAACTCTAAAAATTATAAATCATATGCACACGCAAACCTACACACACACACACACACACACACACACACAACACACACACACACACACACACATACACACACACACACACACACACACACACACACACACACACACACAGCTTCCATTCACCCTTTCACCCACAACACTGACCTTGACCCCAGCCACCTGCTCCGCATGAGTAAGCTCAGAGAAGATTTCCTGCCGCAGCTGAGCAAAGGACACAATGGATTTGTGCTTGACCGGCCGCGCCTTGCTGAGCACTGAGCGAAGCTTCACGCCATGCCGCAGAGCCTCAAACGGACTGGGGTCATCCACGCTGGGCCTGAGCAGATCAGAAAAAAATAACCGGAGCTTAACTGTTGTACAGTAATTACATTTTCAATACTGATGAACCGTTCAACTGTCTACTCATCCGTCCACAATTACCAACCATCTGCTCGTCAAGAGTAACTCTACATTTTGTTCCCATATGGATTATATGAGAAGGTTCAAGCTTAAAGATACAGAGTCATCTGACCCAGACACCATTTGTAGAACGCTTTAATTCAAGCAAAGGAAGTTTTTTTTTTTTTTTTTTTTCAGCTTGTCTTAATTGTGAAACTATGAGACAGTAGTAAACAACTGTCTTTTTCATATGATTCGGCAGTTTAGGTACCGCTGAATCAATAAGGACACATCAAAAACGGTGTAGACTGTATGGGTGTGAGTGAAATCTCTTACGAGGCACACTGTTAGAAGATCAAGAAGTGGGTAGCTGATGAACAGATCAATGCAAATTAAAGGTCAATGCAGTAATCAGTTACAATATAAATGCACAGGACACATCAAATAAAACAACATCTACATGAAACTACAACCACAGTTAGAATTTTATATAGTATTTGGAGCAATTTGCACTTATGGGCTGGGGATGGGGGTGAAGAAATTTTCATTTAAAGAGGAGAACCTCTGTTTCATAAGTTCCTCAGAAGCTGTAGAAAACCATTTGGTGGTTAAATACACTTTACACAGCGAAAAAAAATGTGTATTTAAAGAGCTGATCGATGAAGAATAAGAACGTTTAATTTCAAAGTTTTTACTAGACAACTGGACAAAAAAGCCACAAATCAGTTCTAACGAACATGTCAGATGAACAAATGAACATGGTATTCCATACCGATTAGCAGCCTTTCCCAGCAGACAGGCCAAAGATGCTATTTTTAGCTTAAAACATCTTCAATGTATGGTTCCACTCCAAAACTGCATAGCACTTCAATTTCTTATTCAGAAATGTTCAATTTTCAATTTAATTTGGCGCAGACTGATGGATCCCTATTCACGTTCGAAGCAGCTCAATTTCAGATGGAGAGACAGAGAATTTGCCAGCACTTAAGAAAAACTCTTTAGAGACATTACCAAAAAACAAAACTGTGATCATTCCAGTAGATAATAACTTCTATATCAAAATCAAATACAACTGAAAATAACAGAGCTAAAATGACAGTCTGCTGACAGATCAAATGCAGTGATGGCGATATCAAAACAAAAGAATCTGGTTAGAACAATTGTAAATCAACACACTGGAACCCAACAACTGTGTCTTGTGCATTTCTTTGATCACATGAGCATACTTGTAGTGTGTACGTGTTGGACTGTTTGTACATGTGTTTATGTCGATCTGTGTGCATACACACATGACGTGGCACATTGTCAGCATCACACTGAAGCTCAAGAATTATGAGCATATGTGTATGGTGTGTGTGTGTGTGTGTGTGTGTGTGTGTGTGTTGTGTGTGTGTGTGTGTGCGCGCGTGCACGTGCACATGCTTGTGTATAAGTGGTGAGCGTGCACGCATGTGCAAGTGCAATTCTGGGTATGTGTAAATGTGAGTGCATATATGTGTATTTGTGCCTTCATATGATGAGCGCTAATGTTTGTATCTGTGCGTACACACACAAAAGCAAGCGAGATTTTCACACAGACAATGTTTCAGATCACAGCAGCACAACATCTCACCGTATTATGGAGCATCTCTTGTCGTTCAGCTTTTTGGAAAACAGTTTGGCGGCCTCCCAGGCTCGAACATCATCCCCAAACCACAAGATCAACCTGGAAAAACGCTCCAACGATGGCAGCAGCTGAAACAGAAATGCATCGTAAACATTCAAAATGAACTAAAGAAAAACACAAAACAATAAACAAAAAGAAAAAGATACAAATGAAATACATAAATATTGCTTTTATTACATAACACTATTCCCTCCATTACAAGATCGAATATGTGTTGCGGTCACCTCTCACAAAGATCAAACAGCATGTTGCATATATGAAAAGAAAAGTTCTTCTCAGTCTTGTGTGAAGACACATAGCAGAAAAAACTAAAAAGTCCCTTGTAACGATTAACTGGCAGTCAGTGGGATTTCAAGTAAACCCATTTTCTTATAAGGACACAACAATCTAACAGAAAAAGTCAACATAAACTATGCCTAGTTTGGTTGCTAGTCAGAACAGGGGGAGGGAAATTCTACAGAAGTGAAATATAATATCACAATGTAACAAAGACGATCCATTAACTAATCTTTTTATCTTTATGAGGAGGGAATCTTACAAAACGGTCGTTAACAGATGCTCCACTTTAATGTTTAAAAAAAAGAAGAAATCATCAAAATAACATAATTTGTGACAATTATTGAACCACAGAGTGTGTGTGTGTACGCCAGATTGCACTTCGACTGCGAGCATGACAGTACGCTATACCTCCTGCGCAGTGCCGATATCCCTGACGGCAGAGCCAAAGCCGGTGCCTTGGTCTCCTGGTACACGGCCATGGCATCCCATTCATTGCACGTCAGCACCACATCTTTGACGTCCTTACTCAACGCGTTCAAACCAAACAGACCCAGCACACCTGACCTGAAAAGAACACAGTGGACAGCTCACAGCAACTGACAATGAGATCAAATCATGAGCACTTTCCACCAAATGTTTCTCTGGATCAGTAGTTTGAAATAAGAGACTGGTCACTGTTGAGTGGGTGGGGTGGGAGGGGGGGGGGTTTACTTACCATCCCTTGCCTAGGATCGAGGACAAAAAGAGGTGGGGAGAGGGGAGGGGGGGGGATCTAAACTGAAACCAAGATCCAAGGGCCACCTCAATCCCAGTGGGGTCCATGACAATGCTTCAGTCAGGAGATCAGGAGGGCAAAGCACCTCTGAGGCGCCTAGGAGTCCATCCCTGGAAAGCTTCGGACAACAAGGTGTCTCTTCACAAAATATACATGAAAATCTATCCATATCAACCCGGGATTATTCTTTTTTCTTATGCAAAGAGAGTCATTCAAAAGGCCCCTTTCTTCATGAATACACACTGAAACTGGAATCACACACACACATAGATAGACAGACACACACACACACACAAACACAACCTGGCCATACACTAAATCTTAATATCACTTCAATGGAAATGTTACTCAGCCAGTTCCTCCACAAACTCTCTTCCACACAAGTGGCAGGGACTTACTTGGGTAGAAGAGATCCCTGGACCACTCTCACATTGTCATTCTCCTCTGGTATCGTGCAGGTCAGGCGATGGATGCCAATCAGGCGGCCAACTCCATCGTAAGCGGGGAATATCAAGCTGTTTGAGGCGATGTCGAACCGCACGCCATAGGTTTCCAAAGTGCTGGCATTCATCTCCTTCACACAGAAATCAAGAGAACCGTACTGGCTTGTCACAGAGGTTTACACTAAGCGTGCATTGTACGTATGTATGCATTTTCTGCATGAATTCTTGTGTGATTACGCAGGAATGTGCATATATGTGGGTTAATATAAGCAAAAAAACACACAAAGGACACGCTGTGCAAGTCTTTTCAGAGATTGAAAACTTAACAGTTGTCACTTCATCTTGCTGGCCACTCACTTTCAATCAATTCAAGTATTTGAGAGAGAAAAAAATACTATCAAGTCCCTCAAGTATTATGAAAATGATAGAGAAGATACTAAAAAATCAAAAGTGTTCTTAACTTATAAATAGGTCAATAAAGAAAAATCCATAAAAAAAGGGTTGTTCATGCTGCAGAGATGTGTTGCCTCATTTTCTGATAACTACTCAGTGCTTCCTCATCTTAAGTGCGAGTCTGAGCATCCATGGGTATTTTTTTGACAATACAGCAACATTTAAGGCCATCAAGTTTGAGGTTCAAGTGATGTGAGAATATGTCTGACCTTCACCTGGAAATAAGGTGAGCTGAAAGAACAGTTTGACAGCATCATTTCAATGAAACCCTTGAATGTAATGTTATCCACGTATATCAGCACTTGCATAAAGCTACCGAGAGAAAAAATGACGAAAAGCAACCAGTTGTTTGTGTTTTGACAACTTCAGTTTGATGACAGCTACGATTCACAGCCATTTCAGGGTGTAGTTTTCACAACATATCATCCTTGCTCCAAGAAACATGGGCTTTTTTCTGCATACCAAGGGACACAACTCTTCAACAGCCCCATAGGAAGAATATATAGTGGCCTGTTAACCTTTATAAGCTTACTAGCTGTTTTACCCATACCTCCTACATCCCACCCTCTCCTATTCTACTCTACATCTCCTACAATTCTCTCTGTTCTCCCCTATCTCCCTACTCTCTTTGTTCATCTTTGTCATGGGTCTGATCACAAAATTATTTTCAAACTGAAATTTCTTCGCTTCACTGCATAATATACATCGCCACCCAGAAATACAACTGCCGTTACTCAATTTTTCTGAATTCTTTTTAGATTTTTGGCATACTTTAAGAGCAGGCCAAGGGGCATAACGTAGCCCAGTCCCAATCACATCATCCTAACAATAAACATGCTGTAATCAAAATACTTGTACTGTAACTCAGCTCGCAGTAAATCCTGTGGGGATAATAATAAGTTTTTTCATCTCCCGTAAAATTTGTATTCAGGCTTCCGGCAGCTGTATTTCCGGGCAGCGAAATATCATGTTGCATCAAAAATGGGACGGTCTAGCACAAAAATAATTTCACTCTTGGTCTGTCCAGAATCCTGATGAGTTACAAAGCAATTTTAGTATGGATCGAATGAAACCTCTGGATCTAGTATAAAGCATGTGCACAGACAAGTCAGACTTTAAATATTAGATGACAAGTATACTTACCAACCCTTGAAAGAAATCAGACTGGAAAAAAATCACTGTGATCATGTCCTTCATTTTCATTTAAACTGAATGCTAACACTTTACCTGTCTAAAAGAAAAAAGATAAAATTCATGGCCAAAAAAAGAACTGATGTCACATCTCGCACTTCATTTATGAGTATCGTACTAAAACATTGTCATCATACAAAGATGATTCCTGGCAAAAAGTTGCTGTATGTGTTCAGAATCCTGAACACTCGATGATCCTCCCTCACTCACGTGGATGTCAAAGTTTTCTTGGATCTGTGCGACCACCTCTGTGGCGCAGGACTTGATGGGCAGGGCGGATTCCCACATTCTCTCCGCCTGCTGGGAGCCCCTGTCTGCCTTCTGCACAGACTCCAGGTCCTTGAAGCACTCAAAATCTTTCCTGCATCCACAAACAACTCAGTAGTATGCATCCATTAGGTCTGCAGATAATGACTAACAAGAAAGAGTTTAAAGACAGCTACTCATGGAATGAGAGTTGTTTGTTATCAGGTCAGCCTTTGGTTGTGATGACCAAATCACACACACACACATACACACACACACACACACACACACACACACACACACACACACACACATGCACACACACACACACACACACATCCCTATCTGTTTAGGGTTGTTTGTGTGGCAACAAGTTATACCGGCATTAATCTTTGATTTTTTTAAAATCACTCAAGAGTACGGACTCTATCAAATCATATAAAATAATATATAATGAAACTATTCATATCTTGGTCTGTGTTTTGCATGAATTTGCCTGGAGATTCATTTGTTTTTAAATGGACTTTCAACAGTTGAGAAGACTCTAAAAGAGTTAACATAATAAGAGCTGGACAGTACTGATGGAATAGTCTGGATAAATTTGAATGATCTATTCTCCTGCCAAACAGTTTAATTACCACTGTACTACTTAAGGCACAGCGCTGCACATATATCATCTGCTGATTTTGTCCGTGAGAGACAAAGACTGCAAAGGGGATAACCACTAACAGCAAAACACTTTCCAGTGCGCACAATGACTTACACATTTCTGACACAGAGAGACAGAGTGACAGATACAAAGAGACAGCCAGGATGGGCTGGCAATGTATGTTGATCATGATGGTCACTGCTGCAACAAGATCACTTCCAGGGGAGGAATGGGGGGAGGGAAAAAAGACAATGCGGCAGTAGAAGGTAATGGAATGGGGGGGGGGGGGGGGGGGGGGGGGGGGGAGAGAAGGGGATGCTTCGGTATCAACCAGACCTGTTAAAATTCAATCAGTGATCATTACCAGCAGCTTGAGTTTTTTTTTCTCTTGGGCTTGAAGGGGGGTGGGGGTGGGGGGGGGGGGGGAGGAGGGGGGAGAGAGAGGAGAGAGGGGCAAGGGAGGGAGCAGAATGGGGTGAAAGTGTGGGAGAGTGGGAATGGTGAAAAGGTGATCATGTGGGGGGAAGGGGGTCCTTTCCTCATTTAAATTACCTTATCGTTACAATTTACAAACTCACCTAAAGATACGTACCTGCATCTCTGACAAAATTCATCTTTGTTATGTAAGTGGACTTGTACTTCTGATAAATGGCATTATTGTGACTGAAGCCTGCCTGCATCCCTGCTACATTTTTTTTTGTGAAAACTACCTGTGTCTCTGCTGAATTACACCACTTTATTGAAATTAAAGCCTACCTCCATCTCTACTAAATTACAACACCCCCACCCCAATGTCTGGTAAATGAGCAAATCATTATCACTGAATCTGTCAGTATCATTACACTGATACCTACCTCTGCCTCTGCTAGATCATGTCTTTATCACTGAAGTATGTATCCATCCCTACTAAATATGTTACATCGCTGTAATTGTAGCCTACCTGCATCTCTGCTCAATTACATCACTGTTAGTGTTACCAAAGCTCACCTGCGTCTCTGTGACAGTGACGACAGCAGGACGATGTTGTCCTGAAGGTCATGCCAACCTCCTCTTTTGCTGCAGTGTTGACACAGAAAATGGCCTGAAAACAGCAACATCACAGCAGCACTGGCACATTCTATTAACAAAATGACAGCTTTAATAAAAAATGTCATGTTTACAACTGGATCTAAAAGCAAATTAGGTGTATTCAGGTTCGCACACACACACACACACACACACACACACACACACACACACAGGCAAATTCAAAGTATATACAAAATATGTTGTTAAAGAAAAAAAGGACCAATATATTCATACGTCAAATGTTCATTTCTACTGGTGAAATATCTGCAGCATGAATTTTCATCATTGGACAGAGCTTTTCACTCAGTTTCATGAATCACAGACACTTTATGATGCAACTGAAGCATGCTTCCTGATCAAATTTAATGCAGTTTGTTTACCTGTGGTCATGTTGATGAATAAGTTGTCACCATTAGAGGTCACCTTTGACTTTCTGTTGTTCTGTGCCAGACGGGGACATTTTGTGACTACACAGGTGAACCCAAAATCAAACTTCATTTCATGCTGAGCCAAAACACCTTTGATTTCATCCATCGATACAATCTCCTCCTCCTTCACCTTCACCATCTTCACAGGCCTGACTTGCTGGAAGACGGGTGTGTCAATGTGTGGCAGAAATCCCATGTTGTGTCCAGTTCTTGTTAATGTGGAATAACATCTGGTCAAACATCCTGGTGTCATGTCTGTCCGTAAGTATTGTGGTGACACCCTGGCACAATTTCTTTTTCCAGGTTGAGGTCTATACAATTGTGAGCATGTAACTTTAGAATTCATATCAAATGCTTTATCTTTACTGGATGACAAAGAATGAAAAGAATTTTTAATTTCAACAGCATGCCCCGATGCTGACGGGTGTGAAACTGTGACAATATCCAGACGTAGTCTCAGCCCTATTCCCTATCGCTGAACAAGACATTTCATATTCGCAAAATATCTTCTCTACTGTTCTTGGCATCTTCAGTTCATCTCTTGTGTGTGAACGCACCAAATGCTCGACTTTTTCTCACTGTAGATAAAATGTGGCTCCGTTGCCATCTATCCTTCAATTTGACTTTCAAAGTCCAACGAGGTACCATTTTGCCAGTTCTGCCCACACTGTCAAAAAACAGTAAAGTGTTAACGAAAAAAAAAACGCTCGTCTGCTATTTATAAATAAATTATCACGTTAGGATCTTCAGTGCAAGTCTTTGGATAGTAACTTTAGCATAACTGAAGACTACAGAATGAGCGATAGTTAAAGTGACAACTGTAACGTGCAACGTGATGTTATTGATATTCCGTCATTCTTTCAATCAAACAGCACGAGCTAAGTTCGTGTTCTAAACATCTTTGAATCATTGCACACTCTTTCCCGCCATGTTGTTTTGATGGATGGTATTTTAGAGTTGTCTTTCGTAGGTAAGATGGATAACCCAAACCCTAAACCTAACGAAGAGTGACAGCAGATGACACATCTTACTCAAGCCGTTACATACTCCCATCCCCTTTTTTTTCTGACTGTAAATGGTGACATTTACATCTTGTCTGCGATATGGCCCAATGAGATCGGTTGCATTTTCTAAGTCCTGTGGCACTCCCACCGCCACGGTATCACACACACACACACACACACACACACACACTCTCTCTCTCTCTCTCTCTCACGCACGCACGCGCGCGCGCGCGCGCGCGCACACACACACACACTCTCTCTCTCTCTCTCTCTCTCTCTCTCTCTCTCTCTCTCTCTCACACACACACACACACACACACACACACATCATACGCAAATACAAATTTAAAGAAGAAAAAAAAAAGAATAGTAGCAGAGTGCGGAGTGTGTATATTTTTCTTGTTTTATTTATTTTTACAATTTCATTTTCCATGCCACTCTGGGCAGTGGCATTATCCCCATGCCACATACACCAACTCCCTGTCCACAGCCACACCCTGGGTTGTCCCTTCACAACCACAGCACCGGCAATCCACAACGAGCATTTAATGTCATGTCAGCATGAGTCAACCCACCGGATATGACACTGCACTGCCGCTGGGTCACTTTACTGGTGCGTGTGTGTGTGTGTGTGTGTGTGTGTGTGTGTGTGTGTGCGTGTGTGTGTGTACGCAGGCTGATACACCCGCTGACACTCCCTGTACAGACAGGCAAGGATTAATCCCATCTACCCAACAAAGGGAGTGAAGTTTTTGTGTGTATGACTGTTGTTTATCCCACCATTAAGGCAGCCAGCCATACTCCATCTTCAGGGAGGTGTATGCTATGTGTAACATGTCATCCATACCAACGGTCAAACTGGCCTTCTCTTCCAAAAGTTGGTGACGGGATTTTACATGCGTGCAAAATGTTTAGTGTGTGTTCACACACAGAACCTCGGTTTATAGTCTCATTCGAATGACTGTATAGGAAATGGAGTCAGAACCAATGTCAACTCCAAGGGAAAAATCCCCCTGTACCGAAACGGCCCAGTGAAGATTCAAACACGCAACCCTTGGATTACGAATCCGGCGCTCTACCAACCGAGCCATTCTGGCCCCCCAGTGGTGCTCAATCTGACTGAGTATAGATCAGAAACCTCCTACTAAACCCCCATGCTGATGACATTAAATAAGTCACAGAACCAACATGAGTGTGTGACCTGTCTGGCAGGGGCTACCATGAACATCTGGTGACAGTCCTCATGAACTTACAGATACTGGCGACTTTGACACAAACTTACAGAGGGTCTATGAAAAGAAAGAAGAAAATCAAAACTGAGAGCACCATGAGAGCAAGTCATGTAGGGCCACTTGCTTTCATCCTTTGTGTGTGTGTGTGTGTGCGTGTGCATTCGATGCGTGTCGAGCGTATGCATGTGTGTGTGCGTGTGTGTATGTGTGTCTGTGCGCACTCACGCATACACGTGTTAATTAGGATCTGGAGGTTCTGTTGATGGGGAGCAGGAGGGGAAGAGGGGTTACAGATTTTTTTTATATCACAGTATAGTTATCTGTCACTTACAGCTTTCAAGTCAACAATCAGTCTTGATTTGACCAAACCCCATAATTTCTAGTTCTTCTGCCTGCCAAGAAAATATCGTCTAAATCTATTTGCACCCAAGATCAAAAGTTTATAATTCTTTTTTTTTAATGCTCAAACTAGTCAAACTGATTGTGGTCAACCAGTGGGGCAGAAGAGGCTGGTTTCTGACACAAAAAGCAAGGCAAGGAAAGATGTTATGTGAATCCAGTGTGTTCCTTCATGAAGAACTTCATCATTTCAGACATTTGTCCCCAGAATGTGTCAGAATTTCAAGCACTCAGCTGTGGCAGCAAAGAGTCGTGCTCAAGCTTGAGAAGTTGTCTTTACACATTTGTCCCAAGAATGTGTCAGAATTTCAAGCATGCAGCTCTGGCAGCGAAGAGTTGTGCTCAAGCTTGAGAAGTTGTCTTTGCACATTTGTCCCAAGCATGTGTTAGAATTTCAAGCATGCATAAATCATGCTCAAGCTTGAGAAGTTGTCTTAAGACCTTCTCTCTCATTTCTAATTTCATTTTGAGGAGATGCTCCAAACTACATGCTGGACAGAAAGAAAATGGTCATCACCACACACACACACAACGCATATATAAAGAAAGAAAATGGTCATCACCACACACACACACACATACATATATACTGTAAAGACAGAAAATGGTCATCAGCATACGCACACACACACGCATGCGCGCGCATACACACACACACACACACACACACACACACACACACACATAACTGTGATGTGAAAGGGAGACTTTTTAAAGATTGCAAACGATTTTGATAAACCATAGCTGATGTTTTCTGTTCTTGGTTCACATATCTTTCTTTTTGAACTTCCCATCTTTGTTGGAGAAGCGTGTTTTGTCTCGTGAATGTTTGTTCATGTTTGACACAGACGCATTACTTAAACCTTTTTAAGATTCCCATCTTTGGTATGCTCTCAGTAGCAGTACACTCCTGCCACCCATTCTGACCCCATCATCCACAATGCCATCCAGTGACGTCCATGAATGACCTAGTCTCAGTAGCTGCACTACAGAAAGAGCTGTCTCCCGAGGAGATACTACACCACTGTTCAGCCATATTGTGAGATTCAGCTGAGTAATGTAGACAAGACACCGCTTACCAAGTCCACTGATGATGATAATTGATTACTTGTAGAGCCACTCTCTGGTCAGGTGGAATTAGACTCCTATAACACAATCTTAGAAATACGCTTGTCACATGTAAGAGTTGATCTTGTCCCCTTAATGTTGATTAATGTTCAGTGGTTTTTGTTTGAGAAAGTGATAATGGTGTGTGTGTGTGTGTTCATGCGTGTGTGTGTGTGTGTGTGTGTGTGTGTGTGTGTGTGTGAGAGAGAGAGAGAGAGAGAGAGAGAGAGAGAGAGAGAGAGAGAGAGAGAGAGAGAGAGAATCTGAGAACCTGAGAACCAGAGAGAGACTGTGTGCTTATGATTTTGTGCATGTGTGTGTGTAGAGGGAGAGAAAACTATGGAATTTGAGTTCTCTTTGATCTTGTGTTTGCGGTGGAAGAAGTTGAAATTAAAGGTAGCAACAGTCATGAAAGATCCGTCAAGCAAGCGTAAAACATAAATCCGTTCATAGTCTGCCTTTATTTTCCAAAGACAAAATTATTTACAAATTGTTGACATGGGCATTCAGCAAATCAAACGAGGTTGCAAAACAGCTAGAAAAAGAAGGGCAGTAACAATGAGGGAGGGACAGAGTAAAAGAAATACTATACATGGGTGTGTGAAGGTCTGTGTACTCCACTGCAACAGAGTTTACAAGAAAACTTGAAAAAGGTTCAACCCTTGCTTTACGTGTAAGAAGAGAAAGATGCAGAGAAAGAAGAGAGATGTGCAAGTTTGTGAGTGTGTGAGAACGAATGTGTGTGTGTTTGGACACTTCCTCAAAATATGTTCTACTGATCAGGAGTTTTGTTGAATATATTGTTCAGCTTGATGTTGTCTTCAACAACGTAGCTTTTAAGTTTTTGAAAAGGAAATCAACAAGCCAGGCATTCAAGGAAAGTGGAAGGCATTCACGTGCACACGTACACATGCCCTAATGAAATGGCAGAGAGCACTCCAGATGGCTTACCATTACAGTCTGTACATGCAGTTCACCTGATACTAAAATGAATGACAATGCGGAATTTCAAAATGTCAATGAATTCACCCGTCTCTCAACCAATATATTACCTCAATGTGATCATTCACACTGCTACAAGAGTCAGCATAACATTAACAAAGAAAAATGCCTTACAAAAACTCCTCTCTGTGAATGCTCGAAAATCACAACACAAAAATCTTTTCTCTTCCATACATGAAAATCACAAATCTTTTCTCTTCAATACATGAAAATCACACAATCTGCCATATCAGTAAATAACGGTTTACTCTTAGTGACAAAAATTTTAATCAATGTGACACATCTTTGCATAATCTTCTGAGACCACCTGTGCATGAATGAACAAATGAAGTTAAACGCTAGTGGCTGTTGATATCTTCGAAAGGTTTGTATGAAGAGTAGCTCTCTTCATGTATGCTTATATCTCAAGGGCCATGCCCCTCCCCCCTCCTCCAAACTTAGTGAGAGAAAACAGGTCAATTTGCTCTCTCTCTCTCACTCTCACTCTCTCTACTCCCTCTCCTCTTTCTCTGTCACTCACTCACGGTCTCTTACTTCGCCAGTCACTTTTTTAGTTGCTGATAAAAGTTTTGACCAAAGTGACACATCTTTCCAGAAAGTACCGGAATCACCTAATGCGAGTTTAAATTTTGGTGGTCATAGAAGTCTTCATATGAAGAGCATTTCTCTCCATCTATGTTTTTGCTCAAAAGCCTTGCTCAGCAATACAGTGAGAGCACAAATCAGGCCCCCCCCCCCCCCCCCCTCTCTCTCTCTCTCTCTTTCTTTCTATCTTATTCCTTTCCTCTTTTTTCTCTCTCTCTCCCCTTCCCCCCTTTCTCTCTCTCTCTCTCACTCCTTTCCTCTTTCTCTCTCTCTCTCCCTCCCTCCCTGTCTTTCTGTCCCCTTCTCTATCTCCCCTTCTCCCCCTCTCTCTCTCTCTCTCTCTCTTTCTCTCTCTCTCTCTCTCTCTCTCTCTCTGTCTCTCTCACTCACATCTCCTATCCATTTTTGGTGAACGTTATTTCTGCTGTCCTGAAATTTCAGTCAGTCTGAATCACTGTTGCCAGGGTTTGGCGCCGAAGGCTGCCGCTCCAAGAGCACCAGCAGTTCGAAGTGGGCGGTGCAGGGGAACATGTCCACTGGAACAGCCCGCACACACCGGAATGGCTCGCCCCGCGTCTTCTTCGACTTTGGTCGACACAGGCTGTCAACAGAAAGGGGGGGGGGGGGGGGGGGGGGGGGGGGGGGGGGGGGATAGTCAGTACACCATGAGGAACTCTGTGTGTTTGTGTCTGTAGAGGGTCGGAAGGGGGAAGTAATATGGGATGGGAAGAATGGGAAAGTATGGGGGGGTGTATGCCTTTGCTTCTGTGTGTATGTATGTGCGTATATGAATCAGCTTTGTCGTCACTGTTAAATGTTGGACGATAAGACTGACAGCTGCAGTACCGCCCTTTCTTGAAGAAACTCCTGATGTTCTTGATCACAAGGAAGGGCAAAAGATCACACCCTCATTTCAGTAAGCAGAATCAAATTATTTGTCTGTGGGGCAAGATACCTCGATGTCTGCATTACAAAAAAAATAAGGAAAATAAAAAATGAATTGGCAGCATGCTACTACATAAAACACATTCACATTTGCAACAGAAGGTAAAGTTCATCAGCCACATCACATGAAAGCTATATTCACCCACAGCACTGGATCTCCTGCAAGTTTCAAACAGGAGCAACTAACGGGAAATGACAAGACTAGGCGACTAGGGAGTGGAGAGGGAGTGGAGAGAATGTGGACATCAAAGGTGTGCTGAGTGCACAATTTCTTTACAGTATACCATGTTCCAAACTAAGTCAGGAATGAGCTGATCATAAGTCTGACATGCACTGGATGCATTTATTTGACCACAACAAATGTGAGACCATTCTTCGCCTAGACTGCAAGATGCTTTGATGTCTGCATTATAAAAAAAATCAAAATACATTGGCAGCATGCTACCACATAAAACACATTCACCTGATAACAGAAGATAAAGTTTATCAGCTACATGTGGGCCATTTTTACTTAAAGCACCGAATCTTCTGCAAGCATCAAAGAGAACTGAGTAACAGGAATGAACAGATTTGGCGACTAGAGATGGAGAGAATGTGGACAACAGGTGTGGCGAGTGCACTACTTCTTTAGAGTATACCATATTCAAACTAAGTCAGGAATGAGCTGATTATAAGTCTTACATGCGTAGGACCCATTTACTTGACCACAACGAATGTGAGAAGCGGAAAGAACTTCAAATGACAGAACAGGCTCAACTGGCACGCTATAAAAAGGCTTTTCTTTACAACAACAGACATGAGGTTCATGTGAGAAACAGTTTCCTTTGTAGCAAACGAACACAAGAACAGGTGAAACATTAATTAAAAAAAAAAAAACTCATACTCAATGAAGTTCTGTTTGGCTCCGGCTGGGTTACATGCAGCGTAGACGATGCGGGTTCAGGCGGTGACATGTCCGTAATGCCTTGATCACATTGTGGTCTGAAACGACACGTCCCTGATGCGTCAGTCTTGGTGTGCATGTTTGCTGGCACATGCCAGTCCTTTGGTACAGTTTGTTGTGAGGGAAGTGGACGACAACACAAACAAAGGGGTAAAAATGGCAATGTTTATCAAAATGATTGTAATATCTATATGATTGCAAGTCCTGTGTGTAAGTATGTGCTTCTTAAGTGTATGGGAGAGAGAGAGAGAGCAAGTGGGAGAGAAAGAGTGTGTATGTGTGTGTGTGTGCGCATGTTTGCACGCATGTGTGTATGCATGCATGTGCACCTGCATATATACATGTGTGTGTATGTGTCCTATACGTATGTGAGGATATGTGCATGCGTGCATGGGTGCGTGCGCGTGTATGTCCTAGGTAAATGTGTGTGCAGTGGAGGTAGAAAAAATCTTGTCAAAGGTAAGTAGCTCACTCCAATTAACCCAAATGAACATCACCTCTTCTTTGCAAATGATCAGAACAACCAAAACTTCCATAACGTCTCTGAGACTTACGCAGTCCACCTCGCGGAGGGTCCAAGATGGCAACACAGTCGTTGCTCACACTGCGAATGATGTCAGTTATGACGTGCTCCACCTTGGCACAGTGATAGACGATGTTGCTAGCCCCTAAACAGAATGCCATTTTATTTTGTTTTTTTTTTTATTGGACAATACTCATTTTTCACTCCAATCAACAGCTTGTTCCTTACAATCTATACATAACTAATGTACAGCTCACACCCATGAAACACTGAGTGTTAAGAAAGAAACTTCATTTCTTTACATCAACTGCATAAACTCAAACATTCAGTAAGAGGCACACAGGTACACCAATGGTATCTTTTACTAAACTCGAAACAAAAATATATTTCCTATCAACATGCTATCACCATGAGCCAAACCTTATATTCAAAATCATACTGTAGTGGACACATAGGAAGAGACAAAAATGAGCAAAAGCTGTAGGTTCTAAAGAATGCTTCTGTTTTTCTGTTTCATTTTTCTTTTTTTTTTTTTTCTCAAAACTAAAGAATCTTGTCAAAACTCACCATTAAGAGTGGCGTTAATTTTGGCATCCTCTATGGCCTCTTTGCACATTTCAATGCCTATTACTTTGGCCACATTCTGCAAATAAGAATAAACAGACATTTTCCAATATGACACAATCAGCTAATTCATGAGTGCCCACAATAAAGAGCCCCTTCATACAGCACAACATAATATTTGATTATCACATCTCTTTTAACTGCAACATTCGTTTTTCTCTCAGAAAGATACCTTTCATACAAATGTTGATTACAGTTTTTCGATTTGTTCTTTAATTCAAACTGACAGTCTGATGACCTTTCAAAGAAGTTGAGAGAGTTTTCACCATTGCCACATGAACTGTTCCGGTGTTCACCGACTCCATACTAAAACACTGACCCAGATGTGCACATGCATGCATGGTGCAGACACCTCTGGTTTCAGTTCTGATCATCTCAAAACATTCCATTCAAAAGCTAAGCTGAAGTCTGAGACATTGCGCACAGGTTCAGACAAACTAATGTTCGATGAATTCAAACAGAGATTTTAAAAGTAGTTTTTTTAAAAAATTTTATGAACAGAAAAATCAGCTTGATAACAACCGACATTAAATCGAAAGAAAAGAAAAAAGAAAGAAAGGAATGCCATAAAAGCCCATAATCATTCATATTCCTAAGGTATGTGCTTCCTTTCAATGTCTTTGCCGCCAGAAGCTGATTCTGATGTTTTCACTGCGCAAACAATTTACATTCAGTGAGATCTGAAATGTATTTATCTTCTTCTTACTAACAAATATATCATACCACTTTAAAAATAGTATCCTGTGAAATTTCAAGGTAGTTTTGACAAAAGATGGTGGATTTCTTCCTATTTTCAAGATTATTCAAGGCATTAAAAAGTTTTCAAAATTCAAGGCAGTTCAATTTTACTAAATGTGTCATCCAACTGGAGATCTCACTGTCTGATTTTTACCCACAGAAATCCTATTAGGGCCTCAACTGCTATCAATGCTGATGCTCCACTTCTAAAGCCACCTTACACACTGCCTCTCAAGTTGAAAAACTGATTTCAATCACACTGCATCTTGAGTCATTGTTATCAGCACCGCAGCACCTGGCCATTAAATTGTTCACAGCTGTGCGAAACAAAAACCCTCTATCAACTGTCACATTCAATACAAGCTGGGGTAAAAATTTAGCATTTTCAGGCTGAATTCAAAGTATTTGGCAAATGGTGGACACTAGCGCTGAAACAGATGCCTACACAGTAATGACTCTTACAACTCAAGCTTTCTCAAATAACTTGTAAGGAAATGAGATGCAGGGTCACCCAAGACCTCTTTACCCCAAATTCGTGTACCTGTAATATCTCAGACAAAAACCTGTAATTTGACAACAACAAAAAACCAACGTAATCTTCATAATTGCAATAATTTCACAACTGTTGAAGATTTAGAAGAGCTGGCCATTGGCACCTAAGACTGCTTTGTCCCCATATTTGACAAGGTAAAAGACACAAGGCACGCTGGGAAATGTCTTTTTATTGCTTTTGACCGAAACGGCAGCAGGTGAAACTTTGCATTCAACAATTTTCTTTCTTTGATTTTTTTCCCGTAATTTTTTAAGGAGGCCGTAATTTCTTCGTTTTTTTTTCGGTAAACATTACGACAAAATCGTAAGGGTCAACAGATCTGTCACCCTCAAGGGATGGATTAGTAGTTAACTTGTGATCATAGACAGCTGAATACCAGTGTAATCATGGACAGCTGAATTCAAGTGTAATCATGGACAGCTGAATTCCAGTGTAATCATGGACAGCTGAATACCAGTGTAATCATGGACAGCTGAATACCAGTGAATACCAGTGTAATCATGGACAGCTGAATTCAAGTGTAATCATGGACAGCTGAATTCCAGTGTAATCATGGACAGCTGAATACCAGTGTAATCATGGACAGCTGAATACCAGTGTAAACATGGACAGCTGAATTCAAGTGTAATCATGGACAGCTGAATACCGGTGCAATCATGGATAGCTGAATACCAGTGTAATCATGGACAGCTGAATTCCAGTGTAATCATGGACAGCTGAATACCAGCGTTATCATGGACAGCTGAATACCAGTGTTATAATAGACAGCTGAATACCAGTGTAATCATGGACAGCTGAATACCGGTGTAATCATAGACAGTTGAATACCAGTGTAATCATGGACAGCTGAATACCGATGTAATCATGGACAGCTGAATACCGGTGTAATCATGGACAGCTGAATACCAGTGTAAATCACAGACAGCTGAATACTGGTGTAATCACAGACAGCTGAATACCAGTGTAATCATGGACAGCTGAATACCAGCAGATCTGTTATCCTAGGTTAATATAGGCCTCACAGGTTTTACTTTAAGGTCAAGTTTAACATTTCAAATTCTGAAGTTTTCTCCCTGAATATCCACTAAGCACCAAACACATTTTTTTTGTGTCCACAGTGCATTGATAATCATCATCTCATTCAAGGCCCAAATATAATTTCCATTCCCTCGATCCCTTTCATATTATTTCAAGTGGCACTTTAATTTGATATCCTCAAAAGGATATGTCTTTTTCTTCCTTAATCAACAAAGATAAAGATAGATACATACATGCGAAATTAACGTTGATAAAAAACTAAGTTCTGTGTGCATGTATGTGCCTGCCTGTGTGTGTGTGTGAGTGTGTGTGTGTGTGTGTGTGTGTGTGTGTGTGTGTGTGTGTGTGTGTTGTTTGTGCGTGCGCGCTTGTGCGCACATAAGACAAAGAAGAAAAAAAAGAGAATGATAGAGCATGTATCTAAAAACACCATGTCAGCATGTGTTTTTCTTTATCATTTTAATCAAAGACATGACAAATATTTCATCCCTTGTAAGATTCAACTCCCCAAACCTTTGCCATATACACTGCCCAATGGTACCAGTTCCGCAGCAAATGTCCAGAACAGTAGTGGTTGGTGAGGCATTGCACCAATCAGCTATGAGTTTGTACAACACCTCTGCTGCTGCCGTGTTCACTGAAAAAGAAAAAAAAAATCCATGAAAGTGAATTAGATTAACGGTCAGACCACACAAACTCAATTAAGGTTGAACAAGTATCTGGTGTTGGTGTTACCATTCATTTACTACAGTAATACCATAATGACAAAGACCCTGTTTGTTTGCTTGTTCGATCATTTTAATTTCCTTAGCATCACTTGTTCAGACATGCATGGGGCTACACAAGATTTCAGTAAAACAAGATGTGTAAAATTAATAATCTTTTCATGTTTATGAAAACCATAAGGAGCCTTTTAGTTTGTTTTTTTTTTTCCCCCAAATATTTATACTATTTGGTTTGTACAGTAATATCACTGAGAGGAGAAGGGTGAGGATGAGGGGGAAGGTGCTATGTCAAACTGGGTATCTTGCTAGTGCTTAAAATTCAGAGATTGCAATTTAAGCAAGAGACAACAGAACTCCCGAAGTGTTGCACTTCAACCATACCCTGGTGCAAGCAGGATGAATCTTATGGGGATAGATGCACACCATCTGGAATGATCAATTCAAAACAACGCTCAAGATATTTCAAGAGTGCCAAAAATCCCTTCACGCCCAACTTTCATAATAACGTCACTTTCCATTTTCCTCACCATGTTTATGCCCTCGGTGGGTTTTGTCATAGTCATGTTTATCTGCACTGAAGATGCATGTGGCTGTGCCTACGGGAAGGGAATGCTGGCTGCACATCCAAGCCCTTATTGTCAGTGTGGGGTTTATGAGGAGATGTACTGCTTTTGTTTGACTATAAAAGGCACCACTGTACACCACCGAAGTGATTCCCAGTGG